>JBBBDQ010000398.1:1267500-1867500 GCA_037127315.1 Ascarosepion bandense
ATTTCTTCAGTCTTGCATTATTCTTGACTCAGTCATCCCATTTTATACCACATGGTACAAAGGCAGTGCATGTGAAAGGCGTCAAGTTAATGTGCTTGTGGTATAGGGTCCAAGTTTCAGCACTATAGAGAAGTCTTTGGTGTTCCATAACCTTTGTTTAAAATTACTGAATGCTGTGCTGGCTTTGGCTATTCTGGATTGGATATCTCTCTCCATTTTTCTATCTGAAGAGGTTGTTCATCCAAGATATGTGAATGCCTCAACAGTTTTTAATGTTGTACCATCAATGAAGTGGGAAGGATTTGTGAAAGATGGATTGCCTCAGTTTTCTTTATGTTGATAGTGAGTCAAAATGCTTTAGCTGTTTCAGGATAATAATACTATCAAGGATAGTATTATTATTTCCTTTTATAAAGGAATGAAAGCTTTTGTAAGGTCAGGAAGTGAGCAATTGGATGCCTTTTTTGTCTCCAAAAGTACAAAGCAAGGCTACGTTCCTGCTCCTCTTCCCAGAGATTGGAACCAACACATGTATATTTTCAGGCACGGTTTGTTGTATTGATAGTTTAATATAGAAGTGGTATAACAGTTATTGTTGTTGAATTTGTGAGCCATGTTCAAATTCCATCATAGTCTTTTGTATCCTTTTTTTTTTCGCTAATGAAATTGGGAAAGGCACAAATCCATTTCTATTTTCATCCCACCATAAGTCATTTCTTAAATTGCAGGGTAGACTTGGCTCTCTTGGTTTGGGTGGCAGTCAATTTACAAGATTGAATGTACAGATTTTTAAGTACCTCTCCTTATGATTTGTTATGCTTATATCAGTTTATTTTATTGATTTAATATTCAATCATCTATGCACTTTTTAACATTTGTGCTTCTCTCTTTTTCTCATTTTCAGGTTCATTCAATAATTGAAGGTTTTTCAGATGTTTTTGTGGATGATTTTTTGGGATGGGGCAGTTCTCAATTACTATTTGTACTCTTGTCACCAACATGTGAACCAAATGTCTTGTCAAACCATTGGCTTCTTACAGACTTTGATTTGTGCCATTTTACAAGTGAACCCAGAATTTGCCACCAGGTAAGATATTTATTATTATTTCACAAATTAACAGGAAGAGGATGTCTTGAGTTGTCAGTTACTAAAATAAATGATGCTGTGTCAGTAATTTAACAGTTGAAGAATAGATCAGCTAAAAATATTTTGATAAAAAACAACAAAGAAGCAATGAAAATACTCAAGACAAATAATGTGTAGAATAATAATACTTAATATAAGACAGCTTATCAACCCATTTTTGAGTTATTTAAAACTGAAACATTGCATTGTAAGAACATTTTTGTTTTTTTGATTTTTAATGTTTTTTCTAAATACAAGTTCTTTTAACCCATAACTAGGGTAAGCAAGGAATTTATACCTTTCTGAAGGGTATTTGCACAAAAGTAAATGTAACGACCCCATTTGAAATTCAAACTCATCTCTCTGATTTTTTTTTATTCTGACCTGCTATTCATTGCATCACCAGTGCATCCACTCATAAAAACTGAGTATTACTCATACTTCTGCAACAAAAAAATAAAATATGTAGCAAATTGATGGAAGTTAAAAACCCAGTTTAATTATGGCATCTTTGGTATCTTAATTAGTGTTATCTAGTAAAGATAAACTTCTGAAAGTTTGAATTTTCTCCAAAGCTGTTCTTCTGTTCCAAATTTCATAATTTTAGTGGTTCTAGAATAGATCAATAATTTCATCTTTGTTGTTTTGATCACAAAATTTTATCTGATGCCTTTTTTAGTATTTCTCAAGTGTAGGTTGTATCGATTTATTATTCTGTTTTTTGATAGAACACATTCTGTAGAACATTTCTTCTCATTGGTATTGAATTTAATTTTCTTTTCTCTTAACTTTTTGTTTTATTGATCTTTATCTGAACCATCACTGATGTCTCTTGGAATTCATGTCAGCAAACTTCAGTTTCAACATCACCAATCAAATCCCAAGTTTTTTTCCAGTCATGATGAATGGTGCCACACTCAATAAAGCCCCATGCTTTGAATGTCTCTTGGCTTTCAAGTTCATTTCAGTCATTAGGTAGGACTCATATATTTAATCCATTGCCAAAGATACTATGAAAATGGTTGGCTCATTCTAGTGCTTCAAGAAGTTTATCTTTAGAGTCAGATGAGACTAAAATGGATTATTGCTGCCATATCAGGGCTGGAACTGCTCATACGTCACTTGTCAGCCTTGGTGTTCAAAATTGTTTGTGTGTTCTTTTGATCGATGGCTTATTTCACATGCTGCTACACTCGTTTCCATAGCAATATGATTTTCATTCCTTACTTCCATCAGTTCAAATGTCTACAGCTGGAGTGCTTCATGTCACTTCCACAGAATCAGATTGCCTTCATTGCCTTCATGTGTCAAATGTAAAAAGAAAGTTCCACTCAAACAGCTTTTTCCCATGAACTGTCTCTTTGTGGAACAGACTTCCACTTGAGTGCTACCATGAACACTTCACTCTTGACCACAAGATTCAATCATCTTTGCTCCTTATCCTCATCATCTTCATTTCTTACCATGTTTTTATTCATTCATATCATATGCCTATCATTATGCTTACAGACACATCACTTTGAAACATTGGTCCCATACGATCACTGAAGTTAAGCAATGTTGAGCGTGGTCAGTGCCTAGATGGGTGATCTCTGGGGATATATCAGATGCTGTAAGCTTGGATGTGTGTGTTATAATGTATAATCTCCCAGAATTGTTAATCGGAGAGCTGAGTTCCAATTCCTGTTGGGTTCATTATATTCTCTTACTTACAAATACCCTTGGGAATGGTATGAATCTACCTCTTCTCCCCACAGCTATGGATTAATTATTAAGATTAACATTTATTCAAAGAAGAAAGTTTTTATAATATAAAGAAGTTTTTTTCTAGCTTAAAATGACCTGCAAAAGGCTGATAGATCATAGAAAGCGAATCAATCATTTCACTAGTGTGGAGAATTCAGTTCTTGATGAATGCTTCACAATAGTGGCCCTTATTTTAGATTGAAGTGAGTAAGGAAATGTCCGCAGACATACACAGATGTGTGGCAGTATCACCACACTGGAAAACAAAAATTCAAATGTAGTGCTTGAACTAGCTGTAGTTGCACATGTGTTAATATTATTTTGAGCCAGTTTGATATATATAATGGTTTTGAAAAAAAGTATATAGATTTTTTTTTCTTTTGGGAAAACTGCTGTAAAGACTTGTAATGATTTGAGAAGCATTTAAAGAACAAGACAAGTGTATGAGTGGTATTTGCATTTTAAACATGTTGAAATGTCATTTGATGGTGAACCACAAAATGACTGAAATGATGAAAATCTTGGAAAAGTTAGCCACACAATCAATGAAGAATGTTAATAAAAAATTGATCTTGAAATGCTAATGCTATTGAACAGATTTGAAAATGAAACACATTTATATATAATTCATTTAAAAAAAACAAAACAAACTGGCAAATTAACTATTTATCAAAAAATGGCTATATAAATAAAAAGTGTTCAATGCAAATTCAAATTATGAAAAATACAGAGCAATTTAATTTTTTCCAGGAAACCCAACCTTTCCATTATTACAGTTTCACCACCTTTGGTATTGTTGGGCAGTAAGTTAAACTATCTATACATACATACATATATATATATATATATATATATGAGTCGAATCTTCACTCTGAAACATTATTTTGAAAATATGCAACTTCTGTTGACTTAAGTTAAAAAAAATTAAATTCATCATCTATTATACTAAATTTAAAATGGCTAACCTAATCATCAAAAACAACAATTCACCCACGAGATCCAAACTACTTTTAAAGAACTGCGTTCTTGATCCTAATTTCGTAAATAATTATATATCTCATTGAAACACATATGGAGATCTACCAAACCCTATCCGGTACATACTTGTTGACAACACAAATATCATAACATCATTCACATGCAAAAAAAAATGACTAAAAAATAATGGAGGCCTTATTAATAAAACAAAAAACCCAGCATTCAATAACATCATCTATGAATGTGCTAGTAACATGATAACTGTTTTCAATACATAACACATGCCACTACTTCACATTTTACATAACACCACTTACATTCTGTTATGCATAAAATAACATTGATCCTTGAAAATGGCTAAAAGTATAGCCAAAAGCACTTGGATAAGCAAAACATTTTGATAATTTTTATATAATTTATGTCCTCAAAAGAAAAAAAATCATAAGATCACATGAAAAATTACATAAAAAAACTTAACCATCATACCTTGTCTGTCATTTTTAATGAAACCTGCATATATATATATATATATATATATATATATATATATAGTATTCCTAGGACAGTGTGTGTGTGTGTATATATATATATATATATATATATATATATATACTGTCCTAGGAATACTTTTTAACAATGTCCCCAACACAGTCTTTAAATAATTCACTTAATGAGAGCTTAAAGCTTTAAATTAAATTAAAGCTGAATTTGAATAAGTGCAAGCATTTTAAAAATTTCAACTAGTACTCATTTTTTTCTAAACATGTAATGTATTAAATATAAGCTATATGTTTTCAATTCTATCATTTGTAGATAAATTATCAAGTTTTTGTGGATGCTATCTCTAAAAAAAATTATTGCAATATAAAAATATGTTCTGGCTTTAAATAACCTGTAAAGGTTCCAGTTAAGATTCTTTCTATTCACTTGATAACTTAATTATAAAAAATATTTCTTGTAGAATATGAAAAAATATATTTTAATCAAAGATAAATATGCATAAAGTTGAAAAATTTATGAAAGTAAAATTTGAATGTTATATAAACTCTGGAACAAAATCATTTTTACTTAAAACGTCACACTTGTTAAAAATGTTTGGCAAATAATAGATTGAAGTATTTTTTAAATCCATTTTCTTTAAATTGCATTTCTACTGAAAAGCCACCAGTATAAAAAATAAGGGAGATAACTGTAATAGACATATCTAGTTTTTAGATTCATAAGATTGAAGAGATAATTAATATGAAAATTTGAAAATATAATTTTTTTATTTGAATTTTAATAAAAACTTATTAGAAATTTACTTTAGTGTTTTGTTATAGATTCAATACAGCAGACTTTCAAAATAGTTTAATCTTCAGAGATATTAGCAACAGTATGAATTGAAACAATCTTTGTTAGACTGTGTTAAATGATCTGAATCCAAATCTTCCCTGTCGACATTGTGCACATTTTAGAGGTGAGAAATGTGGGTAATTTTGTATCTGATAAAATAATTGGTGCGTAGACACACACGCAATTAAATCTTTTTATCTGATCCATATCATAGTTGTGAATAATTTTTTTTCCTACATCTTAATTTGAATATTGAATACGTTAAGCTAACTTAATTTGCATAAATTGTGAGTGGTTGCTGGCATGATAGATTATGAACTTTCAGAAAATATAAAATTTGTTCTTTATACAGATTTTGAGAATTTAAGTAAAAATGGTTAAAATTGGTCCCCAGAAAATCAATGGAAATTAAAGTGAGAATTAGGCCATTATTAATACCTTTTATTTTTCTTATATTTTTGTGTTAAAATTTCTGCGGCAAAATTTTATGTCCTTGATTAAATTTAAAGGATTTGATGCTGATAGTGTCTCTACAAATTGCTTGGCTAAAACTTATAGATTTCTTTTAAAATTTGCTTTGAATTATTCTTTTGTTTTGTCTATAATCTAAATTGATATGATTTAGACCCTTCAGTTTGATCAAGCAGGATTTATGTTTCATAATGGGAAAACTGATCCTTTGAATAAGATAGACAAGAGTAATAACCAGATGATTACTTGTTCAGTTGGAAGAGCATTAGACTGAGAATACAGGGGTTTTGAATTCAAGAGATAAAGTGTATATTTTGGAATATATATTAAATTTTTCTAATATTCTTACATTATTTCTGTTTGAAGGAGGTAAGGGCGTGTAAAACTTGTCCACATTGTCCCCAGCACTTTAGCCATTTTCTAGAGCTTTGTTAAGTAGTGTTAATTTCTTTTCATGTTTGTCTGTTCAGGATATAGTTTTGTGATGCCCATATAGTAGTAGGATTTATTCTTAGCCCCATGAAATGAACATGGCTGTAATTTGAGTAATTTCTTTCTATTTTAAAAATCTTTTTAACACCTTATTTCCATTGCTAAATAAGGTGTGATTAATGTTCAATTATATATAATTTGATGTTTGCTGTATTTATAGAAAAGAGTGCTAAATGCTTAGAAAACAGTGCTAAGTACCAGAGTGGTTGTTATTAGAACCAAGATATTATTGTGGTGTCATATGGCAATTTGGGGGATATTTTCACAAGAACAAAGACGTTTCTTATTAGATATCTTGCTAGCCAAGTAAAAGATATGAACCAACTGAAGGACTAAGTGAGGGATATGTGCCAACTGAAGTAAATTAGTATGATTACTGTTAGTCACATTTTTTTTCAATTGTCTTTATGAATTTAATTTGTAGGAAGATGATGATTCTGCTGCACCTCGATTTGGAACTGATGAATGTCCAGAAGCGGTGGAAAAGGCTCTTAGCAATAAAATACAGGTAAGTCTCTTTACTAGGTAAAGTATTGGATGGGTAAAACCTGGCCTGCATTTCACTTTTCATATGAAACATAGCCACCCTAAAAATAGGAATTTGAATCTGAACAATGTTTAGATTGTTTTGTGTGGTTTTATTGTTCTGTTGTTTGCAAGCACAATTGGTAGTTTTTTGTGATTTTTGATAACAAAAAAAAAAGACTGTTTTGTTTTCGTTTGGAGAAAACTGCTGCTAAAAGTTGTAACAGTTAAAGAAATATTTAAGAAAGAAACTGTCAAAGGTCCTCAAAGGGATTTATACCTATTCCTGGAAGTTGATGGATTATCCGGGGTTGATAAATATCTCAAGAATCCAAAAGGTGGTTGATAAATAAATCATGTTGACTTAGAACTAAAATTCACCAATTTCTAGCCAAATGTCAATGACCATGTTATTGTTCATGAAACACCTTCTTTCCATTAATGATAAGTTTAATGGGTTTATTTTACATATATTATTATTATATTTACTCTATTATTAGTTGAACAAACACATTGAGTATAGAAAGAGATTCTATAAGGTCAACAAAATATAAAATAATGCATCTTATTGAGAAACAATAATGAAAGAAAAGAGCAACAGAGATTCTATCATAAAATAAAAAATATAATGACACTTTTAAATCAATGCACTGCTTACAATATATTTAATTTTCATTCCTTCACTTTACTTTTTACTGGAGAGCAGAGTTCCAATTTCAGTTGATTTCATTATATTCACTTATGTGCAAATACCCTTGGGAATGGTATGACCCTCCAAGCTATGGGTTAATTAATAGGACTTGTATCAGTAAATTATTGTTATCTCTAAAAAAAATTATTGCAATATAAAAATATTTTCTGGCTTTAAATATCCTGCAAAAAGTTCATGAGCCATAAGAAAGAAAACAATCAAATTCACTGTACTTTTTCACACCCCTGAAGATGACTCTTGTGAATTGAAAACTAGGGCATAGCATTAATTTCATGCAGATCTTTAGATCTGCAACAGTGATTTGTAGTTTACAAGAGCCAGATCAGACAGAAAATGGAGTACTACTGTCATGGTTAGTCAGGATCTGCCTATTTTTAAGTTCAAAAGTATCTCGATGTCCTTGTGGGTGATAAATTATTTTCCATCCTACAACTCTTTTCACATAGATGAAAGGTCACAAGTCTCTCACAGCTCTATTGTTATTTTCATGAAAAGTATTCAGACAAACTACATTCTTTAATTCCACCAATTCTAACTTTCACGATTATGATCTGCCATACCACACACATTGTAGTGAACAGACCGCATTTCCTCTGTATTCCATTTAAAGATTCTGCTTTCTGGTATCAACTCTGAAGACGTCACTTTCCTGATTACTACAATCTTAGCCAGTTCAAGTCTAGGGTTAACAGTTACTTTCCCCACATATCTCTATAAACTGTGCTGTTTACTCTGTAGACCTCCACTTTGAGTGGTTCTTTGGTCTGCTACATTAATGTGAAAAAAAATTACTGTTCTCTGTTGTTATTTTAAACTGCCCTAGTTTAGTGTAAAATTTCTTTTCACTTCAACTGCTGATATATCTTTTATTTCCAAGGTTATTTTGATAAAATTGTATGTAAATAAAACTTTATTTTTCTCTTTATAAAGATCTTTCTTGTGTGTGATGATGTTTATTCCAAAATAAAACTTGAAACTATTTCATTGATGACTGGTGCTTTTCTGCATTTTTCAAAGTTCACTCTTTGTTAGTGGTACTTTTAAAACTTGTTGCACTTTGAGTTATGTCTCTTTAGACACATCAAAATAGTTCCATACTAAAGAAAAAAGAATGTGTATCCAATTTGGTGGACTTCTGATAATTTGAAGTCTTTTGCAAAATATTTCCAAGTTGAAAATTTAAGTGGTTAAAATACCATAGAAATCCAACACTTAAAAAATATGAAAAAATGTCAGCTGAACCCCATTTCCATCCTTTATTAGTCAGTTGTGCTTTGCTTCTTTTTTAACATATATAATGCTGGCAGAAAAATAAACAAATGCTAATAAAATAGTAAGGCTCACAAAATATTGTTTGGGGTCTCTAATCAAGCTTAAAAGGTCTGTGAGTTTGGGGGTAGTACACACCAGCCCTATATATTACATATATGTACATTAAGACGTATGGCGGTAGTACACACTGGTCCTGGTGCATGATTACATAAAATTGAGCTGTTATGGTTTAGTTGAAAAGATGAAAAAAAAAAAGCAGAAATTCTGAGTGATTTTTAAACAACATTGGATGATAAATTCTCCTGAGAACAAGACTATGTGGAATATTAAAAAATACCTAATTTTAGGCTAAACTGTTTATTTTGCAGTTGGAGATTTTGGCTTTGGAAGAAAAAAAACGACTGTTAAACATTCGAAATGACTTCATCACAAATTGTTGGAGGCAACTACTTCATATGCAAAGTATGAAAGGAAAACATAGTCCTTTGTCAACAGACAAAAAAGTAAGTACTGAAATATTTTTTAATTTTATATTTCAGGTACATCAAAGAGAATCAGTCTATCATGTCACTTATAAGTTGTTTATCACTTGATTAGTTTTCCTGTAGTATTAAAAATTGATGACAATATGTCAGTAATTTTGGCAGTTTTAAGGGTTTTTTTTTTTTTACATGAGTAATTTAGGACATTTATCTATACAATTAACTTTCTTGTCACATGTAAGAAAGAATTCAGTTTATTTTTTTAACTATTAAAAGTAAAAATATCCAAAGAAAATTAATGTGAGCTGTGCTTTCAAAAATGACTATTAAAGTAATTTTGGCAATTTGAAGGGTTACATTTTCTACATGAGTAATTTAGGAGTTTATTGATATAATAAATTTGACACATGTAAGAAAAAGGCAGCAACATTTAATTTTGCAGTTTCTTGGTTATATATTCTGCATGAGTCATTTAGGATTTTTATCTAACGCAATGTTGAATGTTCAAAATGAAGTGTTGAGTTATATGTGAATTGGCTTATTCAGGAAATACAGTATATATTTTTTTATAACATTTTTTAATCATTTCACCCAAAGTAAGGTGATAAAGCCACTAATATTCAATGGGTTACTGAATGTGAGAGAATATGGAAAAGAAAAAAAACATAATTAAAGAAAGAAAGCAATGAAAGAACAGAAATTAAGACAGAAAAAAATGATTGACATTTCATTTAAATTTTTGAAGCTCAAAGTTAACTGGAAAGCAAGACTCCAGAAGAGTTCTACAAGCAAAAAGTGCAAAAGAAGAAACTGTTAGCATAGAACTTATGGTTACATCTAACTAATTCAACTGTAAGATGATGAGGCCTTATTGCGAGTCTAGTAGTATGCTTAAATTCATAAAGTCTAGGTACCAAAGAGGAATGCTCATCTGAATAAGTATGAAAATATAGAAAAGACAGGATTTTGAATGTTATGTTTTGGACATATTTATTTGTCTGTGTCTGAAAAAGACACTTTTTTTATGGCAGAAATTTATTGCCAAGTTCAGTTTTTTAGATTTGGCATAAATATAAATTGTATATAATTAAACTTAAATCTTTAGCTAGAGAATCATATTATAATTGTGTGTGACTGGCTCTTCATTTGTGTGCATGCCATGAAAGAATCAGATTAAGCTGATAATAACAGATACCACACTTTAATCTTAGCCAAATGACCATGGAGTGATGGAGACTGCTATAAATGACACCATTTTTAAGATGCACTGTATCAAACAGATGGAAACTGAGTAAGGCAATTGCCAAAGATCCACCTTCCATAAATTAAATAACATCATTTGCTTAATTATTTTCAAAATTATTATTAAGAGTAATATTTGCCAGAAAAAAAATAAGGGAAGATAAGTGTTTAACATCTCCTGCCAATATTGCATGAATAATGGATCATAGGGAAAGAGGGTAAAAGACACTACTTGATTTCAGTGAGAAAATGAAAGAAAGCAAGAATAAACCAGAGAAGATAGAAGTGTTTAATATCATTTCAGTAAAATGGAAAAAGTTAATTTCAAATTTTTTATTTCTACCTACTTATATTAACAACATTCAGATTTATGGTGGTTTTCTAAACATAACTCAGATGTGGCACAAGGCTGCCAACATTCATATTTACGATTGTTATTGTAATATTTTGTTAAAGTTGTTAAGCTCAAATATTAACAATGGGATAGGGGAATTTCTAGGAATATTTTATTGTTGTTGAACTTACCATGAGCTTATTCAATCATTAACTCAAGAATTAAGATTCATAAGAAAATTTAAATAGAAAAACTGAAATTTTCATGGATTTTTCTAGTAAAAATATAAATCTGACCATCTAAAGTACATTGTTTTCAACCAAAAATTAAGGGAAAAAAACAAAATTTTATCAGATAAATGAAATTAAAATATTAAGGCTTAATTACATTTTGATTATTAATTCTTGGTACCTAATTATCCTGCTGTTACATTTTTATCACTGCTTTTTAAGTTGAATATTCTGTGACCATCATAAAGTTGGAATAAAGAATTAGTTTCATACAAGATTTAGACTTATATTTTAGTAATTCATTTTTCATGGTCAGCTCCTTTCTCAATTTAGCCACAAAAGCTTATTAATGCAGTCAAATTACCACATTTCTAGCATACTTGGACTTTGTAGCTGCAAAAAAAGTCTGTCAAAAAGATGCTTTTTCCCTTGATGTAGCTATTATTTTGATTACCTTCACTTCTTGGCAATGTTTATTGATTTAAAAAGCAATGGTTTGTTTTAATAAATATACGAGGGTCATTCAATAAATAAGGTGAATAGAAGCTTACTTTTTTTTTTTTTAGTTTTCAACATAGTCTCCCAGCAGTGTCACACGTTTTCCCATCTGTGCACAAGCTTTCGTATTCCCTCAGCGTAAAAATGTTTGGACTGATGTCTCGGCCAATCTCTCACAGCACTTCTGACTTCATCATCACTTTCAAACTTTGTGCCTCTTGTGAACGCTTTCAAGGGACCAAACAAGTGAAAGTCTGAAGTGGCAAGGTCTGGGTTGTAAGGGGGATGAGGGAGCAGTTACCAGCTCAGCTCATTGATGGTCTGCACTGTTTGGGCTGCTGTGTGAGGCCTTGTGTTGTCTTGATGCAAGACAGCTCCATCTGACTGATGGCCCCTGTGTTAGCTCAACAGTTCAGCTCAAAGTCCTTGCAAAGTCACCCTTCTGTCAAATCAGATCGAATCAGTCAATGACCTGAATGAGGTCATTGACTGATTCGATCACCTCAGGAGACCTCACTTCTGTAGGCCTCCCAGGCCTGTCTTCATCCTCAACACTGCTCCATCCTTCTTTAAACAATTTAGCCCACTTGTAGACATTTTTTTGGCTGAAACATGTGGCACCATACACAGTTGACATTCTCCTATGAATTTCAACTGGTTTTTACACCCTTCAGCAACCAAAAACTTGGTAACTGACCTCTTTTCAATCCTGGAGCCTGCTTCTTGGTCAGCCATCTTTGTTAATCTCCAAAACTCTCAAAGTTTTTTCAATCTGCAAAAAAAATTAAATCCCTTTGAAAAAAAAATAAAGGTAAAAAAAAAAAGCTTCTCACTGTATTAGAAATCCTTATACCGAAAAATTCACCTTATTTATTGAATGACCCTCGTATATATTTTCTGTTATTGAGAATTTCCAACAAAAACTTTAAGCACTATTAGTTTGTTTATTTCAAGAATAATTTTATATTTACAGCTTTACTAAAAACTGTATTAAACTATTAAATTGTATTAAAAAATTAATGCAATGCAGTATTTATCATTTATCAAGAAATCATTTTTTATTCATAAATTTATAAACATCACTAAGTTATAAAAATATGTCAACTAACTATAATGAAATCCTTATTTGACATTTTATAAAGTTTGAATTGATTGGCAATTAGCCAGTGTTTTGTCAACCATTCTAATAAACAATATCAGTCAGTTAAGTGCCATACGTGATACACACTTTGGGCAATCATGTCTCAAAAGAGACATGACTGACTGGGCAGAAGATTATCCTGCAGTAGGTTGTCATTGCTTTCTGCGGTAGACTGGTTGCCAGCCAAGGCTATAGAACCCAATCTGTCCTATTATTTAACCCATAAGTGAAGGGAAGAGATGGATCAATACCCTTTCCCAAGGGTATTTGTGCGTAAGTGAATACAAGGAATTCAACTGGAATATATACAATAAACAATATAATAGTGCCTATTTTTGTTTTATCAAGAACAAAGAAAATATATGAATTTACTTTTGTATATTTAGATTTTATCAAAATTTTAATCATTGCTTTTTTTAAAGCAATAAACATTGGCGAGGAGAAAAGGTAGTTAAAATACTATCCGTGTCAAGGGAAAAATTCCATTTTGACGGTTTTTTTGTTTTTTTTTTTTTTCGTGCATGAAGGTCTCATATTGCCTTGTTTTCATTATTAATTTTTGACTAAATGTAAATTTCATTTTTTTTTTTTTTTTTTTCCCACATCAAGAAAGGAAAATTTAAAAAAAATTTGTTCTTTCTTTATTCAGCCAGGACTGATGTCATTTGTGAAAGGTTCAAATCTCAGAGCTTACCCTGCAACAAAACAAGCACAAAGTTGGTGTCCTTTGGAAATAATTTGTTTGTGGCAGAAGATCTATATGGACCAATGGATTGTTGGTGTCAAGTTCAAGCACGGCAAAGCAAAGTAAATGAAAGCAGTTTATTTACTTTTATTTATTCTAGGTTCAATGACAGACTGTCAAATTTGCACTTTGAATCAATGAAAAAGACATTTTATCTTTATCATTTAGAATTAGTATTTTCATTATTACCAGAATTTTTCAGACTAGTATCATCAGCTTTGTTATTTTGATCATTGCATTTAGGCTGGAATGCTCTCTCTTCCCTTTCTAAAATTGCCTGAGATCTTAGAAAGTATTGTTGTTCTGTTATTTTTTATTTATTTATTTATTTTTTAAAAATCATTTCACCCCAAGCAAGGTTGGATCACCATTAGTGTGCAGAGGGTTACAGTGAGAGAAAAGACTGAGTACAGGAAGTACCAAAGAAAAGATGAAAGATGAATGGGATTCCAAAAGATAGAAGATGGCAATTGACATTGCATTCAAATTTTTGAAGATTGTAGCTATCAGGGAAACAAGTAAATGGAATGGAGATCCACAGGTGGAAAGTGTGAGAAAAGAATCTGTTGCAAGTAGAAATAGTGGTTACATTTAACAATTTCAGTTGTAAAAGGGTGGTACCTAGATGCCAATCTAGTAGCACACTTAAATTCACATAGACTGGGCATGACAGAGGAGAAAAAAAGTTCATCAGAGCAGTTGCCATGAAAATATTTGTAATAAAGACCGGGAAGCTATGTCATTTTGAGAAAGTGACTGAAGTTGAGATGCCAAGTCAGGACATTGCAGATCCTTTTTTGGATTTTGTTGAAAACCTTGAACACCTGATTAGATATGGCAACAGTATTCAATGCACAGATGAATAGTAGATTTATAAATGTTCAAGGTGAATTCTGATGAGAACTTTTGGGCCTGACACAGACTCAACCTTCCTAGCAGTAGATGCAGCTATAGACCCGATATATTCGTTCCATTTCAGGTCAGTTGAAAAAGTGAGGTCAAAAAGGTACAATGTGTTGCTCTTCAGGAGACTTGCATCACCTATGCTGATGACTGATAGGAAAAGTTCTCTATGGTGGTTAAAGAAGAGCAGTTTTGTTTTGGAAACATTAAAATTTAGAAGCTATTTCCTGCCTAAGTTAACTGCTGATTGGAGGTTTGTTTCAAGAGCAGCAACCAGGGTTTTTTTTTTTTTGTCAGCCTTGGGAGATTTCCTATTGAGATGGCAGTAAATGGTGATGTCATTGGCATAGATGCCTACTTGGGAACTGATGACATCAGGAAGATCATTGATGAAGACCCAAAATAACGTAGGACTTTAAGATAGAGCCTTGAGGGACACCCATATTCGTGTGAAAGGATCTGAAAGCTTGTCAGTTCAAAACAACCTCTATTTCATGATTCAATAGGAACAATTGGATTGAATCAAACAATTGTCTAGAAATACCATAGTCCTTGATCTTGCACAGAATGCCAGCATACCAAACCTTGTTAAGTGCTTTTGAGAAATCTTGAGCAACATTTTGAGCTTTGCCATTATTATCAAGAGCTGGCCAGTAGCATATGAGCGGTAGACCTGGCAAAGCAGAAGCCATATAGCTTGTCAGAGAGTAGGTTGTGAGATGCTTAACTATTTCAGCATTGATTAGAGCCTTGGATACTTTGCTGAAAAGCAGTAAAAGGTTAATAGAGCAATAGTTAGAAGGGTCAGAGGGTTCACCAGAGTTCTTAAAAACAGGAACTACAGATGAGGACTTCCAACAAGCAGGAATCAGAAAGGGAATAGCTGTAAAGTTTGGTGAGAACTAGAGCCAGCTCAGGGGCACATTTCTTTAGGATGATGACTGGCATTTTATCACCTTCGCTTGCCTCTAATTGGGAGTCTAATTTAGAAATGATGTCTAAAAACCAGAGACTGGGTTATCCATATTACACTAAGTTCAGCCTCTTTTCTAGCTGGGAAAGTGGGTGTGGGTACTCCAGACAAGTCAGATGTAGAGTTGGAAGAAAATTTCTGAGGAAAACATTCAACTTTCTCTGCTGTGGATGTGAGAACTTTGAATTGATTGAATGGAGGAGAGATTGAGGATTTTCTGTTGTTCAGCACACTCTTGCAGAGCTGTCAGTAATCTCTAGAGCTGAACTTATGAGATGCTATACATTATTTCATTCTATCAGCAAACAATAGCTTTGCATCATTTAGGATACGCTTGCATTCATGAGCCGAGACAGATTATTGTAACCAGACATGTTACTCCAGTACAGGTCAGAAGAAATGGTTCCTGTGGGCAATAGCAGCTGAGCGTGCTGGTAAGAACCAAGGAGATAACCAAAACTGAACTTGAAATTTTTTTACTGGAATAAAAGCATCAATGCTGGCTTTAACCCAGGAGGAGACATCAGAGGTGCAGTCTTGAACAGGAGACTAAAAACTATGTTCCAAGAGACATCAAAAAGGAAATCACAAAATGAGTCCCAGTGTGCACATTATTTGAGTCTCTAATGCTTATCTCTGTTGTTTTGATAATAATTTTTTTTTTAATATTCTCCAAGTTTTGTTGCATAAAATTGTCATATAGTCTAGTTCTTTTATTTTATAAATCTCCTTCAATAGGAAAAGAATTCATCAATCCAATGATCAAATTCTTTTGTTCACATGGAAAATCCTAGCATGATGCCTTTACATTTGGATATGATAAATCGGAGAGCTGAATTAAATTCATTCATGTGCAAATTCTCTGGGGAAAGGTATGAACCACTCTCTTCTCCACCTATCAGCTAGGATTTGTATTTAGAAAAAAATTTAGTGCAATGTTTTCTTACAAAATAAAAATTATTCTTACAATCCAAAATATATTTCAACTTTAAAGAAACCCACAAAGGGTTAATAAACTGTAAATAAAAACAAATCAATCAATCAGTTATTTTGGTTTTCTCAAATTAAGTATTTTCATTATTCTACATGGTCTTGACTACTTGTATCGCTTTTTATCAATATTTTTAGCTGATCTATTCTTCAACTGTTAAATTACTGACATGTCATCATTTGTCTGAGTAGCAGACAGATCCCCTTCCTGCCATTGTAATTTATAATAGCAAATATCTTACCTGGTTGAAAATTCTGGGTTTACTTGTAAAATGGCATGTATGTGAAAAAAAAAAAAATATCATCTCCACCAAAAATTGTCAATGCAGTATTCACTTAAAAAAAAAAAATGAATTATTCTTAGAATTCAAAAATATGTTTTGGTTTTAAATAACCCACAAATAGTTAAGTTGTAATAAAAGTAAAGTCAATCAATAAATTGAGTATGATTATCAGTCTTGTATTCACTTGAGAATCCCTTGTATAAGGCTTTAATATGCAAGTCTGATTACTAGTGTCTTGGACTCAAGCCTGAAGCCCTGACATCTAAATCTGCGAATTATTATTAATCAAGAGGTATAATAATAGAATTGGTTTATTTTCAAAGGTTATTTGATGCTGTGTAAGACTGAGAAAGCTCAAAACTTTGTTTACTTTAAAGAATCATATCTTCCTAGTTCCGCTAGTGTATCAGTTTTGGAGATTCATTTTGACGTAAAACCATTTTAAAATACTCATCTTATTCTGACATCAGTTAAAACAAAAAAAGAAATAATCTGTAGCCTGGGAATTTTTACTCAAATCATTTTAGTCTACAAAGGTACATTGATCTCATTTTTCTGTTTATGCTAGAGTGTGATTGATTGATATGTTTTTTTTTGTTTTGTTTTTTTTTACTGCCTACCAACCATTTGTGGGTATTTAAAACCAAAACACACTTTTGAATTGTAAAAGTAATTCTTTTTTATTATTTTATTATTGTGAGTGAATACTGCATTAACAATTTTTAGTGGAGGAAACAATGATTTATTTATTTATTTATTTTTTTTTTTCTTCAGATACATGTGATTTTATAAGCAAACCCAGAATTTGCCACCAGGTAGAATATTTGCTATTATTTCACAAATTACATATTTTATATTATTTTTGTAAGTGAATATTGCATTAACAATTTTTAGGAGATAATTTTTCCAGATACACGTCCTACTATTTAGCCCATAGCTGGAGAGAGAAGATATGGATTCATACCTCTTTTCAGGGTATTTGAGCATAATGGAATGTATCAAATTTTTGTAGAGTTTGAACTTTGCTTTTCAATTTCTCATTCTAAGCAGCTATCCATTACACCACCTGCACATCCATCTATACTAGGGAATATCTTGTATCAATACTTTATAATGCTGCTTTTTATTTTTTTTTTCCCATTAAATCAAGATTTTTACTGCCTGAATTAGGAATTGATCTCACAATCACCAGGTAACTAAACATATTTAACCAACATGTTTATCTTTTAGGCCAGTAGAATAATCTGGTAATGGAATGTTAGTCTGAAATCAAATATCTGTTCTTTCCTAATCTGAGGCCTGTGTCTGGTAATCATTTCTGTACCTGACTTGTTAAGGACATTATTAGAGTATAGCATATCACAGATTCTTTCAGTGGCTTAATATTTTGTGTTCTTAATGTCATTCCGGAGAGGCTAAAATATGAAGAACCACTGATGTGTACAATGTGCCTCACACCATACATTGTATAGAATATCTTGATAAAATGTGATGACCCGAACCTAACACACCTCAGATATTGTCAAGTAAATAACTTAAAGGACTTATTCAACAAAATTTAACCAAACACAGTATTAAAATTATTACAAAGCACTAAACTATATAATGAGATATAACTCCAAATACACACACACATGTGTGAGGACACAAGTTACTTGTGTGAGTTTGGGGGTAAGGTTTGTAAGTTTGTTGCAGGACTCAAACATCATATGATTGTACATGGGCCGGAAAGTTTCCAACATAGGTAACACAGGCAAGCTTTATTTACCATGTGTGTTAGTGAGGTTGTAAAAGTGAAGCTGGCTTTAAGAATCACCTATGGGTCCATAGCAGAGTGTTAAATTGGGTATAAATGATGGAAATAATAAAATTCTGAATGAAAACCACAAACAAGAAGCTACCAAGTGAAGAAATGGTCTTCTGCAAAGAAGAGAAGTGATAGTCATCATATATATATTATGTATATAAAATCAATTTTCTAAAATGTTATAAACCTTTGTGATGCAATATAAGATCCCGGTGTTGAAGTGTTAAATACAAAAACCCAACCAAATCTATCTTTAAGAGAGGATAATCCTTCCCATATCCTTTTCACTGAATATATGGTCAGCCAAGTTTGACTAACTCATGCCTTAAAAAAGAAAAAAAACTTTCAATAGAAATAGAATGCTGTTTGGAGATGTTTGTGTTTTTGTTGAAGGGGTTATACAAGTGTTCAGTTGTGAAAGAAAAGGAATAACGAGGATTAAATTTTCGAATGGCATGTATTCGTTTAATATACATGATATATTTACACAGTTATTAAATAATTGGTAAAAATTGTTAGTATGTTGTTTTCTGTTGCAGTTGTCAAGAAAGTGATTAGGTGTTATGGTGTTGTTGGGGGTGCCAGGAGTTTAGTGAATTTTCCAGTTGGTTTGGCTGAGGACACAGGATAGGTCTAGAGTGGATTTAGCTATTGGTTGAGTTTGATGCATGTGTTGATTGATCATGATCCATATTGATGGACTGGTGTCATGCTGATATGTTGAAGCTGAACTGCCTGGTAAGATAGGCTAGCATTTTAATCAATCGATGTCACTGTGGTGGGTTGATTTGTGGTAAGGTACATTGGTTGTTGAGGTGATGTCAGTGGTAATGAAGGATTAGGTGTTGCTAGTAAGCATGTAGTGGCTAAAGTGGGAGCTTTCAGTTGAATTCAGATCAAATATGGTATAAATGAAATGGAGTTGTGATGGTAATGGTGAGGCTAGACTGATAGTGGGTTGAGCGAGTTGTTTCAGTTGGATCTGTGTTGATTATTATATCAATGAAATGGGGTCAGTGGTGATGGTGATGATAGGCCTCTAGTGGATTGTTAAGGCTGATTGTTGAAATGTCTGTTAGGTGTTGACAAGAGATGCCTGGAGTTGTGTAGTGAAGATGCTAAGGTGTTATACAGTGGTTGACTTTGGGGAGCCTTGCAGTATTGATACTGGTCTCTGTTGGATTTTGTGTGTGAAGAGTTGGATGAGATAAGTGAAGCCTGGGTGTCATAACAGTTGTCTTGGAGAAGTGGTCATGGCAGTGACAGCAGGACAGCACACATGCAGGTGGTATTTCGGCTTGCACTTGTGTTGCTCATTATGAGTGGCCTGTTTTTAAGCAGATCTGGTAGTCCCTGGTGTCATCTTTTCCAGCAAGAATGTTCTAATTGGCTACTGTATCACTCTCATTGCAGGCACTTGCTTTCATGATGCTCACAATCAAGGCACAAAAAACAACTTTTTTGTGTTCTGTCTTGGTATTCACATTTGGCCATCATGCAGAGTGGATCAGTAAGTGAGCTAATTGCAGTGGAGCATAATAGGGCAAAAATATTTTTTTAAAAATTACTGGACTATTGAATGCAACATATACTTGAGGAAGGCATACTGGCTGAATCTTTTTGATCAAAACAACGAAATTTGGATATTTTTGAATTTAGTATTAATAATCTTTAGAATAAAAAAAAAAATGACAGTTTTTGTGTATATGTAAGTGTTATATCGTGGAAACCATATAAACAACATGGTGAATTCCAAGTGGAAAAATTTATACAACTTGTAAAGGGTAAACAAATAACAGTTTATTGTATGGAAAAGTACAAGTAACAGTGTTCAATAAAATAGTAAGTCAAGATGGAATGGGAGTGGAAGTTGAATTGTCTCGTACTTCCTTACTTCTTAATCTCTTCGGCGAATCAACTGTTGAGGGTGATAGAATGTTCCATTATAACAGTAAGAAAACTCAATATTTTCTCTTGTCATTAAATCTGAAACCTCTCAAAAATGTTGCTGTTTTGTATTTTACTTTTTCTCATGTAAGTTGCAATTCCAGCTTGAAGTGCTGAATAATCAAGTTACTTATGAAAAATTATTTTATTTTTAATCATTTTACCCAAAACAAGGCAACAGTGCTACTGAAATGTAAAAGAACATGAGAAAAAGGAAAACACTATTAAGGAAAAAGAGTAGAAATTAAGATGACAAAATGATTGTCATTGCATTTAAATTTTTTAATGATTAAAGTTGACTGGAAAGCAAGAAGCCAGAAGAGTTTTACAGGTGGGAAGTGTGAGAGAAGAAACTATTCGTATAGCTTATGGTTACATTTAGCCATTAAAAATTAAATATCTGCCAATCTAGTACTGTGATTAAATTCATAAAGCTGAAGTACCAAAAAAGAAACCTTGCTAGAACAATTAATATTGTAATTTTATTTATCATTTTAAAGTTATGGTAAGCTTAGAGCTTTGTAACCCCCCCCTCCCCCTGCTGCAAAAAAAAAAATTACTGTCAAAAGGCTAATATTTTAACTACTGGCCATCCTTGGCAATGTTTATTATTTTAAGAAGTGATGAAAAGTGAATTTATAATTTTTTTTGTTTTTGAGAATTTACAACAAAAATATTAAACACTATTTATGTAATAAATTTACAAGAATAATTTTATATTTAAAACATTCTAAAAACTAATATAATTAAAACTAATGCCGTATTTATCATTTACCAATTTATAAAGAAATATGAAAATTTTTTTATTCATAAATTTATAAGCCATTACTAAATTATTAAAATGTGTAAGCTAACTATAACAAAATCCTTATTATTTACCACTTTATAAAGTTTGAATTAATTGGCAATTAGCTGATATTTTGCCAACCATTTCAATAAAGAATCTAATAAATAAATAGTGTTGTTTTGTTGTTGATTCTCAAGAACAAAGAAAATGTATAAATTCACTTTTATGTGTTCAGGTTTTATTAAAACTCTAATCTTTACTTTTTAAAACAATAAACATTGCTGAGGAGTGAAGGTAGTTAAAATAATAGTGGTGTTAATGGAAAAATTGTCCTTTTTATTTATTTATTTATTTATTTTTTAAGGCTTAAAAGTGTAAATTTTCCAAAATGATGAACTCTAACAATAATAGTGGTATCAGTAGAAGTCATATTTGAGTGGACAATGTAAAATATTTAATTTTATTAACTTTATTGAAACTCCCTTTCCCTATTGAATAGACATTTTTAGAAGTAACCCAAGTGTATTTAAATTTGACTAGATCTTAAGCAGTTTCACTACTGATGTCAGTATGGCTTAAGCAACTAAAAAATGAAGAAATATAAAATTAAACAAAAACAGTTTCTAAATACATTATTTTAGACTTTAATAAAAAAAAATTAATAGTTGTGAAATCTTTTTTTATTTATTAAACCAAAGAAAAAAAATTTAAGCAACTTCTCTCATACTTTCTGTCTGGAATTCTCTTCTGGCTTTTTGCTTTCCTGTCAATTATAATCTTCAAGAGCTTAAATACAACACTGTCTTTTAGCATTCTGTTCTTTTATTGTCCTTTTTACTCAGTAACATTTTCTCATTTTATTTTATTCTCAGTAACCCTTTGTGTCTTAGTGGCTTTATTTCCTTACTTTTTAAGAGGAAGATTTTTTAACTAACAGTAGCACTAACTACCATGCCAATGAATATTGAATGTTCCCTTATAAGGAAAGGGCTAATATTACCACTAGCATTTATGTTATATAATGTAAAGATAAAATAGTCATTCTGCTATGATTACCAAAACAGGAAATTATAGCATATCATGTTTGATGCTTTGATTTGAATGTAAATAGACATTAAAATATTAAAGAAATATTATTATATGCCTATTATTTTGACCAGCATGTTGATCTTGGCTTTTATAATCCCATTTCAGCCATTGTACCCACTGGTCTTTAAGTGTTTGTCATTAACCAACACTGCCCTTTATTCAATCCACAGGGTAGATTGCTCTCATTCTGCATGTTTAAAACAATCTTTCAGGAAATTAGGTTTCACAAGTCACAAGCTGTTAATGCTCTTTTCAGTATTGATGGAACTTCCTTCTTAGTCTTTTGTTTGGGATGTGCTACCTGTTTTAGTTGTTGCTGCTGTTAAAAGTCCACAAGTAATGAGTTTGTTTTTATAGCTGTGATGGATAGGATGATGTAGAGCAATTGAGTGGCCATCATGGTCACCAAACCTAGCACCACCAGACTGTATTCTAGTTTTTGTGAAATTAAATGGTAGGAAAATATTTTTGAAGCTGGATTTTTCTGAGATGATTTGCAAATACAAGTTGAAAAACAATGTGAAGAAAAAGGAAAGAAAAAATGTGATAAAAGGAAAAAATTCGAATACAAAAGGCATTGGGATTAGTTAAAGAAAAGATTTACTGAAGAAAGGAAGAACCTATGCAAGTTCTGTATGATATCTTTGGTATACCAACACCCTCAAAATTCTTTGAGAGTATGAGTACCAAAAAAAGGAAACCTGGAAAAACTAGTGGTTGACCCAAAACAAAAGAAATACAAAGTTGAGTATGTGATGAAATCACCAGAAAGAAGTGGGTGAATAATAAGAAATAAAATATTTAAGAAAAGGAAAAATTTCACAAGGGGTATGTTGTAGAGTAAATAAGACACCTCAGTAACACAAATGAACTCGGCAAAAACGCCTTAAATAAAGAACTCGGAGAGAGTTCAGTGACAGAGTTCCAAGAGAACTTGCACTTGTCAAGCTTTCTGTGTTTAGGCAGAGAGCAACTCAGGGCTATGTCTATGGGCAGAGGCTCAGCTGAGAAAAATAAACAAGGCCGATCCTGCGTATGTAGGAGCTAGGTAATTTTTGGCCAAGTCTACACACCTGGAAATCCCATGTTAAAAACTGGCTTTGTCACATTTTTGGTAAATGCTATCTTACGCCGTGAGAGTAGTCTCTATATTAAGTCTGTTTTTTTCATAATATCTCTTAAATCAGTGTGTACTTTCAAATATCTATTTACATGAGATATATACATTTTTCTCTCTCTTGCTCAGACACATGCACGTGCTATATACTGCTTCTAGGAACCAACGATGATGATGAAAATCAAAACTTGCAAACAATTTACCGGGGGAACAAATGTTATATACCCACTTCACGGGTATATACTTGAATTAAAATGTTGGAGGAGTAATCCCTCTTCTTCTTTGTTGAAAACAGACTTCAACCGAAATGGCTGTGTTTTTCTCTCATAAATGATGGACCGTAAACTGCTATCCATTCGGCGAGAACATGCTTGAACTAAAATTTGCATATATTCTTCACTGATAAAATGATGAAATATCAATTTCAAACAGCATGACTTGCTTTTTCACAACTGATAATATTAACTGTTGATTTGCCTTTTGGTGACTTGGCATGGCATGGCGCAGGTTTGGTGTGGTTGAAGCACACACACATTGAGGCTGCCAGCCAGCCCAGACTGGCTGGCCTTTCTCTCTTTTCTCTTTAACTGCTGTCTGCAAACTGCTGGATTCAGCTCTCCAAACTCTGTAACAGCTGATTCCACTTAAATATTACCTCCTGACACCTGGAACTTCCCTTGCATTCCAATAGCCACCTGCATTCTAAGCCCTCAATAACATATCTCTCTGTCACCCAGTGCAAAATACACTTCTTGGCAAAATTCCATACTGATGAAGATATCATTTTTACTGGCAATCATGAATGACCCCCAGCATTATTCCACACTGGCCAAAATATGCAACATTCCTTCCATCTCTTTTTTTCAAAATGTTCACCTACGGACATTTTAAGTGTTTTATATTTTTTCATGACCAAAACCTCTCCACAATACCCATGTTACTGTACAACCCTTTACATAATTTGACTTAAAAAAAAATAATCAACAGTAACACATGCAAAAAATAACATTAAAAAAATATCAAAGGTGACATCCTTTTTTTTCTTCACATTGTGTGCAAGTGTCTACCTTGTTAATCATATTTTATTCACATTTTGGTGATTTGGTGTGGAGTGGGTTTGTTCTGGTTGTCGTCTTCTTGGCAAAATTCCACACCAGTCAAGATATTATTTAACAATTCAGCAAAATCCTGTCATCATATTATACAACACATATGCAACTCATTTATTTAAAATGAAAAAAATGTTTATTTTTGCAGATTCTTAAAGAAAGCTTCCCTGTTGATAACTGCCAGTGAGAATGACAACTCTAAGCCTGGGACAATTTCCCATCATTCCATAATAGAACCTTCTGGAAATTTCACTTTATGTGGAGAGAGTTTCTTTTGGAAAAATAATTCCTTATATTCTTGCTCAACCAAAGACTACTTCACTGTTACTTGTGTCATACAACCTCTCCCAGCACTGACTGTTCATCCCACACGCAAATTTCTTGTTTTTCTCTGTTTGCATACCATTCATGAAGAGTCGCAAATACTGGAAATTTTAACCTATCCTTGTGGGACTATAAACTTTGGAGTGCAACAAATAATTGGTACTACCCTTGTTGGTTCTTCCTTGCTGCAGACTGATAATTTTTTGCCATTTCATGGTAAGTTGCAGAGTAAAACTTTTCACCTTGTATATTGATTTGGAAAGTGTAGAGACATATTGACACAGATAATGGAATCTGTATAGTGTTTTTCAGTGTGGAAAGAGGAAATTGAGAGACTAACTTTAAATTTCCATCTAGTCCATGTACACTTTTGCGTAAACACTCTTGGGAAAAGACTGACTGCATTTTTTTTATCCTGAGTTAAATAGCTAAGTAGACTGGATTCACTAGTCCTGGTTGGAAATCAGCCAAAAAATAAGGAAAAAAATATATCAAACTGGATAAAGCAGTGAAAAATCAAGAAGTTATGACAATTGATAGATAATAAAGAAAAAGAATCTATGAAAAGTCATGATTGTCTACATCCAGAAGAAACATAGTAAAAAACCTTCAATCTGAGGCTGTATGTGTTCACTTTGCACTAATACTTTTGGAAAAGGCATGGATTCACATTTCCCTATGCTCTGTCCTGTCATCAGCCTGTGGCTAAGATTAAGATTTGGAGGAAATTTCTTTATATATATATATATATATATATATATATATATAAAATGTGTGTGATTTTTGTGTGTACTAATGTACATATGTTTGTGTGTAGATTTGTGTGTATATCAGTGCATATATGTGTGTGTTTAGGTTTTTGTGCATATAAATGTCAACATGTGGATCTGTTTACATGATAAAGCACTGAAAAAATTCTTAGTGTGATCAAGAAGAAAATTCTAATGTTTTGTTCATTTGGTCAGATTTGGGAAAATTGATCAGGTTGAGAACTAAGAACAGGGAAAACCGGATGAGCACTGCCCCTGGCCCCTCGATGTGTGTGTACTGTCACCTTTGAACATACCTCCACTCTATGACACATCATCTGATGAGAGAATAAACTAAGTGAATATATTTTTTATACACATTTGTCTGTCATATTTCAACATTGGTCTGCAGGTATAAGCCTACATCATTGGTATACGCTGCTTTGGTATAACTAGTTGGTATACAGCATACTGCGTAAATTATTGCCTTGACCTATGGTTGTCTTCCGTCTTACTGAGTTAACTGTATTTTTACTGGGGCACCCTGTAATTTGATTTATCTTATTCTCAAAGATCCCAAGACATTTTTCCTGATGTACAGTTTTGTCTTTCATTTTAAACTGAGGAAGCCAAAAAGAGCAGATGCTCTCAGGGAAATGTGTTGTTAATAAAATTTTTACTTTGTTTTATCATCATCATCACATACAGCGAAACGGAGCTGTCTACAGATTACTATTTATGCTCTTGCCTATCGATTGAGCACTGGAGTAATGGTAGACTTGAAAACAGTAGCTATTCACCGTTATTTATGCATCATTTTTCAGTATGGAATTGAACACTCTCAGCTACTGGCGTGTGTTTACATTATGTATATAACATGTTAAAATCTATATATTTAAGTAGATTTTTTTGTGGTACAGAACTTGAGTATTGCATTGAGAGTTATAATTTTTATGTTTGAGGATAAAATATAAAAAGAAAACCGGTTTTGCTCTTGCTTATCAAAGTTTTTTATTAAGAGAACTTAACGTAAAATGTAAGAGTTGTGAAAAATGAAATGGTCCGTGATGGGAAGGGGAATGAATTGCTAGAGACTGATCACAGCAAGACTCTGTAAACACTCTCACTGCTTACACAATGACTGTCTGCAAGACCTGATATAAACAGACTCTAGCACCTTCAAATGAAAAAGTGAATGTGAATTGGACAACACAGAAAACCAATTCACATCAAAGTCCATTGTACACCTTCTATTGTTTAAAAGGTATTCACAAATTGAAGAACCGTATGTATTGTGGACAAGTTTGTTGTCAGGTGTGCTTCCTGATTTTTAGTGGAATGTGCTGTTTAATTCTACTGTCAAGTCTTTGAGTGGTTCTACCTATGTAACTAGCACTGCAGCTACAATTATATTCATAAATTACAGAATTTATTTGATGAGGGGGCAGAACATCCTTATCTTCAATATATCAATATAGATAAATATTTTCTCAAATTAGTAGAGAAACATTTTAATGACAGCAATCCTCTACCAAAAAATTTTAATAGGAACACTCTAAAAATTAGCTACTTTTGTACTCCAAACATGGACAACATTATAAATTCTCATAATAGGCAAATTCTAAAGAATTTATGTAATACTGACTCTGGGTCCGGAATTTTAAATGAATGCAATTGTACCTCTGTAGATACCTGCCCGGTGGAGGGCAAATGTAAATCCACCCAGGTAATTTATGAAGCTCACGTTTCATCTTCCAACAACAAGAAAAATTACCGGACTTATATTGGTATGTCTGCGGGGCCTTTTAAGCAAAGATATTACAATCACAGGTATTCTTTTTCAAACCCGGGTCAGAAATACCAGACAGCCCTTTCACGGAGATTCTGGAAAATGAAGGAAGAAGGGCTGGACCCTGTAGTTAGTTGGAGATTAATAGGTTCAGCCCGAATTCGAAGGAATTTTCGTAATAGGTGCGATCTGTGTCTCCAAGAAAAATTACTAATATTAAAGTACCCAAACCAGCACCTACTCTTGGATTTAAGAAAAGAATTTATTAGTAAGTGCCGCCATAAGGCGAAATTTGTGAACATTTAATATTTAAGTTCTAAATTCAGTTTTTAGGAGAGAATATATAAATTAAATTTTTTTTTGATTGATTGATTAAATTTTTTAATGTAAATTTTGATACCCCTCTATCTTCTTCCTTTCTCCTATTAATATCTACCTTTTAAGAAATAAGAATACTTAGAAATTTTTGAACTTCAACCAGTAATATCATTTTATTTTGAGTATAAGTTGCTGATGATGCGTGAAATCTCTCTTAGGGATTTCATGTAGAAATGATCATACAACGGTTTTGAACTTTAAAATTTATTTTATATATATAAAAGGACTATTCTGTGTAGATCATAGAATAGCATATATTAGTTATATCCAAAACCTTTTATAATATGCCAAAAGGTATGAGAGAAGAGATGAAAATCTTTCACAACTCTACTAAGAAATCTTAACAAATGAGCTTTAAAAAAATATAAATAAGTAGAAAAATTAACATTTTTCTTTTTTTGATTTACGTTTGAGAAGCCCTAAATTGATTAAATTTGTTTTTCGTTTTTTCAGATTATTATTATTATTACAGCACTTAGAGGAGAATGTGATTTAAGAAAAAGAAAAGACTGTTTGACAATGTTTAGATAGTATATCTGTCCTTAAGTTATGTTTAAAAATTTCATACAAGTATAAAAGATATAAAGAATTCAAATCTTTGTACAAACGTCACTTGTCTTGAGAAAAACTGTTGTACTGGTAATCAGCATGACTGTGAATGGAATGCAACTGAAACATGAGTAATATGATTGGGATTGTGTAGATCTTGAAATTTTTCGTTAGTTGATTAGTTAGTAAGAGCAATTAATCTGATAGTTTACTATAAATCTTACAGAATTCTTCTGTCATTTTCTTCATTTTCTTGGGGTGGGATGTTAGTAGTTGGTATTTGTAATGAAACAAACTTCAACTATCTTCAATATAATCTATCTATTCTATTTTGGCCCTTTGGAAGTTATTGTCAGAATCTGTAACCAGCAGACGAACTTTGCCTGAAGACCAACTCAGATCTAAAATAAACACATTAATGAGAAAGGCAAATAGTGAGATGAGAGTGACCAGTGTCGTGGAGCATAGCTGATACATCATAATGGCTGCCATAACCAGAATAAGAACCTGTATCATCATAAATGGCTGATCAGATAAAAACACAAGATCATGTAAAAATTAATCTCAAATTAATAAACTCAACAAAAATAGAAATATTGAGTAATTCCTGTAGCTTTGTGTTAATGAATCTGAAATGTAAGATATACATAGTTCATGAAACTTTTTATTTGTTTATTTTATTTAGCAAATTGTTTTCTTTTTCTTTAGAATTGGAAGATAGTGCATGTGTATTGAATGCTGTCCAGAGTCACTGCAAAGTTCACATTCGGTCCAAGAAAAGTCAGCTCACTTTTCTGGAAGAGCATCTTAAATCCTTGGAAGAATTATCTTGGAATCCACTCTTGAAATGCTTTCTTTGGTGCTCCAACTCTGGGCCATTTGTGGATGCTCGATTGGCAATTAACAAAGTCCAGCCTCATGATTGCCTTCTCAGTATCTTTGTCAGGTAAATATCTCTTTTTAGTTGTCAGTTTCATTTTTGAAGTAGATACACTTGGCAGGATTTCATTTTTCACCTATTGTGAGAGATATATACATATTGAATGACTTTAGAGCACAGTTTATTTAGTTAGTTCAGTGGTCTATTAGTAGGTTAAAGGTTCTTATTTTAGTGTCTTCAGTATAATGATTTTATTGTGTTTCATCACTTTGTATAGTTTTTTATATATATATATAATATTTTAGATTTGTTTGATAACTGGAATGTGTATTTTTTTATACAGACAGAAATGTGTTCATAAAATTGTGAAGTTGTAAAATAACTAGAACATTGTATTTTGAGTAAACTTCAGTGATGTGCTTTACATGAATGTCTTAAATTGAACTAGATTTTCTGATACATTATGATAAAGGCCTTTTGTGTAAGCATATACTCTGTAATAGTATGAGTATGTGCACAGCAAATACGGAGTTAACAATTTCATACCAACAGGTTTTTAGTATTTTCATTAAATGTTGAATTGTCAGTGGAATGCATTAACCAATTTATGTTAAAAGTATGAGTAAATTGTTATTGTGATTAAGTCTGGATTTAAAAATATATTTATATAAATCAAAATTATTGTGTATGATGCAAATACCAGTTATAAATCTATCATTTGATGGATATTTGGATGATTTTGTATACATAAGCCATTTTGGTTTTAAAATATTTTTTCATTAGGTGTATAAGAAATGTCAGACATACCTCTTTTTCTTTTTCTATAAAATAGATTTTTTTCTTTTCCCATTATGTTTCCCTTTATAGATCTTCATGAATAATATGTAACACCAAATTATATAGCCTCCAACTAGGTCAAGTTTTAAAAAGAAAAACATTCTTATAAATAAAGGGAAACTTTGACAGCAGATAGACAAGTTGGTATGACAAACTTGATTGAAAAATAGCACACCCATTAATGTTAAAAAATTCACTCTTATTAACATATGGCTATTTATAAATGGAAAATCTTTTTTCTTTGGATTATAGATATTTTTCATGAGTTTTTCTCTTGGATTATAGATATATTTCATGAGTTATTCATAAATTTATAAAGAATAGTCTTTTTGAGAACAAATACCTATATATGATTCATCTTGAACATAGTAAATTACCAGACCAGGACATATGGGAAATGTTCTATTGATAGTAATTCAGGTTCAGATTTTTTTTTTTGTTTTATAACTAATAAACCACATGGTAAAAGGGACATGTATTTATCTTCTAGATGCTATGATCTTGATTTGTACATAATATATATATATATATATGTGGCTTGTAGCATCCTTTGTTTATTCATTGCCTCCCCTCTTTTATAGACTTTATAATTCCATCTACTTATTCCTGTGGCATATATACCATTGGTTTGTGTTTAATTTATAGATGCATTCTTATAAATAGATAAAAAAAGTAATTCCCATTTCTTATACAATAAGGATGACGAGAATAAATACTGAAATATTAACAACATAATGTTAATCAAATATTAATCATATTTTTGGAGTAAGGTTCACTTCAATTTCTTTTTTTTTAAAACTTGACAATTTTCTGGTAAATAAGATTTAAATGTAATTGATTGAAGTGTAACTTTTTTATGGAATTCGTATTTCATAACTTTTCCTCCTTAAGTGTTACCATAACTTGTTTGAAGTGTTACATTCAGAGCTTATGTAAAAGGTATCTTTCTATGTGCATGAGTCACTCTTGGGTAATAGAAGATTTGAAAAACAGTAGCTACTCACCGTTCACAAATTTCATCTTATGGTGGCATTTACTAATGAATTCTTTCCTTAAATTCAAGAGTAGGTGCTGGTTAGGGTACTTTAATATTTGTATTTTTTCTTGTAAACACAGATTGCATCTATCGTGAAAATTCCTTGGAATATGAGCCGAACCTATCAGTTTCCAACCAACTATAGGGTTCAGCCCTTCTTCCTTCATTTTTCAAAATCTTCGGGAAAGGGCTGTTTGGTATTTCTAATTTGAATTGGAAAAGGAATACCTGTGATTGTAATAACGTTGCTTAAAGACCCCCGCGGATATACCAATATAAGTCCGGTAATTTTTCCTGTTGTTGGACGGTGAAATGCGAGCTTCATAGATTACCTGGGTGGATTTACATTTTCCATCCACCGGGCAGATACTCACGGAGCTACAGTTGCATTCATTTGAAATTCCAGACCTAGAGTCGGTATTAAATAAATCCTTTACAATTTACCTATTATGAGAATTTATAATGTTGTCCATATTTGGGGTACAGGAGTAGCTAATTTTTAATGTGTTCCTATTAAAAATTTTTCGTAGGAGATTGTTAAAATCTTTGTCTATTAACCTGAGAAATTATTTACCTATATTAATATTGGTTAGTTTGCAGTATGGAGGGTTAAACCAAATTATCTTTCTTTTTCTACAATTATTTTTATTTTTATTTTTGGTATAAGATGGTTCAGGGTCAATTGTTGGTTTTATATACGTTAATTTATTCTTAAATCTGCTTTTTAGAAGGGCCTTGTTTTAAATTTCTTTACTTTCATTGAAAGTTTTGATGTTCGATGATAAACAGTTAATCCTATTATTTATGATATTGGGTAGCTGTTTTAAAATAGTTTTTGGGTGATTAGATGAGATATTAATGTAAGTGGGTAAATTATTTTCTTTGAGAAAAGGCTGGTGGGACCCATTATTTAAGTTAAGGGTAATATCTAGGTAGTTTACAATTTTAAGATTGGAAATCACTTCAACCTTAAAACTGAGAAAATTTAGGGCTCTAATGATTTTTTATGAATTCTATTCGTATAGGGTCCATTGGAATTGGGGATAAACATTAACCCATCATCCTGATATAAACCTATTTGTTTGTGGTTCAAAAATCTACTTAATGTCTAAAATATATATTCCTACTAGATCCGCCACCTGGGCTGAATCATAAGCTCCCATAGGAACATTAAAACAATCATTTGGCCCTTTCCCATGTAGAATTTTCAAAGTTAAGAAGAGATTTCCTAGTAGCTAAAATAATCTTACAATCCCTATCTGAAATTTCAACATAATTTCTAGCAAAATTTATACAATTTTCAAGAAGGTCTTTAGATATTGAAGAGTAGAAATCTACAATATCAAATTTAAGAAAGGTGGATTTAGATTTATTTTTGATGTTATTAAACCAATTGAAGTATTCTAAGGAATTAAAGTATTCCGAGGAATTTTCACGGTTTGTTGGAAACTGATAGGTTTGGCTCGTATTCTGAGGAATTTTCATGATAGATGCAATCTGTTTACAGGAAAAAATACAAATATTAAAGTACCCTAACCAGCACCTACTCTTGAACTTGAGGAAAGAATTCATTCGTAAATGCCACCATAAGGCGAAATTTGTGAACGTTTGAATTTTAAGTTTTGAATTCTGTTTTTTAGAAAAATAAATTAATTTTAATTGATTAATTAATTAATTAAATTTTAAATAGTAAATTTGAATCTCACTACCAATGTCTGATCCTAGCCTAATAGATGCCTTCTTCTTGTTTTTCTCCTATAAATATCTACCTTTAAAGGAGTAAGGATACTTAGATTAACTAAACCCCAATTTTTCTTGCACCTTTAATGATTTTTTTTTTTCCTGCACCTTATATTTTTTATGTGTGGCTGTGTGTGTATATATGTAGTATGTTATTTTTATATATAATTGTGTGTGTGTGTAAGTGTACACTTGTTGAATTTATTAATTTATTATATTCCTTAAGTAAAAACATTTTTCAACTTTTTTCATCTTTATTTTTATATTTGTTATGTTTTATATTTTATTTTACTTTGTTTTTATAAATTGTATTAATTTTCTATAAATTTTATAAATTTCATTTTTGTATTTTTTATTTTAATCTAGTTTTAAAATTAAATTATTTGTCAAGATTTTCCTCACCAAAATTTTTTCTAATGACTTCATCCCATTTATTTAAACCAAAAAACGGCTATTATTTATTTGTCAACACGTCTGTTAAGGTTTCTATGGAGATTAATTTTTTTCTTTTTTCCTTTTTCTTTCCTTTCTTAGCTTACTTCCCTGTCAACCACCACTTTCTTTCTTTATTCTTCCTTTTCTTAGAGCCAGACAAGACTAAATTTTAACTTACAACTCAGTTTAAAAGTAAGGTTTCCAAAAATCTAAAAATAGACATTGCTTTCTGTCTACTTTCTTTTAATCACACCCCTTCATTTTTTTTCTGTGATGTATATTTATTTTTAACTTCTGCCGGTAATATATCTTGGTTTATTTTGAAATAAAGTTGCCAATGATGCCTGAAATTTCTCTTAGGGTTTTCATGTAGAAATGGCCATACAACTGATTTGAACATCGAAATTTATTTTATAATTGGCTCTGTAATTTAAATATTAATTACATTGAGCCCTCATTGATCATTTTTTAATATTAATGTAATTAATATTAATTAGGATTGGTTCTTTGGGATTTACCTTCCTGCTTTTCCTTTTGGATTAGTTTTTTTTTTTTTAAAGAAATATATATTGTGTATTTGGGCAGCAATATCCCTTTTATGTGGGTTTTATTGAAAATGACAGACAAGGTATTATTTTCAAGTTTTTTATATAATTTTTTTGTGTGTTCTTATGGGTTTTTTTTCTTTTTTTTGTGAAGTTTATGTATATATTCATGTGTATGTTATGTTCCAAACACGTTACCATGTTCAGAATTGATATTATTAAGTGTATGATTTCTCTTTTTATTAGTAATGCCTCCATTATTTTTGTTCTCTTTTGCATACATAAACTTTACACATATTTAGTTACAAGTAAAACAAAATTCATCAAATCGATAATAGCTAAAAGTATTGCTGAAAGTGCTAAAAAAAACAAAACCTTCCAACAATTTTTATATAATTTGAGTTCTGAAAAAAATCATTAAGTTTTTTATATAATTTTTGTGTGTTCACAGAAAAATTATATAAAAAACTTGATAATACCTTGTCTGTCATTTTCAATGATACCTGCATATATATATATATATATATATATATATATATATAATTTAGCAAAATTTTTAGATATCCTACAATTTCATGGGTAATACGTGTTTCGCGGCTGACCTTGCTGCTCGTCAGACCCAAATGATACAGCAGATAATCTTTAAAATATTCCAGAAAATAATTACACACAGACGCTCATTTGTCCATATCAAGAATACATTTGTAATGGTAATCTACAAAAAAACAATTCCTTGCTCATTAAAAAAAAACCCAAAGAGAGAAAGAAAAAGAAAAATATAGACAATTGATAAATGGAAGGAAGAGAAAGAGAGAGAAAAGAAAGGGAAAGAGAACGAACATAGAGAGAAATTAAAGTTAACATCTTAGATCGACATCAGCATCTATTGCAATCCATCTTTCTTAGAAAAGCATGACATAAAAATTTAATTTTAAATATAAAGGGATATATTTGCAGTAAAAAATAAATTATAAATCATAATTTTTAATGCCAATTAAAATATAACTACTATTGGTATTATATTATAAATATAGTTAAAATAATTAACTTATAAAAGAAAAAAATTATAATTAAATAAATAGAAAAATGATAAACGAGGAAAAAAAAAGAAATGGAAGGAGAACAAACAGTATAGATAGAAAGGAAGTTAAAATTAACGTCTTAGATCGACACCAGTGTTTATTACAATTTATCTGCTTTCTTAAAAAAACATGACGTAAATTTAACATTAGGATATATTTATGGTAAAAAATAAATTGTAAATCATACTTTCTAATACAAATTAAAATATGACTGCTAGTAGTAATATACCATAAATATAGTTAAAATAATAGACACTTATATAAAAAGGAGATAAATAAAATATTAAAATACAATCTTAAAAGATATCTTAAATAATAGTAATAAATAATAATAATAAAAATAATATTATTAAAAAAGAAAAAGGATCTATAATATTAATAATAATAATTATAAATACATATATAAAAAAATTTTAACAAAATAATAATATTATTAGAAAAAAGAAAAAGATCATAAATAATAGTAAAAAATAATATAAAAAATATTAATAATAAAATTAAAAAATATATTTATAAAAAATATTAACACTAATAAAATTATTATTAAAAAGAAAACAGATCTTCAATAATAGTAATAAAAAAATAATAAACGTAAAAAAACATACATACACATACATATCCACATATACATGTGTGTGTATGTGTGTATATATATATATATATATATATATATATATAATTAAATAAATAGAAAAATATATATATATATATATACACACACATGTATACATAAAAAAACATCTAAAAACAAAAATATACATATCCCATATATATTATTAATATATATATATATATATATATACACACACACACACACACATATGCACATATACACGTACATACCCACACATTCATATATACATATATACATTCAATATTACAAGCTAAAATATAAAAATGATACAATAATATAGCTATAAACATAATAATTTTGAAAAATATTTTGGGATAAAATGTTTCCAATGGCAAATTCCAGATTTTTCTCCAGAAGAAACCACCTTAATAAATTAAATTAATTTAAATTATAATGTTGATCTATCTAAATTATTTTATATTTATTCCTATGCCTGCATTTAAATATCAATTTGTTACATTGATTAAGGAGTTCCTTTGGATTATTGTATTTGATAATAATCAATTTCTCCTCCAGGCATAAATTACACCTATCCCTGAAGTTATTGGGAGTGTTAGCATATTTTATTACCCTCCATTTGACTAGTGGGGTAAATCCTCTATCCTTTATATCCCATATATAAATAAGTTCTATGATAGCAGTTTCTTCTTACTTATGGAACTCTCTTTTGGCTTCTTGCTTTCCAGCCAATTTTGATCTTCAAATATTTAAAATGTAATGTTATCTCTCCTTAATAATGTTTTCTTTTTCTCATATTCTCTCATAATATCTTGCATCTTAGTGGCTTTATTGCCTTGTTTGGAGTTAGATTATGAAAAAAGAAAATGACATTTTAGCTTCTTTAGATGATATTTTTACCAATGTCTTCATAAAAGAAAGTATTGAAATAATATTAAAAATTGTATATAATCATTATTCTATTCCTTTTCTTAATGTAATACTTACAATCCATTATAGCATGCACTAATATAGTTCCTGTTTATGACAATTTAGCTAATATATACACACAAACAGATATCATATCTATAGGGTCACTTTTGGTAGAATATTATCTGAAGATTATGTCTCATACAGAAAATAATTTTTGAAATAAAGCTATATATTAGATGTTAAAATCACATATAAGGTAAAAGGTTTTTTTTTATCGTGAAGTAAAACAAATTTAAATACAATTTAATAACAGTGGTGACAATCAAGTGAAAAAGAAAAGGCATTCCTAGAAGAGTTCATAAAATGTCTGGAGAAATAAAATTTTAGAAAACAAATATGTGTTTGTGTGTGATGTAGGTGTGATGATATCCATATATGTATGTTTGTGTATGCCTATATATTTACGAATACAAGTAATTAGGGAGTTTCTTTTTCTTTGGTTGATGTAGTTGGTGTTTGGGCAGGTATTTTATCTCACTTGTCTTGATCTCTATCTCTCTGTATGGTGTGAGTGCCTGAATGATAAGGATTTCTTTGGCATAGTATGAGTAAATGAATGCACTATGTTCCTGTGTGTACTTGCTGTGAGTGGCTTATATAGGCTAAAGATAGACTCCAAATGAAAGCCAAAATTTAATATTTTTTCTGTTTCTATTGGCTGAGAAAGGTCACATAGTGTGCTTACTATTATATCCACATGATGTGTTACCAAGTCTGCTTATAAGTGTCTATTTTTAGATTTGATAAAATTGTAGTTGTAGAGGAAATTTGAAAATGTATTATTTATTTGTGTGTATTTTCAAAGTCCCAACAAGTTACAAGCTAAATATTAATAACAATTCCATGGTTTTTGATGTTCTTTCTAATTGTTATTAACAATAAAATTTTAACAGCTTTGGACACATAAAAAAACTCACCCCAAAACAACTGATTCATTAGTTATAATAGTTATTAAAAATGTAATTAACAAAACTCAATTAATTTCCTTTTCTTGCACACTATTATATAAAGAACTACCCAACATAAAACAAATTAACAAAGGATTTCTAAATTATTTGATTGACCAACAAAAATATGACTGCAAACAAAAATCGTGAGAATATAATTATTTTATTGCAAACAAATGCATAATTAATTATAAACAAGATGAAAAATTGTTAAAGAAAACAATACATAAATCTACATCATCTGATAAAAATGTATGGTTAACTATATATATTATAAAAATTTAAATGATTCTAAACGTATTGTCACCAGTAATACACCCCCTCAAATTCAATCTTAAAGCCAACATAATGTATGAATTTTCTAAAATTACTACTACAATTAAAAACGTTCACTAACCATCTTTTTTAAATATATTTCATGAAGAGATGTAAATGTAGGAATGCATAAATATGAGTATATGATGTGTGTAATTTGCAATATTTTATATATGTGTGTGTATGTATGTATGCATGTAATGTGTTTGTTATATATATATATATATATATATATATATATATATATATATAATTGTAATATAATTAAACATTTTCGCACTTCATGATTCCCATGTTTTGGAATCATTTTTACTATGACTCTATCTTCAAGCAATCATTTTTGGGGTGACTGAAAATTTTTTTCAAAAGGTGATGGGTTTTTTGACTTACAAGGTATAAAATAGCTTCTGGTTAGGTTCTCAAATTACAGGGTCATGTGTCAGTGCTAAAAGGCTATCAATTTTATGCTATTTCCTCTTTTATGTAAGACTACTACCATTTTATTTTTTTTATTTGCACCCACCTTACTTTTGTAGTTTATTTAGTTTTTAACAAGAGTAAAAAACAATTTGTTTGAATAAAGCTATAGTAAAAAATTTTATCTGTAGAGTTATTTTTAATTTGTTATTTTATCAATGTTTTGTCATGTATATTAATGTTTATATTTCTTTATTTTTTTCAAAATTTTAATTACTATATTTTGTGAAGCTTAAGCAGTGTTTACAGAACACTCATTTCTTTTCTAAAGTTTAGTAAATTTTTATTTTTCATACTAGTGGTAATATAATTTTTTATGTAAGCACAATGAGTATGGGTCATTTTTAAAGACCTGCATTTTTTTTTTTTTTTTTTTTTTTTTTTTTTTTAAATATTTTCCATTTTACTGTGGGGGTTTTATTAATTTCTTTTATATGCCAGATATACTTAGTTAAAGTGGTCTGGTTTCTGTAATGATTATTCTTAAAGAAATAAAAGTGCTAGCTCCACCTTAGTTTAAATTTATTCTTTGTGCTACCTATGTAAAACTTTTTAATATATCAATTATCTATCGATGAGATAGCGCAGTAAGACATTTATCATTCAACCACAGCAGTGGTTGAATATATTTTTAAGTTTGACATTGAGTGAATCTAGGCAGGTTTCAAGCTTCACCACTAATTCAGTTCTCAATCAAATTTCAAACAGTTTACAGCATTTGATAGGAAACCTTCTACATTTTTGAAAAAAGAATTTGGAATTTTGGTTCAGTAGAATAAAAGTTACATAAAAATATATGAAATCTGAAAAGGGAGACTAACTACATGAGTACATAAATGACTAACTAATGCTTGAATAATAAATTTTATTCTTTATAACTTTTTTTTCTGTTTAATATTTTTGCATGTGGTTTTCAGCATTTAAATTCTGATAAGATCTTTTATCATTTTTGTCAATCAAACTTTGCAGATCCCTTACCATTTTATCATCAGAATTGATTATAAATCAATTATTTTATTGTTTTAGATTTTTTGGGGGCAATTGCATATAAATTTTTTTTCTTTTGAATATTTTTGAATTCGAAAATTAATTTTATTAGTTCCTTTTGAGGGGGTTATTAAGATAACAATTCATCCATTGCATTGTGTGTGTGTGTGTGTGTGTGTGTGTGTGTGTGTGTGTGTGTGTGTGCGCGCGCACACACACACACACACATATATATATATATATATATATATATATATATATATTTAATAATTTACGTTGTTATATATATATATATATATATATAGTGACGTAAATTATTAAATATACATATGATGGTGCACATATGTATAGTATTATTATTCAGGTGTTAATAAAACAGTGCTAAATGTATAAACAGGGTTGTATTATGTAAATATTAATAAATATACATATTATCCTGCATCTATGGCATGACTCGGTATTTCAAGTGTTATGCAATCATCAGGTGCATATTTCAAACTGACAGTTTAATAGATTTGAATTTAAATTCACTTGATGTTCATGGTAATTAAATCTTATAAAGTTACTGCTTTTTTAATAATGAGATAAAAATTTAAATATTCTAAGGTTACTTGTAGATTAAAATTTAAATTTAAAACTTAAAATAAAAATACAAAATATTAAGAATAAAAAAATGCAGGGAAAAGAACTCAAATGGGCGTAAGTCATGAAACGTAAAAATTTAAATATTACATATAGATAAATAATTAAAATTTAAAAGATAATAAAAATAAAATTAAGAATAAAAAGCAAAATTTACAATAAAAATTCAAAAATGTAGGGAGCAAAAATAAAAGTGGTTTAATTCATAATTGTTAAAAGTAATATTGTGGGGAAAAGAAAGCAAGGAAGGGAAAATGCAGAGGAATCTATATCAGTCTGGGTCTAAGAATTTTAAGTATTTTTTTCTATGACAGCATGTGGTCATTAAATTGTTTTTTTTAATAAGCAAATTAGGACTATTAATATTGTTTAAGATGACAAGTTTTTCTAAAAGGCATAGATTACATTTATCTCCTTTTCCATTGTAATGTTTGGATGTTTTTTTTTTTTTAATCATATCACCCCGAGCAAGGTGACAATGCCACTAATGCGCAGGGGGCTACGTAAGAGTAGAGAGATTGGAAAAGAGAAAGCCGGAAACTACATCCTAAACAGGGAACAAGGGATGAGCCTCTTCACCTGTTCAATAGATGTGGGTAGAGCGTGAACCGGGCGACATCTATTGAACAGGTGAAGAGGCTCATCCCTTGTTCCCTGTTTTCATTTAGCTGTGATATTCCAAGTAATAATTGAGTTCTTATTGTTGTTTTTTAATTTTCAATAAAAGCAGTACTTTCACTGTATTTACTGTTGTTTAAAGACACGTGGTTGTTAAATCTTATCTTCCTCCTGTTAGAAGTGCTTCCAAACTAAAATTTAACATCATTATTGTCCAAATGAATTTGTACTCTATAAACAATATTTTCAGACATACATTGGTTATTCAATGGGCAGGTTATACATTATACTAATAGACATAGGATAATATGTATATTTATTAATATATAAAAACCTTGCTTTCTATACAATCATTAATACTAAAGTTAAGCAACATTGAACCAGTTCAGTTATGGTGACCACTTGGGAATAGCAGTTGCTGTAAATTGGATGTGTGGGTGGTGTAATGGATAATGGCTCGGAATATCTTTTTAGACATCTGCTATATTCAATTGCATGCAAATATGCTTTGAAAAAATATGAATACATCTCCATCACCAGCTATGGGTTATTAATATAATACTAAATTATTATCCCCTCAATTCTTATTACTTAAAAATATTTTTTGGCTTTAAATAACCTGCAGAGTTGATAAGCCATAAAAATGAATCATTCAATCAATATATATGTGTGTTTGTATTTTGGTGCATATAAGTATATATGTTTTTTCTACTTAATCTGTGTGTTTTTTTTAGTCAGTATATTCAGGCCTTTTGGTTTTGGAGGAGTCAGTATTATATTTTTTATTTTTTTTGTATTTTATTTTTCATAATTAAATGGACTTCTCCACAATTTTAACAGTACACTTTAAATATTAATATGACGATTTTATAACAGCTGGTTTTCAGTTTGTTCTTGACAGTTGCCAAGAAACTGACTTGCACCAAACAGTGAGGAACAAATCTATGTTTATTATTGGTATCAATTTTATTTGTTATTTTGCATAGACCACTGTTTTATTTCATTGCACTATTTTTATACATGTGTGTAACAAAATATAATAAAAAATAAAAGGCAAGTCAAGTGCTTGCTGTTTGAGAGAAACGCTTATAGGAATAAAAGTGTTCAATGTTGTTTTTCAAAAAATAGATAAGACTGAACAATTAAAATTTTTTTTCCTCAAATGTATTAATAAAAAAATCCACACTTGACTTGATTTTACTGACTGATGATCCATAGGGAAAATTACAGTAGCAGAAATGTTTGGATTTTTTTTATTTATTACTTTTTAGAAAAAAGTTACATATGCATTATTTCTATTGCTGAAAAGTTTCCAGCCTCACTTCTTTCTTAAACTCTGACCAAACAAATGCTACATTATTTTAAAAAAATGTTTTGAATGATGTCTTCATTCGTCTAAGAATTTTACAGTATCCCTTTATATGCAAGTTTATATATTATATATATAAATATAATTTTAAAAATAAGAATATTATTATTTATTAATAGTCTCAAAGGCCCTTTTGTCTAACATCTCATCAGGAGAAAAATCATAAGAAAATGAATTAAATGAAAAGAACAGTAACAACAAAAATGAAGAGCAAAAAAAGAGGGAAACAATAAAATACATATAAACATATATACTTATTATTTTTCTTTTGTTTTTCTTTAATTTTTTTTGGCACATAACATTAATTTAAGGTTGTATATTTTTGTCTTTGATTTTTGCTCTGATGAGAGAAGACTTATAAATTGGATTAACAGTTTTTGATTTTTGTTTCGTTTCAATATTACCATTAATGATTATATGTGTGTGTTTTTATATATATATATATATATATATATATATACACACACACACACACACACACACACCAGAAACCAACTTGTTAATCTGCTTAACTAAACTTTGGCCCTTATCCCCAAATATGTGGGGCGTACAACCTTACATTTGGAAACAAGGATTAATCAGCAAGTGCATTCTAAAATATGACTTAGCAGAATAGGTAACATGTGTTGCCTTCCCTCTACAAATATTTAATTGGCTATCGCTTAACAACTAGTAGAGAATGTAACCTGTGCCAAGTCGTATAAGAAAGTGGAGTTCAAAATTATAAATAGGTCTCGTTCCAAGAATCATTTAAATATTTTTGAAATCCGTTTCTATATCCTTATGAAAACCTTCTCTCTGACAGCAGAAGGATTTTGTAAAGTCTCTGAATTTGTTTGGAAATATTTTATTTTAATTGTCCCTCGCTAATTATTTACACATGAATTCTCCTCCTCTTGTCTATTTGTATATTTATTTTATTGGGCTCAAATATTGGACACCCAGTAAGGAACAGTTTCTTGTTGATAAGTCTAGACTTATATTGTCTTTGGTCAGGTAGTTATTGAGTTGTATCTTCTGCAAGAAGATGCATTGTTTGTTTAAAAAAATCCTTCAAGTATCAACTTACAGAAATGTAAGAGGTATGGTTGAGGAAAATTCTGTTAACATAAAACATTATTAATTGCTAATGTAAAGTTTTTTTATATCCCTACTGGAATAACAATATAAACACTGTATAAAAATATAATATTTTTGTTTATTCCCTGTCAGCTGAGAGATCTTTTAATTCAAAAGACAAATCAATATGACTATGATAGCATATGTGGCATCTGTTGGTATTGAGAGACCATAAATCTGTGCCCAAAAAGTTATTTCTTATATGCTATGCAAAATCTGTTATGGCTGTACAGGCCCACATCGGAGGGACAATCTTGATTGCAATGAATGCATGTAGAGTTGCTTTCACCTGATGTCACCATGTTGTTTTATTTTTCTTCAAGCACACATCTCTCCAGTGGCAAGCCTCTGTTTCTTCTCTCTTCATTCTAGCCCACAGTGTAAATCACGTCTCTAGCATGAGTAATTGTTGACAATGTCTTCCTACTTCTCTATGAACATGTCCATTGTCTTCATATTCTTTTAGCAAATGTTCTTAAAGTGAAGGACCTTCAGAATCTTTATTTTACCATTTTGTTGAGATGATGCTAGAGTGTTCTCACCAGGGAACAAGCCTGGGTAGGATTTTATGAGAAATCATTGGTTGCCCATGCAACACTTCTCCTCTTCTCACTCCATGTCACTGATGTTGCCCAAAAGTTCCAATACAACTTGGTACCAGTGTCATTGCAGGAGTTGCAAGAATGAAAAACATACGAAATGAGAGCATGATTGGTCAGCTTTTTCATATGTATGTATATTTGACCATTATGTTATCACTTTCCAGAGGTGTAAAATCAAGCTTATTCCTGGCTGCATGCATTTTTTGTCCTTATCTATGATGGCTTGTTAAGGAGTATCTTTCTCCTGATGATTTGCTGCTCAAATAGATATCCGTAAGTGGTTAGATAGCACTTGTCATCATATTTGACAAGAAAACAATTTTCAGTCTTGTCTCATAATATTTCAGGTATACACAAACCAAAAGACAGTTTCAATGTTTTCTCATCTAATGTTTGTATTTTTTTTTCTACTCGTGTGTGAAAGCACATGCAATATCCTGCCCTTGTCAGTTGCCAACCAAAGGAGGTAATATAGTTTCAGTGGCTAAGTTGGTACTGCCACCCCTGGTGGAACCAGCAGCTTTTGCCATCAGACAGGGTTTTTTTTTTTTTTTTTTTTTTTTTTTGTTGATGTGTCAGTCTCTTGTGATTTCTTTGACAACTACAATTCTGATTTTCAATGTGTTAAGTGTTTGCTTTTGTTTGTTAACCAATACGCAACATGCTTGTATCGACCATGATTTGGTTGCTTCTCTTTTTTCCTATCTCCTCTTGTAGTTGCCACACTGTTATGGGGAAACATACCTATTCCTCAGATAATGGACTCTCCCTCCTATATTAATAAGAGTTAACAGGAAGTTAACGGGAGAAGTTCTTGAAGTTCATAGGAGTTCATAGGAGTTCTTTAGAGTTCTATTGGAGTTCAGTAGACCTACTAGGCAGTTGATATTAGTCGGCAGTTAGCTGAATACTAAGGAGTCAGCTTGCAGTGGAGGATTACCAAGTTCCTAACATTTTGAGTGTGTTAAGTCGATTAGCAACCGACATAGCACGATTATAACCTTCAGTGCGAAAACTACTCCACAAAACACACCAAACCATTCAAGACAAACTTTGGGCACAACTCTGCAGAAAGATCAGATCTGCTGGCTAATGGGACCCTTTCAATGCTTTTTCATGTGATGTTTATATATAATACTAGAGTTAATTATACAAGTTAATGTTTTCACAATAAACTGGTACTAACTATATAATGTTGGCAAAATTTTCAGGATATACTTATATTAGCAATATATAGCATGAATTTCACCTTGTAATATTTAATATTTATTAGAAATAGTAGTAATGGGAGTAATAGTATTAGTGGTAGTAACAGTAGTGGTATTTAGATGTTAGTGGCAGTATTTCACTTCTTTGCCCTCAATATCAGCAACACAATGTGAACGTTCCCTTTCAATCTTTGACATCTCTCAACTCAGTTCAATTGCATTTGAAGACAGTCTTCTCTCCCACTCTTTTCTTCTACTCTTTTCTTGTCTCGTTTCGTCAACTCTTTCTTCTCATCTAATTGACATGTCTCAGTGCTCGTCAACTCTCTGCCCTGTTAGCGGGGCTCCAGAATACACTGACTGCCCCCCTGCAGAGGGTAAAAATCCCTCAATGGCTGTGGGTGGCAACCTGTGATGCCCTGGGATGGGATCCTGGTGGTTGAGGGACTTGGAGGTCAGGTTAAGTACCTTCACTTCCCAACACACCACTTCGGCCCTTACCGGGGCTAGACGGGCGGTCGGAGGGGCCCGATCCGACCAATCGGCTGGTCAGGTCAAGCCCTAATGTCTACTACTGGAAATAAATGACATCAATCTTCCCAATCTTCCTCAACTAAACTAACCAGAAGAATGAAAACTATGGAAAGATACCCAGAATTTGTAGACATTAGAAGGCGCTGGCTGAGGGTCAATCATCTCGTTGAGGTTCAGGCCCAGACATGGCTGCAGACCCTCCAACTATGCACTGTCTTGGAGCAGAGCATTCGATGAGGTGACAGGTGCTCTGGACCTCTCGCCAAGGTGAGTATACCGCCTGTGTAGTCCCTGGTCCATCAGGGTGATTGGGTTTCCCCCTTGGCAGACCCCAAATGCGGGATCCGAATTGGTGGGTGGGGAGCACGGGCGATGAACCTATACCAAAATAAATATTATGGCTTTCCCTAACCCCTCCAAGAGACCCCATATGGAGTCAGACAGTGACTCTGAGCTGTGCCAATCTGGTTTCACTAAATTCATCATTGTCCTTGAGTCCATTGAAGATACTCCCTTATCAAAGCTATCTCCCTTTGTGATAGAAAAGATAATATCCTCCAGGATAACCCCCAAGATGGTCAATAAAACGAAAAATGGAACACTGTTAGTAGAAGGCAACCAAAGGAAACAAGCAGTTTCTCTACTCAAAATGACATCCTTTCACAACCTAAAAATAAAAACGTACCCCCACCAAATGCTAAACACATCTAAAGGATTAGTTAAGAGCCGGGAACTCTCACTTTGCACTCCAGATGAAGTCAAAACAGGACTAAAAAGTCAAGGAGTCATAGATCATAAAAGAATCACCATTAAAAAAGGCAACAGCATCATTAACACAAACACGTATATCTTGACCTTTAACTCCCACAAGCCCCACAAAGAGATTAAGGTCGGATACAATTTAATTAAAGTTGAGACCTACATCCCAAACCTGCTCTGGTGTTTCAAATGCCAGATGTTTGGACACCATGAGGAGCAGTGTACAAGAAAACCTGTATGCAAGAAATGTGGAATGAGGGACTTGGATCACCTAGAAGATCAATGCAATCGGAATATCAAATGTGCAAATTGTGAAGGTGACCACCTGAGAAATTGCTGTATATGGAAAAAAAAGAAAGAAATACTTGAGGTAAAATATAACAGAAATATACCCTTTTAGGAAGCAAGGAAAATTGTTGAAATGTACTCAAATAAAGTATCATTCTCCAACATCGCCCAAAGAACCCCTCCAACTACTGAAACAAAAGATAAGTACAAGGATCTCTTTGAAAAACTCATACAATTAGAGCCCAATGATTGGCCCAAATTCATCAATGAATTAAAAATTACTCTTGATAAATCCGAATCCTCTTTTGCCAATGAAAACCCGAAACCAATTCTCAACAAAGACCGAAATGAAAATAAAAAACCCACACACAAGGACAAAAACCTTTTACCTAAATCAAATAAGTCAAACAATGAAAAACCCTCTTTACCCAATAAGAAAACAGAAATTATCCCTAACACAAACTTTCCAAAAAAAACTGAACCAAAATTAACCCCTCATTCGGACAAACCAAAAAAATCCCCAAGAAAAAAGAACCAACAAACAAGACATAGACCAACATCAAAATTAAGAACCCAAACCAGCCCGAGCCTAAGACGAAACAGACTCGAAAATCTAGAAGCAATGGATATTGAGGAACAAGCACATCAAAATCCCAAACAAAAACCCTCTCAAAACTGAAACCCACATATGGCGAATAAAATTATTCAGTGAAATATTTGAGGTGTCTCCATTTAACCAAAATATTACAGATCAAACAATTTAAAAGATCTATTTAACAACGTTGACCCAAGCAAAATATCCCAATTTCTAAAAGAAATTACACTATATACGAAAATCCAAATTCCTTTTATACCAAAAAAAAAACAACCCCCAAAACACTAACTATTCACCACTGCTCATTACCCCCTTTAAAAAAAATGTTTTTTTCTCCTTAAAAATTTGAAGATAACCAACTCTAAAAGGTTGAAAACAACCAACCCAACTTTGAAAGCAATTGAAAGTTTGAAGACAACCAACATTAAAATCAGTTAAAAACTTGAAGACAACCAACTCTAAAAACAACTAAGCCTGAAGACAAACAACTCTGAAAGCAAAAACACCTTTTGGCCTTAAATGACCCTTTGGAGGTTGATAATCAATCAACTCTCTCGGTGTTTCTTGTCGACTCTCTCTCAGTGCTTGTCTGTGCTCGCACAAACATTTGCTTAAATAGAGGCGAGTAGTCTTGGAACACAACCTGATTATTGACATCTCCCCCTAGTTTGACCACAACAACTACCTCCATGACATACTTTTAAAGGACAATTTCAACTATCTGAGAATAAACAATTTATTTTTTCATAGATTGATTTTTCAAGGTTCACAACAAAACACTATTGTTTTATCACCTTGCTATTAATTATTCTGACATTCTTTTTGTAAACTACAGAAAACTTGTTGAAAAAAGTTCTAGATCAAAACATCCTTAATTTTAAACTGGATTCTTGTTTTCTCTTTAAAAGTTCCAATTTATTACTGTTCCATTAGTAATCTGGTATCCTTTGTATACTTACAAAAAGATTGTATTTGTAAATTAACTTTCTGTACATTAACATTTCAAAGTCTTTACAGTATATCAACTCACTTGGTATTTTTTGTTTTATGGCACATCCTCCTTTATTAACATTATTATTATTTCAGGCATGATATTGCCCCTGTCACTCTATCTTCCCTTTATTTTCCCTAAAACCAAATGGCACCTTTGACATATCTTTTCTTGTCTATCCTTGGAATCAAACAGTAATGACTCATTGTTTATCTGCTGTAATGGCAGTGTGTAACGTATATGCTAATTAATGAACAAAGGAACTGGCAGAATTATAATCAGTCAGTCAGTTAAGTGCCATACATGATACACGCTTGGGTGATCATGTCTCGAAAGAGACGTGACTGACTGGGCAGAAGATTATCCTGCAGAAGGTTGCCATTGCTTTCTGCAGTAGACTGGTTGCTGACCAAGGCTATAGAACCCAATCTGTCCTGCTATTTAACCCATAACTGGAAGGAAGAGACGGATTAATACCTTTTTCAAGGCTATTTGTGCGTAAGTGAATACAATGGATTCAACTGGAATTTGAACTTTGCTCCCCGGTTTCTCATTCTGAGCTGATATCCACTGTACCACAACGCACATCCTGATTATAATATGATTCTTAAAAATATTAATTTGTTTGGAAAGGTATGTAAGTTTTGTTATGCAAACAAATCAGTGCAACATAAATTTTATATATAAATAAATCCTAAAAACATTTGATAAGCCCATAATATTATATGCCTGAATAAAAAATGATCATGTTAATGAGGATTACTTAACATTCTATAGCATTCATCAGTCTTTCATTCATTGATTTTTGTTAACTTTTCTCTACAGATTTGACTTTGACAACACTAGCAGCAGTTTTTATTGCTTTCTAGAAATCTTTGAATATTTTCCATTCTCATATGCCTCTCTTAATGAATGAAAGACCACTATTTTTATATTATTATTATTGTTATACCATGCCATTTAGATTAATCACTTTCAATACCACTAGAAACACATTTAACACCATATTGCTATTCATGTACCCAAGGAATTTTAACTTGAACATATTGGAGTTCTCCAAAACCTTTGCCTAGCAAAGAAAACTACATTCTTGTAATTTATACTTAAGCATTTGGTTGACAAACCAGTATGTGCCAACTCTTTCAAATTTATCCCCACTCCGGTGGTGCTCCTCCACCATTCCAGAGGGGGTAATATGTGCTCTTCTCTCACTCGAGTTTAGCTGTCGTTTTTCTACATCACTTTTGGTTATGGCTTCTAATGGTCCTTGAAACTGACTTTGCAAAGACAACTGATTCTTCCCTTAGAGAGATTATGCAATTTTTCACTTTTTTGTCAAGCCCTTTTCTTATGAGAGACCAAATTAAGAAGCATGGTTTTGAAGACTTGTTTAAGTATTGAAAATCACCCTAATTTTGTAATGCTGACACTGTTATGGTTATGGATTAATAAGCCTGTTTGAATTTTGATCTTAAGTTTTCTCAGTATGTTTGTTTGTTTCAGTGTATATGATTAATATTAAACCTTGAAAGAAAAATATTTCTTGTGTAAAAACTTTTTTAATTTTTTTATTATGCTTTGAAATTATATGTCTACATATATGTAATTTATACATATATATAGCTTATTACAGTAAATATATTTAATGGGTACATATGTTTGGGTAAATTCATTTCACTGTTCATGTATTAGGATTAAATTTAATTAATACAAACTTACAATTAATTTATTCCTTAAGAAACTTTTAAGCAATTTGTTTTTTTCTCCAATGTACACAAAAAAAAAAAAAAAAAAAAAAATGACAAATTATCTAGATTGGAGGTGAGTAAGAGAGAAATTGCAATAATTATTTATTTAGTTCAACTAATTCAATTTGCTGTGTTTCAATGGAATTTTTCAGCAAAGGGGAAACTACTCTTTAGATTAGAAAATGTCTTGTGACCCAGTTGTTTGTCATCTTTTAGTTTGTCTTTCCTTTGTTACCATAAAATCACATTGCAAACTCATCGACCCATGACAGATTCAAATTATGTTGGACATATTCTGATGAAACAGTGTATACAAGTGTCATGGCTGGCATCAGTACATTTGCACAGAATGACAATTATTAGCAGTCGTTCTTTTGATCAATAATGTAATGCATGTGTCTGTGTGTTTGTTGTGTAATAGAAGATATCAAGGTAGAAATTGGGACGGGACTGTAATAGATTAAAAAAAAAAAAAGAGATAAACAGTTTTGAAAGAGATTACATTTTTCTTTAGTAAAACATTACATGATAAATAAAGGAAGCAGGAAACATCAATGTAGCTTTTGCTTAAAATAAATAGGATATCCTCTGGATAATTAAGCAAATTAGTTGTGTGTGTTTATATATGTGAGTAATATGACTGTGTATATAAAATATGTGCACGCACACACACACAAGTGTGTGTATATATATATATATATATATAAATTACTTCAAAATGTCCACAATAATAACATTTGAAGTTATATGGGTGATTTGCATGCATATGTATTTATATATATATTATTAGATACTTTCCCTCTTTTATATTAATAAAAAAGCAGCTCCCAAAAGTGTCTGCTTAAGATTGCACACAAAAAAAAGTGCTCTATGCCATTTTAAATAGCAGACACTTAATATATTTCTTAAATCAAATTTCAGCTGGGCAGAGACCAACCACAATTGTCAACTGCATGCATTTTCACGCAATCATCAGGCAGTTGGTGACTGTAGTGTGTGAAAATAGAAACCTTTATAGTCCTAGGCAAGTTCAAGATGGTAAAAGTGTAGTATGTGTGTGAATATGCATGTGTCAACCAAACTCACCACTGCAACAAAAAAAGTGCTCAGTGTCATGGGGTACAATAGCACCATGGTAGAGGTGCTTACTGCTTCAAGCAAAATGCTCACTACAATACCAGGCCACAAAATTCCCCATGACAGAGCATTTATATTTATAGAAATAAGAATAAGCAGTTTCCAAAAGAGTCTGCTTTAGCCATTTTCAAGGGGTTTGTTTTAGGTGTTGTTAATTTCCTTTCATGATTTCACTAAATATATTAGTCAAATCATGCCACCATGACTATATATATATATTTATATATAGTCAAAACATGAAGAGAAAGCAACAATACACACACACACACACACTTATATAAAAAGGCTAGATGAAAAACTATTCTTAGCTGATGTGTTTCGTTCTCTGAGGAATTTTATCAAAGCAAAACCTTACATGTCAGTAAACAAAGCAATTTCTAAAGAATTAATGGATTTATTTTTAATGCAAGATTTTTATTACTTATTGATTCTTTTATATATATATATATATATATATATATATATATATATATATATAATGCCTTTCCCAAGTTAACATACATGACCATAAAATTGTTCAAGAATTTAAAGAAAACTGTTAAATTCGTAATTATCTATTATTTAAAATATATAATAAATTCATCCCAAACTAAAATGTTATAATTAATTATTTAAAAAAAATAAAATTTATTCACTTTTATTTATTAGACATCAAATTATGTCATTTAGCATCCTTTATAATTTACCTAGTTGTTTAAGTTAGCCTGATGTATATTTATGAACATTTCTTAAATCAAAAATTTTTGAAAAACTAACATTCTTGCATTTGTTTATAAATACTTTTTACAAAATAAAATCCTTACATATGCTTTGATAAAGTCCATCAGAGGACAAAACACATTGGCTAAGTTGTTTTCTTTTTGTCTTTATTCATATTGTCATTTTACTGATATATTTTTAGTTATATCTAAAATTTTACACATATATGCAGCCGTGTGTGTGTGTGTTTTACAGATAAATATTGTGAACTTTTATTTATTTATGCCATAATATAGCTTCCCTTTTCTATAAATACTTTCATGGTAATTGTTCAGATGAACTTCTCTGATACCTAGACTCTATTAATTTAAGCATAATACTAGATTAGGGATGTGTGTTGTGGTGCAGTGGATATTGGCTCGGAACGAGAAATTGGGGGGCCGAGTTCAAATTCCAGTTGAATTTGTTGCATTCACTTACATGCAAATACCCTTGGGAAAGGTGTTAATCTATCTCTTCCTTCCAGTTATGGGTTAAATAGCAGGACATATTAGGTTCTATAGCCTTGGCTGGCAACCAATCTACCACAGAAAGCAATGGCAACCTACTGCGGGATAATCTTCTGCCCAGTCAGTCATGTCTCTTTCGAGACATAATCGCCCAAGCATGTTTCACGTATGGCACTTAACTGACTGACTGACTAGATTAGGGACAAGGTCTCATCATTTTACTGTTGTAATTATGAGAGGTAAGTTTTATGCTAATGATTCCTTCTCTGGTACTGCTTGCTTGTGAAACTCTATTTTAAATTTCTTCCCAGTCAATTTTATTTTCAAAAAATTAAATGCGATTTCATTTGGTATCTTCTTTCTAAATTCTTATTCCTTTAATATTCGCTCTCATTAAGTGTTTTGTTTTTTTCCCCTCATTTCCCCATAATAGGTTTATTGCTTTGGTTAGTCTGAAATGATAAAAAAGAAAAAATTATCGGTAATAATTATTGCTCGAGATATTTATTGATCACTCTTGTTGACAAAATTCTACTCACCCTAACATATGTTACATTTATTTATTTATTTATATAGAGGAATATTTATTTTCCAAACACAGTCAGCACATTGCGGCTGTGTTCATAGTTGATATTATTGAATATTGGCTTTTTATTTTTTATTAATAATGCTTCCATTATTTTTAGCTTTTTTTTTTTTATATGTGGCTGGTGCAATTCATTTCTATTATCGAAAACTCTAGATACATATATAACAATCTATATATTCAGTTAAAAGTAAAATAAAAATCATCCTTGATAATAGTTAAAAGTATAGCTGAAAGCACTTGGATAAATAAAACATTTGGATAATTTTCATATAATTTATTTACTGAAAAGAAAAAATTATAAGATCAAATGAAGAATTATATAAAGATTTAATCACAGCAACTTATCGGTCATTTTTAACAAAACTTGCATAAAAGAGGGATTACTGCTTATATATGACCAAGTGTTAAGAATGTTTGGAGATCATAAGGGGCTTGAGTGTGTATCTCACCATGATTGATTTGTTAAAAAGGTGACTTCTGATATTCTTGAACTTACATGACAATCCCAGTATGCATCATTGCCAAGATGTGTCTGTAAATTACACTATAGTTTGACCCAAAACCTGAACGTCTCTGCCTAAACTCATTAATTCCTCCCCTCTCCATAGGCTTAGATAAATGCAGCTATCAATTAGTTCACATTCCATCCCCGTCTTTTGAACAGGAGTAGAGTTTTATCCTTTGTTTCTTCTTTAGGATTAGGTTTGTAGTTCCTTGAAAGTCTACTTCAGTTCTATAGTTCTCAGGTCTTCGAGTGAGTTCTGAAATTTTACTTACTAATTATGTTTATATTTTCCACAGTAGGAGTACTTAGATTTGTCTGGTTTGCGCTTCTGTTCAGTTTCGGTTTTATTCCAATTCTAATCATTGCTTTTTAAACTAATAAACATTGCTGAGGGAGTAAAGTTAGTTAAAACAATAGCAGTGTCAAGGAAAAGTGCCCTTTTTATAGTGTTGTTGCTTGTTTTTTCAAAGAAAATTTGGTGAATTTTACCCAACTAACTTACAAAAGAATGTGTGTTTTTGATGCAGTGGATATAGGCTCAGAATATGAAATCAGAAAACCGATTTTGAATTCCAGTTGAATTTGTTGCACCCACTTACATGCAAATACCCTTAGGAAAGGCATTATTAATCCGTCTCTTCTCCTACCAACTATGAGTTAAATAGCAGGGCAGATTGGGTTCTATAGCCTTGGTTGGCAACCAGTCTACCACAGAAAGTAAAGTCAACCTACTGCGAGAAAATCTTCTGCCTAGTCAGTCATAGATTGAAAGAGGTATGATTGCCTGAGTGTGTATACTGATTGAACTTGCAAATGTCGGACTAAATAAATGCCTTGTACAATGCAAAATCTAATAATCCCAATTTACTTTATTTGTTTGAACTTTTTCAATTGACTTTCAGTTTTCTAAGTGCCATGTCACTTGAGGAAGTTAGAAATCATTCATCTCCACAATTTCCAACAAAAGCACTTAATAAATTGTCTTTTTGTTTTTTTCTTTCCTAAACCTCATTCGACATCCATTTACTCAAGCTTGCTAGGTAGGGTATGGATTATTTTTTCTCTATCCCACTTGCCTTCAATCTGTCCTGGAAATATTAATTTTCTAATTCTTCTTTCCTCATTATGTACCATAGAAATTTCAATTATCTCTTCTTCATGTTAAGTATACGTGTCCTTTTTACTTATATTTTCACAAAAACTTTGTTGTTGCTTAAAAGTTTTATCCATAGTATTCTCAGCATCCTTCTGTAGAACCACATTTTTGTTGCATCAATTCTCTTCATATGTGAGGAGATTGTCTAGTATTTACTGTCATATAGGAGACAACTGATATTACATTACATTTTTGTACTCTTTTCTTTGTTTCTAACAAAATTTCTCTGTTTCTTAATATTTTAATTAGCTTTTGGAATGCACTTTCGAATTTTGGTGTTGCACTTTCTGTTAAAACACACCCCAGATATCTAATTTTTTTTTTTTTTATAATCACTCCATGCAAAACAAAATGCCACTGGTGTGCAGAAGGCTACAGTGAGAGAATAAAAAGGTACAAGGGATATCGATGAAAAGATAAGAGATGGTGAGAAATCAAGTAGATAAAAAATGGCAATTGACATTGTATTTAAACCTTTGGAGATTGTATCTATCAGGGAAGCATGCAAATAAGTTTCACAAACGGAAAGTGTGAGAAAAACTGTTAGAGAGGCAGTTACATTTAACTAGTTCCACAGAAAACGGGTGGGGCCTTAATGCCAATCTGGTAGCATGAGTAAATATATTTGACTGAGGTACCAGGGTAAAAAAAAATAAATGAGCAGTTGTATTGAAAATACTTCTAGAAAAGATGGCAGGAAGCCATATCACATCATTGAGAAAGTGACGAATGGCGGGCTGCCAAATCAGGATGGATTATATTGCAGAACCTCTTTTGAATTTTGTCAAAAATCTCAAAATGAATAGCAGGAGCACCTGACCAGATATGGCAAGAGTATTCAATGCACAGTTGAATGGTATATTTATAAATATGCAAAATGGATTCTAATGGGAAAAACTTCCTGTCCTGACACAGTGAATCAACCTTCTTAGCAGTAGATGCAACTATGGATTTAATATAGTCATTCCATTTGAGGCCAAGGAGGTGCAGTGTGTTGCTCTTTAGGTAAGTAGTGTTACACATTCTGATGGTAGGCAGTGATTAAAAGAGAGCAGTTTTGGAGGCATCAAAATTTACAAGTCATTTCCTACTGCATTCAATCACAGATTGGAGGTCCTTTTGAAGTGCAGCAGCCAGGTTTACTTTGTCAGCCTTATCAGATTTCTTATTGAGACTGACATAAATGATGGTGCCATCTGCATAGATGCTTACTTGGGAACTGAGTACATCAGGAAGATCATTGATGAACATCAGAAAAAGCATAGGATAGTCTTGAGGGACATTTACATTTGTAGAAAAGGATCTGGGTGCTTGCCGATTCAAAACAACGTTTTGATAGTTTGATTTAATCCAATCATTCCTATCATCCAGAAATGCTGTAGCTTTGGAGCTTGCACAGAAAGCCAGCATGCTAAACCCTGTCAAATGCTTTCAAGATATCAAGAGCAAAAGAGTTAACCAGCTGAAATGATGAGATTGAAATAATGAATATTAGGATCATAGTTTAATTGATTTCAGGCAAAATCAAATTTTTTCATCTTAGAGATTCAAAGAATAATAATGTAAGTAAAGATTTTGACACAATAATGATTACCGCCCAATTTTTGAATGTGGTCATGTATGTGTAATAATGGCTGGCTGAACAATTCTAAGTATGGTTAAGTACCAAGTGTGGCTAGTTAATCCCTGTTGCAGACACCTGCTCAGACAGATTTGATATTTTTTTTAATGGGTATTAAAACTATAATACCAGATTTTTCTAAACCTAGAATTTCTTTTTAAATCCTATAAACTCTTCAATGTAAGGATTTCATTTTGCAACATATATTTATAAACAGAAGTAAAAGTAAGTTTTTGAAATTGTTGTAAAATAAAATCCTTACATTTACCTTGATAATGTCCTTTAGGTGATGAAGCACATTGATAGAAAAAAGTTTTTCTTTTGTCTTTATTCATACTGTCTTTTTATAAATATATTTAATTTATTTTACAATTGTGTTAATGACACAACTAATTATTCCTGTTTTAATTGTATGTCTGATCACTTCAATGAGGTCTAATTGGGAGATGATGTAAAAAATGACCTACATTCTTTTGTTAAATGGGGAAAAGGAATGTCTGTTAATTTTAACACCTCCAAAATAAAACTTTTCTTTATGGTTTGAAAGCAACTTTTCTGCCTTTCATCACTATGGCTGATGCTAACCTCCAGGAGAGTGACTCAGTGTGCCTGCTTGGGCTGACATCTTTCACTGACATGAATTAAACAATTTTGCTTAGCTGAATCCATCTTACATATTTACAGGTCTACCATTTGTCCATGCTTAAAATATTACTACCACCTATGGTCTGGTGCTCTTGCTATATATTTAGATATCCTTTATCAAATCTAAAAAATCTGCAATGTCATTGATCCTGATCTGGCATCTTTGCTTCAGTCACTTTCCCATCAGTGTAATGTAGCTTCCCTGTGCCTTTTCTATGAATTCCTTCATAGTAGTTTTTCTCATTAAATCTCCCCTGTGGCACCTAGACTTTAAGCTTATTACTAGATTGGTAGCAAAATCTCATTATTTTACAATTGAGAAGACTAGCGTAACTACAAATTTTCTGTTGTTTCTTTTTTTCAGGTTTTTTTTGTTAGTGGACTCTTTCAGCTTCTTGTTTTCCAGTTAAGGTTGATCTTCAAAAATTTAAATGCAATATTGTTTGTTACCTTGTCTTATTTTCTGTTTTTTTATTGTTCTTGCTCCATAAAAATGTTTTTCTTGTATTCTTTTATACTCAGTAACCATTGGATATGTTATGAATGGGGTTTTTGTCTCATAACTAAAATGCTTTAATTTATAGTATGATTCATGGTCTGTGGACGAATGTGTGTGTGTGCAGCACGTGGAGAAAATGCATGAAAAGAATAGTCATGGTTGACTGGAAGATACATTTATTATACACGGAGAAACATTACAAAATATGTACATGTGGTATCAGTGCCAAGTTATTGGGCTGTGTGTCACAACCATTAGGGCAGAAGAACATACATGCGTTCTTTAATCATTGACAGCCATATTCCAAGTCTGTTCCCTCATGCGTCCCACGTCTGAATGTGCCGTTGATCATATGACTTGTGTGTACCCACTTTCAGAGGTGAAAAGGGAGGTACTCTGTTTGGGAACAGGAAAGGGTTAATTCCCTTGGAATATGTTTTATTCGTCCTAACAGGATATTAGTGGCTTTATTGCCTTGCTTATGATGAAATTGAACTCTCAACTCTTTGGGTCAAGTCACTGGAACTAACCAACGCCTATATCCACTGGGCCATGTGTCCTTGAGGATATAGGCGTTGGTTAGTTCCAGTGACTTGACTTCAATATCAGGCTACAACAGTGGTGAACAAGTAACTTAGAAAGTTGGATTAAAGGAAGATAACTCATGACTATCTGAAGTGGCTTTTGTGCAAGGAATGGGAATGATATACCTCAGTGATCATAATAAAGGGTTGGGTTTGGAATTCCTAGCACCTGAAAAAGATTGGAGCATACAATGACCTAAACATTGTGGAAATGGCAACAAAGATGAGGAGAATCATCCGAATGATGTAAATAGTGCAAATACTACCTAATCTCAGAAATATAGACAAACCAAAACAACTAAATAAATGATCAGAACTCATCTGAAAATGCAAAAACAAATTTTTATGACATTACTTAAAAATTGAAAACTAAAAATGAACAAAAATAAATGAATAAAATAAACAAAAGCAAACAAAATAAATTAATCCACACAAATAAATAAATAAACTAAGTAAATAATAAAAAATTAATAGACCACATCCACCAAAATAACTGTTAGAATAGACTACCCACAATGCGTCACAGACCTGTATATACAAAAAAGTTGAGTAAAAACAATGCACATGGCCTGACGATTTTGTTTAGCATGAAACATACTGTGGGAGTTGACTTCAATGCCTGCTTTTATAATGTGTGTGTGAGTATACACACACACACACACACACACACACACACACACACACATATATATAGTAGAAAGTACAATTACAGATGGAAGTATATATAAACTAGCTTCTCCCCCTCCAATACTATTTTGCCATTCTTGACATACTCCTACACTTATTTTAAACTTCCTGCTGTGTGTTCAAAAAGTACATTTTTGGTTCAGACTATATATATATATTGCATCATCTGTGATTGCATCAAAGTTTTATCATGCCCATACATTATTGTCTCAACTCTCGATTAGTTATCCTATGACAACTTGCTGCCTAAATACACAAATATATATGTGTGTGTTTGTTTGAATAGATAAATCTGCTTCACTAACTATACTATATACCAATGATTAATATGTTATCAACAAAAGTCATGATCATGCAATTCAATCCTCACTTTATTCACAGTATCAGTTCGAGTCTTTTCTAACCTTCTTGTTCTTATTCCCCAGCGTGTGAACAGGTGTTTTAGCAAGGAGAGACTGGTAGATATTTTTTATTTTTATACTGTATACTAGTAGAGGTTATTCAGTAATAAGATCACACTTCATGTATCTCCCTTTCTAACATTTCATGTCCTGTCGACTTATTTCAGTTACTTAGCACCTGTGTATTTGGAATTGTCCCAAATTCATTTTAATAGTAACATTTCTAATTAGCTCAATATTTACTGACTAGATATTAATGTTGCTATCACTTCTTCCTCCAATAAATATTCCTTCAACTTATTTTTAGACAGGGTCTTCTTTTACAATGAACAGCCATTTTGGAATCCATGCCATGTGTAATATTCTTGTTTCGTCCTCTTTACTGCCTACTGTCTTTTGTTAACTTCTCCTTGGCAACATATTTCTTAACTGGTTCTTTGCTTTCAGCCTTAGAATTGCACATTAAACAATATTCTTCCAGTATTTTCTTCTTAACATACACCTCTATTTGCCACTTCCCAACCCCCTGCTATATGCTGATACCAGCACCTGCCTCCAACCCTGGCTGCACAAGGATAAATCTTCTGTCATGCAGTTCTCAACTCACCTTTGCTTTCATTTTTTTTTTTTCACACAAGTACAAATGAAAACCTGTTAAGCACTTTCATCAGGTAGCAAATACACAAAACCATTTTTAATCAATTGCATAGATTTTTTTTTAAAGAAATGATGCAAACAATAAATAATTGTCATCTAACAAATAAAAAAAAGAAGCTAAATGGGATTTTTTTAATGATTTAAAAAAAAAAAGCAACAAGTTGTATGAATCTTTTTGGTTGATTACTTTTATAATATTTTTTAACATCTGACCTGAATTTTTATTGTAAATTCTGCTGTTTTAACCCACTATAAAAATAAAATAAAATCCCTGTATTAAGTTTTCTTCTCTCGCACTTCTTGCTTATGAAATTCTCTATATCTTCCTGCTTTCTTATTAACTGTGATCTTCAAAAATTTAAATGCAAAGTCAGTCATATTCTCTCTCTTTGATTTCTCTTCTATTCTTGTCCTATTTGTTTCTTTCAATCTCAGTAAACACTTGCATCCTAGTGGGTCTGTTGTTTTGCTTGGAGTGAAATGAATAGACAAAATTTCTAGGTTTAGAAAAATTTGCAGTTATAAGGTTTTACCTATCGCTTATTAATGTCCAACATCCTAAATGTATCTAAGCAGATGTCTGCAACAGATTAGCTTATTACCTTTGCAGATGGGTGTGCTCAGAAATGTGCAGTCAACCATTATAACACATACTGACCCACATCCAAAAATTAGATGGTAAGCATTATTGTGTTAAAAATCATTACCTACATTATTATTCTTTGAATATCCAAGATGAAGAAATTTGATTTTGCCCCAAATCAAACTATTATCTTTAATATTCATTGTTTCAATTTCATTGTTTCAGCTGGTGAACTCTCTAGCTATTCTTGGATGTATTCTAGAACAGATAATCTTTGAGAAACTTGGAATAGAATCCTTTATATTGCTCTCAACTTCAATCAGCTTCTTGTAAACCTTTGCTGATTCAGTCAGGATAATTGCCAGGTGTGAATGATATAGATTCTGGCTGCACTTGTTTGTGATTAACTGAATCTGTTGTGAATAACTATGGTTGGAAAAGCCATGGTTGGCAAAATCAGAAAATAAAAAAAACGTAAACAAAACAAAAGGATCTGTTAGATTCTTGAAGATTACTGTACGTGATATACATCTAAGAAAGACTACTGAACTAATTCACTGGTTGATTTATTGTGATCAAAATAACAAAGTGAGGACTATGGTCTGAAAGATTTGTAAAAAAAAATTACCATGTTTTCTTGTATATGACTTGAGTAGAATATGATATTGTATTTAACTTAAAATAAATAAATTACATCCTTGAGTGTATGACCTTGTAATGAAGTCATTCCTATGTAAATTTTTTGTTTTAAAGTTGTACCATATTATTTATTAAAATCTCAATGTTCTCTGTGTGTATATATATATATATATATATTTATGTTTAGCCATTGCCTGTTTTTTTACTTAATTTCCATTTTGAGGGAAAGATGCTTTGTTACAACATTAATGTTATCAAAACAACAAATCTTGTATATTCCCTTTAATTTTTTTAATCAATTTCAGTGAACTTCCTGTTTTTGAGACAAAAGAAAAATTTTGATTATGCTGATTCTTAAAAAAACAAATATCAAATACTTTTTGTAAACAATTGTTATTGGTATCTGTCTACTTTGTGTTTTATCATCTATTGTGCTGAGTGTATTTGTAATCTTGCCATTTCAAATAAGAGATTTTTAAACTGAGTAAAAACTTAGTGCATACTTGTACTTGTGTATAATATGACCTTCATTCAGAGTTGTCCTTCTCAACTAGTTGACTAACAAGGCTGGACAGTTTAGTCTGCTCTGCTATTTAAGTCATAGCTGAGGAGAGAAGAGATAGCTTCATATCATTAGTGTTTCTTTCTCTAGCTATGCCTTACAAGTTGTCCACTAGTAGATACAGACATTTATATGGTAACACTCTTAGGAAATGATCTCAGTATACACGCACATTGGGTTTATAGGACAGTCATTCTCTGATGAGTAGTGTTATGTGAAACTCTGGATTTGTTTAAGATATGACTTGCTTGAATATTTATTAACTTATTGACTATATATACAGTGGGCTATGATAAGATTTTAGCCACCTTTGATTACAGCAATTTCCGCTTGTGTAATTACACCCCCCCAGACAATACTGTGTTAGTATCAAGTTACTTTCATCTATGTATGATAGTTGACTTATATTTTGCATTGAAAGTTTGCAGTAGTAAGAAAATTGGTGAATTGAAATTACGGCAAATAATAGGATGGCATTAGTGTAGTAAGTCAAACAGAGAAATTGCTAGGGTTTTTTTTTTTTTTTAATCATTTCACCCTGAGCAAGGCGGAAACGCCACTGATGTGCAGGGGGTTACATAAATGTAAAAAGATTAATTAGAAAAGAGTGAGGAGTACAAACTAGTTAGAAAGGAACAATAGAAAGCAGGTGTGATGACAGATACATAGGTGGAGAGAAAGGGAAGGTTAGACAGGGGTGGGGAGAGAGCTAGAGTCCAGTGGTTAGTAGATGAGTATTGACTTTGCATTTAAATTTCTGGAGGTTGTAACCGTCAGGAAAGCAAGAATACGGGAGCGAGTTCCACAGGCGGGAAGTGCGAGAGAAGAAGCTGCAGGAGTAGAATTGTCGTCTGCATTTGGCTAACCTGACTGTGAATGGGTGGGACCCAGTTGCCAGTCTGGTTGCACGAGTAAACACCTGTTGAGGAGGCATCAGTGACTTAAGCTCGTCCGAGCAGAAGCCATGAAAGTATTTATAGAAGAGACAAAGGGAGGCCACATTTCGACGATGGGGAAGTGGCTGCAGTCGAGTCGCCAGATCAGTACCTATCACATTACAGACTCTCCTTTGGAGCTTGTCAAGAACACTGAGGAGAACGGCAGGGGCACCTGACCATAAATGGCAGCAGTACTCCATGCACGGACGGATGGTTGACTTGTATATATGCAGGATGGATTCAGGTGGAAAAAACATCCTGGATCGAAATAGTGAACCAACCTTCTTAGCAGTAGATTTTGCTATGGATTCAATATAGTGGTTCCATTTGAGGTCTGAGGAGAGGGTAAGTCCGAGGAGGCGTAGTGTATTACTCTCAGGGAGAATCACTTGGTCCATGCTTATGGGAGGCAGGAGAGGTTGCCTGTAATGGTTGACAGACAACAGCTTAGTCTTAGATGAATTGAAGTTGACAAGCCACTTCTTGCCCCAGTTCACCACAGAGTGTAGATCCCGCTCAAGGTCAGCAGCGAGATTATGTCTGTCTGCCACGACAGGTTTCTTACTGGAGCGGGAGTATATTGTAGTGTCATCCGCGTAGATGCCTACTTGGGACTTGATCTCATCTGGGAGGTCGTTGATGAAAATAAGGAAGAGCGTTGGGCCCAGGATAGAGCCCTGTGGGACACCAGCATTCGTGCTGTAGGACGAAGAGGCACGCCCATTCAGAACGACCTTCATTTTGCGGTTATTTAAGAAAGATTAGATTAGGTCAAGCAGGCGACCGGTAATACCATAACCGCGTAGTTTGCATAGGAGGCCAGAGTGCCAAACCCTGTCGAAAGCCTTGGAGATATCCAGAGCAACCGCACGAACCTCGTCAGACTCATCAAGGGTCTGTAGCATGTACTCCGTTACGGTTGTTAGCAGGTCGGCCGTGGACCTGGCAAAGCGGAATCCATATTGCCTGTCGGAGAACAGTTTGTGGGCGGTGAGATGATGAACTATTTCAGCATTGATTATAGCCTCGAATACTTTCCCGAATATCGGTAGAAGACTGATAGGTCGATAGTTGGATGGGTCCGAGGGTTCACCACAATTCTTAAATACAGGAACGACTGAAGAGAATTTCCAGCATGCAGGAAAGCAGGAAGCAGAAAGGCAGTAGTTAAATAGTTTGGAGAGGACAGGGGAAAGTTCAGGAGCACACCTCTTAAGGACTATCACCGGGATTCCATCGTCTCCACATGCCTTATGGGGGTCAAGTTTTGAAATTACTCTGGATACTACTGTCGGGGTAATATATACGTCGTGCAGTTTGGCCTCAGTTCTAATAGGGAAGTCAGGTGGGTGTACTCCGGACGAGTCGAATGTGGAGTTGGATGAGAATCTGTGGGCAAAGCACTCGGCTTTGTCCGCAGATGACGTGAGAATCTCAAATCCATGGATTAAAGGAGGTATTGAGGATTTTCCAGGTTAATCATCAAATGATTAAAAATATTGTCAAGAAATTTAATGAAGAAGACCATTGTCATGTAGAACAACTTTCAGGAAGACCAAGTATTGTGTCTTGAGAGAATGAAAAGGGTGCTGAAGAGGGAAGTCATCAGAAACTATTGTCAGAGCATCAAAGATGATGCCAACAGCATGGAAATGTCACCATATGTGGTAAGAAAGATCTAGGCTATCAAAGAAGAGTTACAAGAAAGAAACCCTTGATTTCAGAGGTTAACAAGAACAGGTGTATAGACTCTGTGAGAGTATTCGAGAACATAGATAATGAATTTTAGCAGTCTATAATTTGGTCAGATATAACTAAATTCTGCCAATATTCAAATTCAAGACAGGTTTATATTTGGAGAAATCAGAATAAGACTTGGAACACTGAATGTCTGCAGGCAATCACAAAACATGAAGATATTGGAGTAATGATGGACCAGATTATGAACTGTCTGGTTTGGAGCTTGTTGACGAGCAGTTAAGTAGTCCAAAATACTGTCAAATATTAGAGAAAAGACTACTACTATTTGAAACCAATCAGATTGACAAGAATGTTTACCTTTTTTTTATTTTTTTTTTCAAGTAGATGGAGCGCTATGTCATTTGAACAAAGTAGCAAAGGCCTAGAAGTTACTGATATGGGTAGTAGCCCAAAGTTCTGACATGAATCCAATAGAGCACGTTTGAAAGCACCTTGACTGAAAACTTTAAGAGTGTGCAATGAAAATCACGTCAGTAGCAACCATTAAAGAAATATTGCTAAAGGAGTAACAAAATATGGATCAGACGATTGTTGATAATTTGATCAAATCCATGAAAAATCGAATACAAGCACAAAATCTAAGAAATAGAGGACCTATTCCATACTAGTTCCAAGTACTGTTTATTTATGTTGAGTTGGGATTACATAATTAAATTCTGAAATTGAATGTAGTTTATTTCTCCTGGCTAAAACTTCTCTCAGGCCACTGTACAGGATGTTATGGGTAAATTTATATTTCTAATTTTTTGCATGTGCATTGTTTGATTTTGTCAACTGCACAGGAAAGTACAGTAAGTTGGGCAACGTTTGTGTGAAAAAGAGCACCATGATGCAACTAACTCCACCAGAAATTTGGAATTGGTATGCTGTACTGCTTGGCATTCACACTGGAAGCTCTAACATTATCATTTCAGAGAGTTTGGTATCAATCTGAGGACAGTGCAGAGGATTTGGAAAGAGATGGATGACATATCCAGTAAACATCATGGCGTTAGGAGTGATCACTAATGCTGGTGATGTTATACCTCCATTTATCTTCTCACAAGGCCTGAGACTCAACATGGAGGTTTGCATCAAGTGCTTTGAGGAGGTAGTCAAGAGGGTGGCTGCTGGAAGACCCTATGTCTTGCAATAGAACTCTGCACCATGCAAAAGTAGCATAACCCAGTCATAGCTGTCAGACAATTTTTGCAACCACATCACCTTTTACATCTGGTCACCTAACTCTACACACAGTAACTCCCTTGATCATTATATGTGGGATGTAGTTGAGTGAGAATCCAAAAATCACTTTGTACCATCAAAGATGAACTGAAAGTAAGGATTATAGCAGTATTCACCAACTTAAACAAAGAGACTGTCCAGAATAGTTGCATGAGATTCTGAAGTCTTTTGGAGGCTGTGGTTGAAGCTAATGGTGATTTTTATTGAATAAATTTACTGTTTAGTATTTAAAAAATTTTGTAATTTTGGTAAATATATCTGTTAAATATAAGATGTCAATGTTATTTTCATTTTTGCATAATTTAGACAGCAGTTTATTCATTGAAGCCTCTGTGTGTGTATGTATATATATATATATATATATATATAACATTATTATAGGGGACACTTGCTATTTGAAATAGATGCTCCATTTTTATTTATTAAAATAGTGTGTATTACATAAAAATGGGGAGTCTATTTTTAAGTTTCCATTATGATAATGTTTTAAGTACACACGCACACACAATAATAATTATTTTAGATAAATTAAAAAGTTCAAAGACTTCTTTTTCAGCTCAGTTTTTGGCAGAGGTTATATTTCTTGTCTCTGAAGTTCTGATTTGCTCCTGTGAAACTGAGTTGGGAGACAAGTTTTTGAACATTTTTATCTACACATTATCTATTAATTTACTGGTTGGTGATTATTTGTTTTTCTTCTTTTAGTTGTAAAATATATTTATATATATATATATATATATATATATATATATATATATATATGTCATCCGCAGACAGATCTGTTTCGTTGTATCACAGCTCATCAGTACGGTTAGACCTTGATTGCTTTTAACCCAGGATTGAAACCCGACCGAATTGGCGTCAGTCGGCGATTCTACCTCTGGGCTATGGGCACTCGGTAGAAGAAGGCAGACTTTTTAGCATGTATATTATCATTTTACACGCCCAATAGCTAGAGTGCTCTAATTCATTACTGAATGAGCGATGCGTACATGCCAGAGTAGCTACTGTTTTTCAAAGTCTACCATTTTTCCAGAGTGCTCAATCAGGGTGTGAGAGCGTAAATAGTCATCCGCAGACAGATCTCTTTCGCTGTATCACAGCTCATCAGTACGGTTAGACACCGATTGCTTTTAGCCCAGGATTGAAACCCGACCGAATTGGCGTCAGTTGGCGATTCTACCTCTGGGCTATGGGCGCTCGGTAAAGGAAGTGCTGGGAAAGTTTTCAACCTGGCTCACTTTCCAAAATTTAACTAAATGGCCAAATAACTTTTTTTTCACTTTTATGGCTTTCTTGGTTGGAATGAGAAAATTTTAGTATCCTTTTTTGTTCTGTCTCACATATTCTATTAACTTTGCTTTGTCTCGTATATCCTATTAAGCAGAAGGACCCTCTGCCTAATAGGATATATGAGAGAAAACAAAATACATTCTGAAATCTCTCTTGCTTGGTGGATTAGTTAGTTGCATAATGTCCAAGCCCAGATAGAGCAATTATTTTGAATAATGATTTTTAACAACTGTATATTTCTGAGATGAGTTATGTTAATTATTTACACTGTTTAAATAATTCTGTTGTCTTCCTCTTTATTGCTAAATTCACAATGTTTCAACTGTTGTACACTCCTGTCTCTTCAGGTGATATACGCTATAATTTCAAACTGAACCCTTTATTTAGTCCATGTATATACATTGTTCTAATTATACATGTCATGCCTATCTTGGATATCTCAGTTTCAGTTAATTCCCTTTAGTAACTCAAGTTTTTATTTCCTGTGCTGTTGCCAGGTATTGAACTAGCAACTCTTTGGGTCAAATCACTCTACCAACTCTTTTATCCACTGGGCCATGTTGCCTTGGGAACCTGAAAAAGGCTAGAGTGTACAAGGGCTGAAATGTCATGAAATTGATAAAGTATAGGACAGCTGTTCAAATGATGTAAATAATGTAAAAAGCCTTTTTAAGTTGGAGAATTGGTGCTATATTTACAATCTTCTAATCAAATGTAACTTAGTAACCATTCTGAACAATACAATCAGTAATCTGGGTAACTGTGTACTTGAAAGTTGCAAGTTTACAGCTGACATGTGTCATGAACTTTTTAAATATATACTAATTTTTATTTTTTTTCAGGGAGTTCACTTGCATCACAGCAATTGTTCACTTCTTGTACAGTCATCTACCTGAAGATGTGATTATCCTACCTGAAATGTATATCAGTCTGGCTAAAGTAAGCACCTGGCTGCAACAACTACAGTCTCATCTGCAAAGCTTAAGTAAAGAATTTACTTTACTTGAAGACCAGAGTGTGTCTAGTGAGGAAAAGCTAGTCACAAGTGAGTTGGACCATTTGACCACTGACCTCTTGGACCAGATTAGGCACGAGTTTGATACAAAAAAACGAAAACTAACTGATAGACATGTAATTGACCATGGTAAATGCCAAACATTAATTACTCTCTTGGAGAAGTGGAAACACAATTTGGATTCTTTGGCTGTGATATTTTCAGGATTATCTTAGAATATTACAGAGTTACATCATTGTATGCTCTTATCTGTTTGGTCATTTGGTTTTTGTGAGCTATTCAGAGAAATTAAACCAATAGACATATCAATAACCCTGTTTCTATTATTCATTATTATTACTTTTTCAAAAATGCCCTTATATTTGTATTACTTGCTGAACTAATGAAGAGAACAAAATGAAAAACTGCTTGTACATGCTGATTACTGTGTCAGAAGGATAAGATAAAAAGTAGCATCTGGAGCTGCAAAGTTTATCTTGCTTCATTACCAACTCTTGATTACTCTTATTTTTCTCTACCACTTCTTCAACTTTGGCTGTTATTATGTTTGTGTCTGGTCACCAATAAAGAGAAAAAAGAACAACAAAAAAAGACCCAACTGAATCTTACTTACCAACTTATATAGACATTTTTGCTACCCATAATGCACTGGTTCTCTTTTTATAAAAGTATTTCCCTCATTTACTCAATTTCTCTGCTGGCAGCAAGGTAAGTAATATTTCTTCATTCATTCAAACCACAACCAGTGGGTATTTTGTATAAAATCATGTCCTGTAGGGATGATAATTATATTGTTTATATCAGATTGATTAAAGTCTATAGTGTTTTATAATATTTTGAGCCTTCATCTCTGATATTTTTACTAATTTACTGATGTTGAAAAATTGCTTATTTTGACCTGATGTTTAATCTATTGTTTTACTAAGATTACCTGAAACATAAAAATCATGTTTCTTTAACTTAAACAATTTCAAATCAAAGGGATTTGAAATCTCTCAAAATAAGTTAATTTCCACCTTATTTCTAAGCCAAGTTTACATGTTTATGCAATGGTTAAAAATTGCTCTGTAAACTAATGATTGAATTATGTGACTAGGTTGATTACTCTTTGGTATTATTAAATGATCTTTTGTATAGGACTTGAATCTGATTAGCTTTTGTGCACATCAAGTTCATTGGAAGAAATAATTCTAAGTTGATCTTTAGATTGGATTGGTAAGATTTTGTTGACATTGTTTGCTTCTTCAAATAAACCTCACTAACAATGGTTTGCAAAGCACATGCATTCTGTGGTGATTAGATTGATATCTCTAAATACAGGAATAAAACTTGTACTTTTTTCTTTAAAGAAATGGTGTAAAGAAAATAGTCTAATAATAATGTAAAATGGGAAATAACTGCTGAATATAAAAGAGAATTCTATATTTGAAATTATTTATTTGACATCTTACTGAAAAACTAAAGATTTTCATTTTTGTGAAGTGTTAAAATATTCTTTGTTTTTTTATTTTTAGTAAATTGATATATTAAATTCATTTTTATAACTTTGTTTTGTGTCAATAAAAATTATTTTTAATTTGTTTCCGAGCCCTTTTTTTTGGGGGGGGGGGGGTTTAGTAGTGAACTTTGCTTTTCAACTCTAATCTCAGCAAAAAAAAAAGTTCCAACAAAAGTACTGGTGATACTTTTTTTTTGGAATCCACAGAATTTTGTCTATTTTCTTACTTAACTTTGTAACTTGGAATTTATTTCATATCATATTGAGTGCAGATAAATGTGTCGATTTCAGATTAATTATTCATTTGGAAGAGAAAGTACCAAAAGCAAATGAATGGTGAAATTTACATATGTTGATTAAAAAGAGGGTCATTTGATGCACTTGATTTCCTGCACTTGATGATTTTTTAATTTTTTAAATTTCTATTTCCTTTAGTGAGTCTATTCTGTGCTGTTTGCAGTTTTACTGTTGGAGAATGTGTTCTGTTTGAGCATTGGGTATTAGTTCACACAGGTGCCAAAAGAGGCAGAGTAAAAGTTCATTTATGATTAGAAGCTTATTATTTATTTATGATCCATGGTTGTAGAGTGAAAAAATGATCTGAATGTTGCAATAAAAGCAGTAAAAATGAGATGAAAGGAAAAAATTTGATCAATGACAAGGTTTTATTTGATAAATTGGGTTAATTTAAAACTATTTTAAGAGTTGAAAATGTTCAGAAAAACAGCTTTTGTTTGTGTGTGACAAATGTCACTCACTAATTGTCCATATTCATCAACTGTAGCTTATTGTATAGTGGGGTATCCAGAACAACAATTGTTATACAGGCAGCTCTGCAGTGTAGATAACTGGGTGAAACAGCTAGAGGAAAAAAAAAAAATCAAGTGAGTCAAGAAATTATTAACTGAAAGATGGGATAGAAAATTAGAACTTCGGAGAGAGGAAGTTTGGGGAAAGCTGCACTTGATTTTATATTAAAAGAAAATCAGGGGATACAGACAACTATTTCAGTGGGGTGGAGGGTTGTGAATTAAGTGTCTATTATTGGCTGATGACACAATTGTAGAGAGGTTGAATTGATACGTGTGGACATACTGGAAATTTTCCTTATTCATTATATTAAACTTGATATATTTCTTACGGGTGGGTGAATTAATTTCTGTACATGTTTGTTGCCTTAGCCTATATCAAGGTTGCGTATGAATAAAGCAGCCTCTTGCTGCTACTGCTAGGGCATTTAATATGGAAAAATTGCTTGCAAATTCTCACTATTTTGTCATTTTTTACCATCAATCATTGTAGGCATCCAATGATGAGACATTTTGTTAAGATATGTGGTAATAAAACAGCACAGGTTAAAGTAGGTTCATGCCTTTCCCAGATGTAAATGATACATGTGTGACCAGCTGAATTTCAAATTTAGTTTGTTGATTGTTTTCTATACTAATAATCCCATACCATCACCATCAGTGTATGCTAATTTTTGATAATCTCATGCTATAATTCTCATTGTTTATATTTCTATGGTAATCCTACACTATCACTCTCATTGTATATATTTCTGAAATAATCCACATTATCACTGTAAGCATACAATGGGACTTCCCAGTTTTACACCAACTGGTCAATGATTACCCCACATGATGTGTTGATTCACATTAATGTTGGTGGCCATTAAAAACTGGGAAATATCCGCTGTATGTTCAAGAAAACCATAGGTGAAAAATTAAAACCAAAAGCTGATAACATGAAACTTGTTTTCAATGTTTTGAAATATGTGTTTTTATTCAAGGCTTTGTTTGCTTAGTCTTGATGGGTAGGTAGGTGACACTTTAAGCAACTTCTGTTATGTAGGTCTCATGGATCAACTCTTCCTGCAACCAACTCCTTGGCCATTTACATATCCCGATGTGTGACTGGCAATTTGAACAGGTGGTATTGGAACTATGTAGAGAGCAGTCTATCTTCTACCATGGGTGGACCAAAGCTGGCTCCCTCATCCCCACATATAATTGTTAATTTCAGTCAGCAACCAGAATTAGTCAATGTCCAGTGTGCTGTCACTTAGTATCCAGAATCCTTCATCCACTCATTTACTCTTCCTCATCACTCAAAGTGGATGCCACTTAGAAATTTTCATAGAACTCATCTGCTAGTATTGAAGCAGAAACACTTGAGATTAAAATCACACTTTTATCTTCCATCTGTGTCTCAATAATAATGTCACAATAACTACCAATGTTTCTTTGATAATCTCACACCATCCCTCTAAATGTTTATATATTTTGAATAATCCAACACCATCACTTTAAGTGTTTGTATTTATGTGATAACCCCACACTGTCAATGTTGATATTTCTCTGATAACCCCATTCTATCAATCCCAATGTTTATATTTCTGTGATCACTCTCAGTGTTTTTATTTTTCTTTGATAACCTCTACACTTTTACTCTTGGTGGTATTGTGCCTCTTACATTTTTCTGCACAAACTGGATGTTAACCATGTGTCAACCCAAAGCAGACTGTGTAAATGTTTTTTGCTCAGCAGCTCCATTGCATACAGCTGCTTTAACCAAAATAAAACAAACAGTTTATTGACCAATCAAAACTATTCCCACTTCAAAAACCCAAATTTTAATTTGGATCTCATTGATGGCTACTATTCTCTAATTCAAACTAACCTAAAAAATGGAGACCAGCTTTGAGATCAGACAAGCTGAGAGAAATGTGACACAAACTAGTGTTCATGTCAACACTACCATACTGATAGAGAAACAATGACAGCTATCAGCAATGTCTTTCACTTCTAATTTCCCCATTCTCTTTTCCTGTTGCCTTAGCAACAACAACAGATAGTCCTTACTAGCTTTGCAGATATGTAAATAAATTATACGTTTATTTACCCATACTCAGTGAATTCTTTTTACTTGGATTTATGTTTGCTGCGGTGATGAAGGAATTAATCCTCATAATAGTAGCAAGAAGATTCTGTCTTTTAAGTTACCCATTTTTGTCTCCGCAACAGAATTTATATTTTTATCATAACTCAACACTATCACTTTCAGTATTTGGGCACCTCGATGTGGTGCAATGGTTAGCAAGCTTGTATTGCTAGAACCTGTTACAAGTGAGTTCAATCCTCACTGGATACCTCATACTTTCGGCCTTGTGCCCCATCTAAGCAGCGCTTAGAAAATCAACTATCACTCTCAGTATTTATATTTTCATCATAACTTCATGATCTAAAGCATGCCAGATGAAAATGTGGTTTCCTTTACAAAAAGGAGAGACAGATTCAAATCCTGCTAGAGAGCACATTTTTCTTCATTCTCTTGAATACTCAGATTGGTATATATAATTCAGATTCACACAATTCAAAATAAATAGACATGTATCCATACTAGTAGAAAAATACAGGTACAATAGCCTCATCCACATGCAAAAAATTATTAAAAATAATGGAAGCCCTAATATTAGAAAAAGAAAAGCCAAGATTCAATAAGAATGAACAGAGCCACAATGTGCTGACCATGTTTGGAAAATAAAACAAATATTCTTATCACTTCAGACATACATAAAAAATCCACACATTCAGTAAAAATAAAAATTGTTTTTGCTAGTGGCTAAAAGAATAGGCAAAAGCACTTAGATATGCAGAATTTTTGGACAGTTTTTAGACACTAGAAAAGAAAATACTTGTACGAACACCAAAAAATTAAATAAAAAGCTTAAGCAGCAGTTTGTCAGTTGCAATTTACTGAAATCTAGTCTAATAACATAAGTGTATATTTATTTGAGAGTGGTTTCCTAGATAAAAATGAATGAAAGTGTGCAAAAATTACTTTATGTACAAAAAAATTGCACCCATTGGCTATTATTAATACTTTCTGAATGTTTACAGGGAGCAATGAATGTGCAGGTGGTGTAAATGATAGTGGCTTGGGATGAGAAATTGAAGAGCTGAGTTTGAATTTTAGCTGGGTCTGTTACATTCACTTATGCATAAATACACTTGGAAAAGGTATAAATCCATTTCCTTCCTTCCAGTTATATTAAATAGTAAGGATTAGGTTGTTATTCTAAAAATATGTTGATGCAATACTCACTCATTAAAAAAGAATTATTCTTACAATCCAAAATATATTTTAGCTTTAAATGAACTACAAAGGGTTGATAAACTATAAAAAAAAACAAATCAATCAATAGAGAAAGCAAATAGTGGATGTAAGCACAGTTAGGTGGTGGATAATGTGTTTCCATGATAGTTGTGTGTGTGTGTCTATGTTCTGGAGAGCTCTGCACAACTGTCAGTAAAGAGCACCCAAAAAATACATAACCAATGGTGCTGGTGACTTTGTGGAAAAATAGCTGAAAATGTTTTTAGTTTAATTTTAACAATGTCATTGTGCTGCTGATATCTTGTTATTTCTACGGAAATAAAAAAAAAAAGTGGCATTTCTTTTTAAGTATTTCTTGTATATAATATATAATTTCCTAAATTTGCCCAAATGTTATTTATGTTAATTCATTCTTGGTCAGGCTGCAAACCTCCTTCTATATATAAATAATCTCATGTTCTGATATGTATATATAACTGTGTGTGTGAAATATGTATATTTTGATATATTTAAATATAATTGTCTCATTTGTGAAAACTTGTACTTTGTAAGCCTGCCTCTATCTAAAAATAGACAAACTTTAATTAGATCAAAATATTGTCACTTGTTTGTTTTTTTTCTTTTCTTTTAAAAAAAAAAAACAGGCATGCTACAATCAACTTTTAAAAATTGTTGGCAGATACTCAATGCGATAGATACAATTTTTGAGTCATGGGTTTTGAATTTGGGGAGTGGGTTGAAAGACTGTTAATATGCACTTTTGAATGACCACAGCCTACATATTTGTGTACCAAATTTATGTTCGAAGTGAGTAGAGTATTGTTTACATGAGATTTATGCAGACACCCAGGAATGTTTGTTATCCATGAAACCACAAGTTTGTGTGACACATGTTTGTGCAAATTAGAAAAAAATTTTGTACAGAATTTGTGTATATCATTTAATTTCCAGATGAAATAAAATTTCTAATCAAGATAGAATAAAGCTTTAAACAATTGTTGATAAAATTTGTAAATAGCATTCAGGTCATTTGCGGTTTTCTTTTGATTTATTTGTTAGGTCATCTATTAGGACACTGAATTACCCTGTTCCCTACTAACCTATTTTAGATGGTGATAAAAATTAATTCAACCCATTAATGTCCATTGTAAAATCTGGTATTAATTATAAAGATTAAAAATAAGTCCTGTATTATGGATTTATTTGTAAAAACAAGTTAAGTATATATTTCTTAAAAGTTTTCATTTTAGGTTTCTTAAAAAATTTCTAAAAACAATAAAATATTAATTATAGGTCTTTAGCTATAACCCAGCACTACCTAATCCCCTATTTTGTCTAAGAGACAGATGGCCTAGTAGATTAAAGCATTGATTAAAATAATCTCCCTGTGAGTCCTAATTCTGTCTGGTAGTGCTGAAAAGTTGCACTCTGATTTACTGGAAGCAAACAAGTGACACAAAGGTAAATAAGACGGGCGAGTATTAATTGAGATGAAATTTTCCCAAAGCATTGAAAGCAGAATAAGAACAGTCTGTTTGAATTGAATAAAGGGTTTTATTTTAAGTCCATGAAGATTACTTGAGATAAAGATGTAAACTGGAAGAAGGCTGTAGTGTATAACAACCAAAACTTGAATATAGCAGTCAAGATGAGCTAGTTTAAATAGCAAAGCATATAATGATAATAATTCCTCATCTCAAAAATTTAAAATTACTATTCATTTTTAAACATTGCAAAGTTGTATTTTTCTCTGTCTGTCTCTTTTTGTTTTAAGTTGGAAAGAATGCATTTTTCTCTTATTCAGGCCTTCGTTATCACCCAAAGCCCCTTCAATACTTAGATGAATAGAACCACTTGGGAACACCAGATACTGTAAACAACCTCCTACAATTGAAAATAAGTTTCGGCTTTAAATAGACAATAAAGGATTTTAAAGCTATAAAAATACAAATCAGTTCTCTATTATCACAGTGTGCCTTCAAATTTATAGCCAAGATGACAATTGATGGGACAGTTACAGGGATTGCAGAGTTCATACCTTTTTATATATGTATTTTTGGTTCATATCTTATGGAACAGTTAAAGTCACAAAACAAATGCAAAAATAAAGTCAGGAGTGTAAATGATATTTAAAGTCCTGGAGTAATATCCTTATCTTTGTTTTTATTACAACATTTAAGCTGGCAAATCTTTCTCAAATTTTTTTTATCTTTATGTGACTTTCTGCTTAACCTGTCTGATACTTGCAATCTCAAGATTTTGGAACTGTCACTTCATCTCAGAATGTTAGACAACTTTAGAAAGGGCAGAAAGCTCATCTGTTGAAATGTAGTGATCAAAACAATAAAGATGAAGATAATAATAATTCATGAAATATATTAGTAATACTTTAGCTTAAAACTTCATTCATTGGAAGGAAGCCAAAGAATATATAAATAAAGTTATCAAAATAACTAAGATGGGGATTCAAGTTAAAATAATGCAGGAAATAATAATAATAATAATAATAATAATAATAATGAAGAACACTTTCATTGTTACATTGTTATAGCATTATTGCCTGGCTGTGCTGATCTGTTTTAGGAAAAATAGATGTCAATTTTCTGAGTATTTAGATACTGGTGGTGATTTCTCAGTGGCACCATCATTTTGGCTATGATTGAAAACTCTGCTGTTCAGACTAAACTGACATCCCTGACACACAATATAAGAAAAATACATCAGAAAATAGGTTGTATTGTATGCTACTATATGTCTATGGTTTGAAAATAGCACTAAGCACTAGTTAGTTTATAACACCAATGTTAAAGACCAACATTTAATGTCTTGAAAAAACACACACAATATGTCAACAGCAGGCAATGTAAATTTTATTAAGATGTATTTGTTCATTCATAACAGTGGAATTATTCATTTTCAGGTAAGAATAATTAACCAAGTGTGTGTACAGTTTAGTTAACATTAAATTTTAACACCTCCAAAACAAACTGCTTTCATTTAATCATCACAGATAACTTTTTCTGCCTGTCATCAGTATAACTGGTGCTAAATTCAAGGACAGCAACACATTTTTGATTGATATAAAGTGAAGTGATTATATTAATTCAATTGTTTGGTTTGCTGCTAGTGAAAGTTGGTTCACTGTGTTGTGCTTATCAAAATACTTCTTGCACATTTGTAAATCTATACATCTGTGCATTTTATACTGCAGCCATATCTTGTCTAGTGCTCCTGCTATATATTTTGAGATTTTTGACAAAATTCAAAGAAGGATCTGTAATGTTATCCATCCTGACCTGACATCTTAAGTCACTTTGCCACCAATGTTATGTTGCTTGCCTCTAACTTTTCTCCAAATATTTTTATAGCAATTGTTCTGATGAGTTTCCCTCCTTGGTGCCTCAATTGCATGAATTTAAGCGTGCTATTAGATTGGATGTGCATTGTGGTGCAATGGATATTGGCTTGGAATGAGAAATTAGAAAGCAGAGTTTGAATTCCACTTGAATTTGTTGCATTCACTTACATGCAAATACCCTTGGGAAATGTATTAATCAATTTCTTCTCCCTCCAGCTATGGCTTGAATAGCAAGACAGATTGGGTTCTATAGCCTTGATTGGCAACCAGTCTACTGCAGAAAGAAATGGCAACCTACTGTGGGAAAATCTGATAGTCAGTCATGGAACAAAAGAGATATGGTCACCCAAATGTGTATCATGCATGGCACTTAACTGACTGACTAAATTGGCAACTAGATCTCACTGTTTAATAGTCAAACTAAAATAATGTAATCCTAGCTTTTATTCTAATAGTTTCTTTTCTCGCACTTCTCACTTCCCTTCTGATTTCTTACTTAAGATCTTCAAAAATTTAAATGCAATGTCAAACACAACAATCTCTTCTTGAATCCTGTTCCTTTTCCTCACTCCTCCTTACTAAAGTCTTCTTATTCTCTTTCACTCTCCATGTATCTTGGTGATATTATCATCTGGCTTGACAATGAAAAAAATTCTTTTTATATTAATAGAGAGAGAGCTAGAGAGATGAACAGAACAAAACGAATGTGAGCAAGTCTGAATAAGAAGACAAGACAAGAAAAAGATTAATCATCAATAATTTCTCTTTCAGATGAGTCATTAATCTAGAATCAATGATTTATTCATTATCTACACTTAATATGTTATGAAGTACTTTTCAGTGAACAAAGGAAATTTAGGGGAAAAGTGACAAAATTTTGTTAATTTTAGGCATTACTAAGAAGACTAAAGACTGGGCCAAATGTTTTAAGCAAAACAATAAAACTAAGGATATTAGTTTAAATAATTCAGTAGGCATTTCCATTTGTCAAACTGAATAGCAGGACATGAATTATTATTTTAAATAGTATTTAGAAAACTAAGAAGGCTGAAGAGTGAGGAAAATGGGATTGATGACAACAACAAGGATAGTTCAGTAGGTATTTCTGCTTGGTTTGTTGAATTGAATGACAAAATCATCAAAAGAGATTGTTATATTTAGCCATGAAAAGTCAATGAAAGGCTATCGTCTTATTTTTGGTTTGTATCAATGAAAACATTTTGTGGGTTTAATCTGTAGGTCTGATGCCAGCAAATATTTTTAGATCAAATGAAATGTATGTAGCTTCTTAGGATTTGGGCTAAAATTAATATTTTATTTATTTAGGTTTCAATGAAGAAAATCTCTCTTTACAATTTCTTGGATATGTCAATGATTCAATGAAGGTAAAAATAAACCTTGTAGGGAAATATATTTTCAGATTACTTACATATTTTTGCTTGGTTTCAACTTGTATTCATTACAATGCTTTTATATATTGATATACATTTAAGGTAGCTCTTAGCAAATAATTTTAGTTGCAAGTTTGATTTCAGCCAAAAGGGTCATTTCTTTTAAGATTCTTAAATGCACAGGTCAGTAGACATAGATTTAAACATGTTTAAAAAAAAATCCAGGATTTCTACTCAAACACATATTTACTAAATGTAATGCTTAAGGTATAGGATACAAATCCTATATCATCCAAAAATTAATTGAAACGCAAAAAGTAAAATTGCACACCTGCAAAATAGGATCAGAATGACTGAAAACATTTTGGAAAAACCAGACCAAGGCAAATTTCGCAAGCTGGTGTGAAAATTAAGATTCTGGATTCTGATTGGAAGGCAAGAAAAAATGTTAGATAGTAAATAAAATTCATTAATTCCTTAGGTAGAAATCTACAACTAATAATGGATTTTATTCTCATTTTTATAATTAACACAAGATTTCATGCTGGGCATTAATAGTTTATAAAATTGTTTTGTCTTTTTTTTTTTTTTTTTAACGTTATGAAAGTCTTGCACATAATCTAATAGAAACATCATAATTAGAGGAAAAATGTTTAAGATTTGCCAGTTGCTAATTTCAATAAAGCTGGGAATTATTTAATGAATTAAACTATTGAACTAGCGTCTTAAAATATTTTATTTTTATCATGTCATTTTAGTCAATGTACTCTTTTATTTTTCTATGGTTCATCCTGTTATATGGTGACTACATTTTTACATCAGAATCTTAACTTAAAACTATGTAAAATAAATCATAGCTCACTTTTGCACAAACATCATCATTATCATCATTATTATTATAATAATGAAACCTTCAATGAGTAATACTCTTTAGATAAAAGTAGAATTTTAATGGTGGTACAGAAATTTCTTGTAATTACCATTTAAAAACTGGAATTATTTACAGAAATAAACAGTATTTTTAATATTTTCTAGCATGGAAAGGGTTAACTTTGACAAAAAGTCTCTTAATGTGTTTCAAATTTCAAAGTAAATCCTACAGTTTGATGCCTGAAACAGAATGTTAAAAAGTGTTTGTTTTGATCACTAAATCAGGGCTAGTGTACTCTATTGTTTTACTAATTTTCCAGATTTATTTTGGAAAATGCTTCATCTCATGTATGAAAAAAATTTAAAATTTGTTTCTACAGGATGCGATGGGTAAATTGTCGTGATTTTATATTTTTAATTAACTGTATGCACATTGTTTGTTTTTGATTTTGTCAACTGCACAGTACATTAGGGAAAATTTGGAAACAGCATGCTGTATTGCTTGGCATTCATACTGGAAGCTTTAACGCAAACATTTCAGAGTGTTTGAGTGTCAACCTGAGGACAGTGTAGAGGATTAGAAAAGATTTGGATGAGTCTATTGGTTATTACAATGGTACAGTAGCTTGGAAAACTCATTCTGATAAGAATTTCTGAATTTGTTAATGAGGTCCTCATACTTAAAATGGAACCCTACATCAATTACCTTGAAGCAGTGCTGCCCTGGGTCAAGAAAATGGCTGCTGGAAGATCTTATGTTTGGCAACAGGACTCTGCACCATGTCACACAAATAGAACCCACTCATGGCTGTCAGACAATTTCTATGACTACATTACTCCTTACATCTGGCCACCTAACTCCCCAGACTTGCAACCCCCTTGATTATTATGTGTGGGGCTTGGTTGAGCAAGAGACCAACAAAACTCCTTGTACCACCAAAGATGAACTGAAGGCAATTATTATAGCAGCATTCACCAACTTAAACAAATAGATCCTCCATTGCAGGAAATTCCAAAGTCGTCTGGAGGCCATGGTTGAGCCAATAGCAATTTAATAAATTTACTCTTTAATATTTCAAGGTATTTTTGTATAATTTTGGTAAATATATATGTTAAAATGAGATGTAAATATTGTTTTCATTTTTGTGTAATTTAGACGACAATTTATCAATCGCATCCCGTGTATATCAAATGAATCTTGAACTCATTGACACAAAAAAATTCCATTGCATTAGTCATTTCTGTCTAAAATCTCTGAATTTGGTTGTTTTCAGTTCAGACTGTTGTTTGACTACATACCTTGAAAAAAGTTATTTTTAGATCTTTTTTTGAGATAAAAGTTTCTCATGGTTGAGAAAATATATTTTTAGATTTCCTTTTTATTTTCCTTTATTTTTTAAACAAAATAAACATGTTTCTCTGTGTCCTTGCATGTATTTGTGAAAAAAGGAATTAATTTTTTATCTATTAATCTGACAGATTTTTATTAATTAAACATTATTTTTAGTTTGATACTTCTTTTTGAGTAAATGTTTCTTTTATTTATTAAACAGTATAAATATTTTTGTCTACTAGCCTGAATATTCCAGTGAAGATAAAAATAATTAACTGGAGTGTCTACACAAATATGAGTATCTACTAATAGTAACATTTAAATATTATATATAATGATTGACATGAAATATTTGAAAAGTGTAGGTGAGATGGAATTTATGAAAATCAGTTGCATATTCACATTTTTTTTTATTAACTGTTTTCTCTGTATGAATATCAATAAATATATATGTGTATGGGTGTATGGTTGATTGGGTGATTAGAACTTTTGCTTTCTGACCATGACACCCATGTTTGAATTTCATCATTCAACTAAGATTCATCATATGTTACAAAAAATTAAGATCTATCAAAGTTGTCATGACTAATAATACTTCTCTACAGAAATATTGTATACCAATTTTCTTACACTTTGAGATGGTGTGTTTGTTGCTAATAAAAAAGGGAAAAAGCATCAGCATATTTTGTTTATGCCCAAATATTTCTCTTTAGTAGAGATATGTTTGGGTATAACCAATATATATTGATGTTTTGAAAGTTTTCAATTTTTTGTAACACATGATGAATCTTAGATGATTATCACCATCTGAAGGATTATATAACTATGTATTATATTATGAGATAAAGTGATTTGATATCAAAAGAAATTTGTCAAAAGGTTCAATAGAAACTCTTTATTTGAATATGCTAAATTTTATTATGCAATTATTATGAAATGCCTGATGTTAGTAAAGTTTTCAGGTTGTATTTATGTAAGCATTATATAATGGGACTTATAGCTTACAATAGCTCTCCTTAATAAAATGTCTTGCTTGTTGAAGAAGCAAGGCTCAATATAAATGGTCTCAAGTGACTCTATAAAATCTGTCATATACCTAGGAAGCAAAATGAATTCTATTAACCCTCTAGGGCCATTCGTATCATATTTGATACAGTATGAAAACAAGCCTAGAAAGAAATATTTTCCTGAAAATTTTTTTAAGAGAAATATTTTATAAATTTCAAATGAAAGCAGTACTGACTGCTCAATCAATGAATACCAAATGTTTCCTTATAGGGAAATACCAAATGTTTCCTTATAGGGAAATACCGTATCAAATATGATACGAATGGCCCTAGAGGGTTAAAAAGGATGTGAAATTTTGCATAGCCAAAGCTTGGGCCAACTTGAATATAATGGATGTAATCTGAAAATCTGATCTACCAGGCAACCTCAAACAGAGCTTCTTTCACACCACTGTAGAGGAGGTTTTTTTTGTATAGTGCTTGATGGAACCTACGCTCAGAGGTTGAAAATCTATGCTTAACATTTGCAGGCAACATTAAACTAAATAACAACCCTATGGACCCATCCTTGATATTTCTACAATCTCACAAAATGTGCTTTGCAGGACACTACTGGCAAGCAAAGCAAGCACTTGCAAGTGATCTACTGTTCTGGACACCTAGCCATGTAGCAAGACTAATTGATCGTCCAGCATCCACCTACATTGACCAAATATGTTGAGACACAGGATGCCACTCTAATGACCTTTTGGCCTTGATACAGGACTGTGAGGGATGACATGATAGACTCAAATGTCCAAGCTAGTTCAATGTTAATAAAATATTGATACTAGTTTGTTTTAGGATTGTAAGATTTTCTACAAACAAGCATAACTAGTTTTTTATTACAAATAAATGATATAGACAATAGAAGCATAGATTGGATTATCAAATGAATCCCTAAACCTGAATAAATTTTTACATGTTAATAATATAGACTCTTTGACATTACGTAACTTTTGTCTTTCATTCATTTATTTTGTTAACACTTCATTATTTTGACTTTAAAACAGAAGTTTTGATTGTATCCTTGAGATCTTTACTTGAATACTGTTTTCTATTCTCATATCTCTTGTTTAATGGTAATTTTATATTGGATTAATATTTGAAGTCTGGAAGCCATTCCATTAATTTGGAACTTTTTTTTTGTCAAGGTGAACAATTGTCATCTTTGTAAAATATGGAGAATAAATATACTCTTTAGATTAAGGTTTTTTTTTTATAACAAGTCCTGGGCATAATATAGATGGCACCACTAATAAACAATCCATATAATTTTTATGAAGTACTAACCTTCAAATGGCACATGACAAAATTTGGGTCTAATCGGATTATTAGTTTACAAATTACAGTTATTTAAGTGAAGCTACTGTTGCAAATTTTCAAAACAATGGAAAAATCTGGATTTCATGTGTTGATAAAGCTTACTTTCTGAGGGGAAAAATACTGCTTAAGCAAAGAAATGGCTTGATAAGTGTTATTTGGACTCTGCTCCATCAGAAACAGTGGTTAAGAGGTAGTATGCTGACTTTAAATGCAGTCGTATAGACACAAATGATGCTGAATGCTCAGGTCACCCAAAATGGGCAGTTGTCCTGGAAAACACAATCTAAACTCATTTTGGCTGATCGTAAATTGAAGTTGTATGGCTCCAATGAAGAAGTGATATTGGGGTGTATTTTGGAGCCAAAGATAAATCATTCTAGAAAAAAGGCATCGAATTGTTAGAGAAGTATTTGAATCAGTGTATCACCCTAGAAGGAAGTTATGTTGATGAATAAAGTTGAAGTTTGCCTAAAAGTTATTGTTTTATTAGTTAGACCCGAGATTTATTGAGTCATGTATTATCTTCTTTCAGAGTGATAATTTTACTACCTAGAATACTACTCTAAAACATTATTCCACCTCTTAACAGTTGTCACCTAAGTCATATTGGTTGGTTATATAAAACTTGAGGTCCATAATTTCCACTCCGCTTTCTTATATTGAAACATTTGTTTTGCCAAAAAAATTCCATAACTATAACAGATAAATTTAAAATGATAAAACTATAACAGAGCACGCTCACATGTGTTTTTAAAAATCACTATCACAACTAAATGCAGATTTTATCAGTTACAATACATTTGTTTTTGTAATTTGAACAAGGAAGATATTCTTACAAAAGATTAAAAAGTAATTGAGTTAAAAAAAATCTATGGTGCTTTCCTTGTATTTTATTTTAACATCAAGAAATTGATTAGACAACTGGAAAAGATAAGCATAAAATAAGTAGGCAGATTATGTCTATATTATTCAATGAAACATGTTTAAATGAAGATATATATATATATATATATATATATATATATATATATAATTTTTTTTCTTTTCTGTGTATAAGGTGACTTTTAGATAAGATGAGGTAAAAAAAAAATATAGCAAATTTTCATGAATTTATCTTATACCTATAGTATAAAATGTCTGCTTATTGATTGTATAAAGCTGATGTTATTAGAAATATTGTTACTTACTGTATCCTTAGAAATTAAAAATAGATGAAATAACAAAACTGATTCTACATCATGTTTTCCTACATGGGTCAGTTAAGTGCCATATGTGATACTTGCTTGGGTGATCTTTTCTCTTTCAATACTTGACTGGCTGAACAGAAGGTTTTCTCACAGTAGTTTGCCACTTCTTTCTGTGATAGACTGGTTGTCAACCAAGGCTATAGAACCCAATTTGTCCTGCTATTTAACCCATATCTGGAGAGATAAGTGAATGCAAGGAATTCAACTGGAATTCAAATTTGACTTGCTGATTTCTTGTTTCAAGACAATATGCACTGCACTACAATATACATACATCTCCCTAAAAGGGAAAAAAATTGTTTTGTTTCATCATATGATCTCTTGTGAATACAGATTCTTTTTCTATATTTAAACCGTTACAAGAACTAAAATGATAATGAATGTTTAATGAAATTAATATTGTGTTATACTAAATATTATTACTGCTGTAATTAACACTATCATGATGATTATTGAAAGTTTAGCAAAAGATAAAGTTGCTGTGAACACAATGATAACTTGATGTTTACATTTTCATGGCTCAATTACATGGATACAAATTGGCTTTATTGATATGTAATTATTCTTCAAACAGGCAATTTATTACGAATTTATGCCAGTAATATATGAGCTAGGAAGGGTTTTATTACTTTTATTATCAGTTTATTAGATAATGTGAATCTTTATGTATGTTATTGGTTATTTTACCAATGCTGACGTTAGATTAACAAACATCACTCATTTAAGTTTTCTCTTTTAGAATTGTAGTATAAGATGGCCCCCAGTTTTTAAGGGTAATTTTGGGGATTTAAAAGTCATCTTTTACATGGAAATATACTGTGTGTGTGTGTGTGTGTGTGTGTAAAAAAATAATTTGATTTCATCCTAGGATCTTCTCATTGCTCACAATGATATTTTTATAATTTTTCTATAAAACATTTTTAATATTATTTTATTGAATTGAATGTTAATATCGGGCCTCTTTTAAAACATTGAGAACATATCGTTCATAAATTCATTTTTGATAAATCTTTAAAAGTAGAACTGATTTGTTTAATTTTTCTTATTCAAAAATACTTTTTAAAAAAGGTTTGTCCTGAAAATGTGAGGAAAACAAAACAATAAAATTACACACCTCATTGCTTTGATTTCCTATTTGTCATAAGTGTGTGTGTGTGTATGATGTATGTATGTATGTATGTATGTATGTGTATATATATATATATATATATATATATATATATAGTTTCTATTCAGTCATGTTTGTCAGTGTCAGCAACCTCTTGTTGTTTGCCTGAATTTCCTTTCTTTAAAATGACTCATCAAAAATACTTTGACTTAAGAAGAATCTATCATCATGGAGTCAGTCATACTGCAATATTTTCTTTTTTTTTCCTTTTTAAGTGTAGAGAGAAAACAATTTCCCATTTCTTGATGTTCACTTATTTTTCTTGACATGCTTTAAACTCTGATCTCATGTATTCCTATTATGACATCATTATTTTTTCTTTTTGCATCAGTTGAGAAAGATTTGAAAAAAAAATTAAACCTCTCTTGAATATTCACTTTTAAACAAATTGGAATAATTTACTGCATGATAAAAAATGTTTCTTTAGATACAATAATGATTTTTAGTTTTATTTAAAATTTCCACTTTAGAAATACAATTTTTGCTTTTTCAACATTTCAAATCCATTATTAAATAGACAATGAATTTTTCAAAATTACTGTTAATTTTTACAATTTCAAATAAAAAAAGGCAATTAGAAATTCATTTTAACAGTCTTAACTTGTCTAATGTTGATGAATTCTTGTCAGTAATTATTGAATTTTCTTTGATCTTGTTCAATTACTGATCATCCCAGATTATAAACTCTCCTCAGTAAATTGTAACTGATGTCTGCACTTCATAGTTGCCATATAAACCGCAAGTTGAATTTTGGGGTATTGGAGAAACACAAATATGTCTGAACAGGCATCTGCAACAGGGATTACCTATACATTTTAGTAAACGGTTTACTGGAGAACAAGCAGTCGGTCATTATTTTGTATGTGTGTGTATGAGTAAAACAGTTTTATTAAATTTTCCTGGCAAAGTCAGTCTGTTAAATTTTTTTATTGTAGTTTTCCAATTTTCAAATAAGTTGTTGCACATCATGATCAAAATTTTGGTTATACTGTCTCATGTTCATATTTTTGTTGTCTTTATTCAAGTACTTTCAACTGTCTTGATCATCATCATCACCATTATGAAATAAATGTTGACTGTGTCATAGCTAAAAGTGTTGTCCTTACATTTTTTTTTCATTTTTGAATGTTACATTTCAAATTTAAATGATATCTGTTTATTTAAATTTGAAATATAACATTCCCCCAAAAAATGTCAGGATGTAACTGACAAAACTTTTGATTTACAATATTTAGCATTTGATAATGACTAAGATTGTCAAAAGTATCAACAATTCTAATCCAAATATACTTCAGTTTATTAAAAAAGTGGAAAAATATAATGAAAAAATTAGACAGAATCAAATAAATTTAATAAGCTTGTTTAAATGAATTCTTGGGGCTTAAATATATACTTCTATACCAGTATTTGTCCATTCTTCTGAGATGAGGTAGTATTTACATTGCTCAGACTATTGTCCTCATCCTTACTGCCATGTTGATGATGTTTTTGGCAGGTGTATACTCAGGTCATCTTCAAGTGCTAGGAATTTCAAACTGAACCTTTTATTACGATCATTGAGGTATATCATTCTCATTTCATGTGCGATGCCACTTCTTTCACTTAACTCTCTAAGTTCACCACTGCTGTAGCCTGGTATTGAACTCACAACTCTTTGAATCAAGCCACTGAAACTAGCCAACTGGACCATGTGTCCTTGAGGACATCAGCATGTGAATTTCTGGGGCTTATAAACTTAGTGTTTCAGTAACCATTTTTTGTTACCAGAGTTCATATGGCAATCTTTGATGCTAATGATTTTCTCTAGCACTCTGTACTACTGGTTCCTATATTCATTTTTATGCTTGGTCAGCTTAGGAGATTTTTGTAGTCCAGCATATGCACTGATTCCTTAAGTTTACATAGTTTCCAGTGGTGTTCTTTAATTATTATTTCAGCTTCATCCCACAAGGAGCGGTGATCCCTTTTCTCCCTCCATATGTGGTCAATTACACCTGATTTTTCTATCTCACCTTGTGTTACGGCTTTGCGATGTTCTTGTAGCCTTACCTTAAGTGGGCAGCCTATTTCTCTTTTATATTTCTTTCCACAGCTACACGGAATAGCATACATACAGTCCTTAGTCATGTTCTCCTCTATTGGGGGTCTTACTCGAGAGAGATACCTGCGAAGTGTAGAACCACTTCTGAAGGTTGTCCTGATGTTATATGAAACACAGATCCTTTGTATTTTCTCCAATAACCCCTTCATACAGGGTAGGCAGACTGTTTTCTGAGAGTTGTTATCCTCATGCAACTTTTGTTTGATGTTCATTGCAGCTGTTGTCATGTACCCTGGATAATTGTTACGTTGTAGGATACAGCTTATACTGACCATTTTCTGTTTGTACGGTAAGGCTACAAAAACATTGCAAGGCCATAATACAAGGGGGAGATAGAAAAGTCAAGTGTACCACATATGGAAGGAAAAAGAGGATCACTGTCCCTTATGGGATGAAGTTGAAATAATAGGGTTTAGTTTGAAATTCCTAGCAGGAAGAAGGTTGAAGTGTACAGCGCCCGAAATATCATAAAGATGAGAACAATAATCCAAATAATAGTGTTATATATCAGTGTTCATTCTAGTTCATCATTGTTACTTGGGCTGAGTTTTTGTAACAAAAGTTAGTATACCATATTCAGTAGAAAAATTTAAGCATCTAAGTATAATATATCGAGAACAAACCACAAGACATTGTATGAAGAACAACATGATTATTTCTTTTTCTACAAAGAAGTCTCCTCCTTCTGGTTTGGAAACAGAAAACAGTTTGTGCAAATGATTTTCAGTGGTAAATTTTAATATATTGAATATGTTTGCTCATTTACATTTACATTTATGTAATAACTAATTGTTTAGTATGCTGGTAACTGTTAGAAATTACAAATTTTTTTTTATTTTCAAGACACTTGTATCATAAAGTCATATAAAAGTCTTTTAAAGTAAAATCAGCAATCAATTTACAAGGAATGGGTTCTGAAATAGTTCATTAAAAGTAAGAATGTATACATTTTTGTAAGAAACACTTAATTTAAACATGAATTTTAAAGACCTTTGTTTTATATCAAATTTCTCTAACATCTTGTCATATCTTGATGGAAGTGAAGATAGATATTCTTTAACCATTGCACATCTTGTAAAAAGTAAACATTGCTTACAATATAGAATTCTGTCCAAATTTGAGAAGCTTCTTAGTAAAGTTGTTAGGGTGGTCAGGAAAAGTTGTATTAGTTTCAAGATTCCGACATAGACAAGAAACTAGTTTATAAAGTAATTTAAAAATGTCATTGCTTTACTCTTTAAAGACATTGTCATTATGCAAATACCTGATCCCATTTACTAAGGATTTGTAATCATTTAATATGTGTTTGGCAAATCATCTATATATTGCATTGGTAATATATGGACAAAAAATTAAAGCTTTTTGGTATCAAGTAATTCCAAATATGAAAATTCTATTGTATGATCAAATTGTTCCTTCTGTGACTGTAAAAGTTCTAAACTATTTCAAAATATGTCACTTTATGATTCGTTTTGTGTTCCCCAGTTCTTTTTATGAGAATATGGTTGGGTCATTTAATTATCCAATGTCTTTCATTATTTCTTGGACAAAGTTTTCACTAATGTTATATTATCACAATTTAAGCATATGCAATAAAATTACTAATTTTATCCTGAGTATTTTTTGAGCTGTTTGAACTGTATAAGGTCAATAAGTTTCTCAGTTTCTAATAGTATTGTATAAAAACAGTTTCTAATTAGCATGAAAGTAGTTATTCAGTTTTCATTATTGTCCAAATTATTTTGAAATGTACTTTTTAAGTTTTTATGTAATTCTTTTAAAGCTGCTACATTTCTGCATCTATAGTACCACCTTGTGTTGTAAATTTATAGAATACTGATATTAAAATCTCAAAATAAATTTTTTTATTTAAAAATAGAAATTTATTAAATCTGGGTAAATGTAAAAAAAAATATTTGAACTTCATTAAATTTTCCAATGTGTCTATTCAAAACTAAATTAAAATTAGGCACATGATAATAAATGAAATCACCATATTTAAAGCCTTCCTCCTTCAGTTTTCCATTTTGTTTACCTGCCATCACAGCTGTTCTATCATATGTTTGCCTAACCAGTTTAGTACACACTTTTATTTACATCATAGAATCTTAAAAATCTTAATTTTTCATCCACTTATATATTTGATAAAAATAAAGTGTTGGCCATGCATTACACAGTAGTTTCACCTGCTTGCACTGAATGAAATTACATCAGCTATCAAATGCAGATATTTTGTATTGTACTTGGAACTCTTGAAAAAGGCTTATATCTTTCTTCAGTAAAATGTCTTTATACAGAAATGCCATATATTTTCAGCAAAGAAATTCAGTGGCTCATGATAATTACCTAAGTCAAGACTATCTTTTTTTTTCTCCTTCACGTTCATGCAATGGTAGTTTTTTTTATGAAAATGTAATACAATGTTTAATGTTTTAAATATTTTCTATTTTCTTCTAATCTGTTATACCATTGTTTTTCGATTTTTGCAGACTTGTTAATAGCGATTATGTCACATACACCAAATATCTTGAATATATTTGTAATTATTGAAATTACTCATAGATTTAGAATGATGCATGCATTTATTCAGAATATATTTATAACTGTCATCAGTCTTTGACCTAGTTTGTGCTGAAAAAGCAAGCATGACCAACAATATAGTCTATCTTTTGATACTCTTGCACATAACCAGAACAAATCAATCTGTTCATATCATCTGATTTTGAATTGACTGCATGCTTGCTTTTAATTTTCAGTAAAAGAATAGATCATCCTGATTTAAGATTTTTTTTTGCTTTTCAGCAGTATTCCTCTGCTCAAAAGAAGGATTTTTCTTGGATAAAATTATTATTAACAGTATATATATTAGTCATCCGCAGACAGATCTGTTTCGCTGTATTACATCTCATCAGTACAGCTTAGACTCCAGTTGCTTCCTAACCCAGGATTGAAACCCGACCGAATTGGCGTCAGTCGGTGGTTCTACCCCTAGGCCATGAGTGTCCAGTAGAAGAAGGCAGGCTTTTTAGCACGTATAAACATGCCCAATAGCTAGAGTGCTCTAATTCATTATCGAATGACCGGTGCGTAAATGCCGAAGTAGCTACTGTTTACAAAGTCTACCACTCTTCCAGAGTGCTCAATCAGGGTGTGAGAGTGTAAATATTATAGTCATCTGCAGACAGATCTGTTTCGCTGTATTACAGCGAAACAGAGATATATATATGAAAGGGGATTTTGAGAACAAGAGTTTCCAATTCAGAAATGGGAAGTAGGTACATAAAAGCAGTTCTCAGCCTGGGTCTGACAGGTGGTATGCACAGAGTACTACTGAGAGCTTGTAAACCTGCTGAATGGGCAATATCTTTTTATTTTATTTTTTTTTTTATTTACTTTCAATCTATACAAATATGTTTTACTTTTTGTTTATTGTAAAATAGTTCAATGCTATGAATTGTTATTTTTAAAATAAATTTTGAATTGTTGTGGGGATGGAGAGTCATCTTTAGATTCCAACCATTTTGGAATTGCTGCAAAAACATCCCTCTCTCCAAATTCATAGACAAAATATACTGATGCATGCTGGAATTTCTTCCTAGCAATAAGATAAGCTATGTCTCAGTCTCATGCGCCATATTTCTGTACTTTTTATCTTGAAGTCAAACTTCTGCGGATACTTGTCCGTATTCCTTTTGTGCATTAAAACCATTTTTAGTTTGTGAATCTTTTTTTGCTTTATTATTGTTACTTTGCCTACTTTTGTCTTGTATGTATTGTTTGCTTTGTATTATTTTTGCCCTGTTCCTTTCTTTAATTTGTTGTTGTTTATTGCAAACTTTGTGACAATTCTGTTTGTTGATTATTTCTGCTAATTACATTTAGCTATGGCCAATTACTCCACATAACAGTAATACACAGTTATCAATTTCAACTGTAAAATAATGAGACCTTAGCTGGCAATCTAGTACTCCATGTAAATTTGTAAAGTTGAGATATCAAAAAAAGAAAACTGATTAAACGATTAACAATAAAACATATATGCAAACTGATTGGGTAGGAATGGTGGTTGATAGAATTGTGCAAATGTTTTTGATTTGGTCATACAAACAAATAAGTGCTAGACAGTAGAGAAAATTACAGTCATTTGTACCTTGAAATTCAAAAGTATCACCCATCTTTATCAACTTTATTATGGGATGATTTTATTTGAAACATTTAATAATCCCTCACTCTAAACACACATATATATATAAACTATCAAAATCTCATGATTTTAATTTATGTTGGGTAGAAATTACATTTCTTTTAAGAAAACTGATCATCATTTTTATTTTTCTTATAGGCAAATACAATACTGGATTTTCTTAAATATAATACTTTTTCTTAGCATACAAAGCAGTGTTTCTCAAAGTATTTTTCTTTTGCTCATTCACTCTTTCCATCACATTTCAGAATGACATTCCCTAATTCCAAGATTAATTCAAAACCTGAATTATAGTTTGTAGGAAGATCAATATTCTAAGAATTTGACTCTGCCAGTCTGTGGCTCTAATTTCTGTCAAATTCTATTCAGTGGTGAAATTCCTTCACCATGTAGAGAACCACTGGTATAAAAGACCTGGAACATTGGATAAGGTATATATAATTCTATAATTTTAAGTAGATTATATTTGCAACTTGAACTCATTTTTATATATATATATATATATATATATATATATATATATCTCATAAAATGATAACATCTTCAGATATCTGAATTTTGAGCTGTGTAGTTGGAGGTGCAGATAGATGAGATATACAGTTTATGTAAATAACACCTTTGTCTATATCGATACTAGATTATTTTTTCTTAAAGATGGGATGTTTTTTTTATTTTTGATGCCAGTAAATATATGCCTTGCTTGTTTAACTAGTGTTTATTTATAAGAAAGAATTATATATATATATATATATAATTTAAATGTTATTTTTAATGGATACTCATATTTGAGTAGATGCCCTGTTTTTATTATTGCACAATATATTTATTTACATATACCAGTCTGAATATTTGAGAAATCTTGTTAGAAAAATATGTGTCCTCCAGCAGGATTCAAACCTGCATCCCCTTGGGGAAACCATCATTAGATCTAACATGCCTGAGATTACTTTGCTGCGTAGGATGTGTTGATCACACAAAGATCAAATACTGCTTTTGAGCACACGTTTCTTCTTATTATTGAAATATATATCAAGAACAATATTAGGGAAAATATATGATCAAAGGAGAAAACAATATATTATGACAAAAATGTCTAGAGATTATCTTAATTACAAGGTCATCCACAATAAATTTGTGCCTAGACTCTTAAACATTTCATAATTTCTGGCAGAATTTCTATTATCACAGTGTGAGATATCTACTAAACAAAATTGATGGAGGGGAAAAAAGAATCTGAATTAAATCAGCACAATTTAAAAAAAAATAATTTGCAATTCCAAGCATCCCTTGTATGTGTGCATGTGTAGTTGCACCAACATGACAAATTTAGTCCAATGAAGTCCTAAAAGATGAAATGCATAACAAGAAAACTTTTCTACTTTGTCATACATTTTCTCCAATAAATATGTATGTATATATAGTTGAACAGATAGACCATATCAGTGTTGTTTAACAAAACTTATTTGAAAGAATTCTTACTGTCTAAATGTACCTTGTGTGTGTGTGTGTATATATATATATATATATATATATATATATATATATAATAAATTATGTTTTAGAACATGTACATAATTTCTTCTATATATGTCCTCTTCCCTACAATCATATGATTGTTTCAGTGTTTGGATTTAAACACTTCCTCAGGGGAAATAAAGGTTTGGAATCATTCTCTGTTTATATTTGGTTCGTTGTTGTTGTGGGGGTATATATTAAAAATCAAAATAGGTGTTGTTCCAAGAGAAATTTGTATAGAAGAAAAAAGTGCGAGAAGCTGTGAATGTTTTGTTTAAAGTGTAGATTTATTGTTGTTATTATTATTACTTGCTTTTTGTATGATATATTAAGTGTTCATAATGGTATTTGTGTCACTACACATGTTTTGAGCCTAAAGTTGACTCTCTTCAGACGAATAAACTTGTAACTTCACACATCGAGATCTGTTTATTTTTCTGTTGGCTAAAGTATCGTGTATAAATAGATAAGTTGAGTGGTGAGCAGGTCAGAAAGTTCATATGCCTGTTGGGTTTTGAAGTATTTTGACAATTTTTAAGTATAAAGATGAAATCAAATTTCGCAAGTCAGTGAAAAAAATTTTAATAGTCAACAAAAGGTGATGGGAGAGACTTAACGTGCGAGGGTGAAAAAAATCAAACAAAACATTCATGGCTTCTCACACTTTTTTCTTATATATATATGCACACGCACACATTAAAGAGATGTATAAGTAGTTGAGGAATAAATATCGAAACAGATTTTTTTATTTACTTATTTTTTAATCATTTCACTCCAAGGAAGGTGGTAAAGCCATTGTGACACAAGAGATTACTGAGAGTGAACAAAAATTAGAAAATATTAGTGAGGCAAAAGAATAGGATTAAAAAAGACAGATGCATAGTGATTAACATTATATTTAAATTTTTCATACTTGGCAGGAAACTGAAGAACATGTTTTATCAGTAATATTTTATAGGCTGTGGAGTAAGGTATGGTGTAGAGAAAATTTGTGTCCTGTAAATAATGATGCATTTGTAAGTCAATGAATCAACAAGTTAGTGTATATATAATATTTATATCACATAATCATTATGTTTTTAACGTTTTTACCCAGTGTTTTTTAAACCATTACATTTTTTTTTTTACACCATATGATTTTTTTTTTTTAAACTTTAATAGTCACTAAATTAGTCTTAAAGGGCTAACTGTGATTTTTGTATATAAATCTCTGTGACTTCTTTACATTGCCCATGATATGGACAAGTAATCAAAATATCACAATTTACTGATTGTCAGGGCTGAAGGAAGTAGCAGATTCATTCCTTTCCCCAAAATATTAGTGTTAAGGAAACTTAAGCAGCCTCTGCCAAAATTTGAACTCATTGTATCAATTCTATTTTCCCTGCTAATAACTATTGTGACACCTAAGACTCTTGCATTTTAGTACATCTCACTATAATTCACCAAGTGTGTATATATATATATATATATATATATATATATATATATATATATATATAATAATCCTTTCACCCCAAACAAGGCAGTACTGCCACTAGTGCACAGGGGGTGCACGTAAGAGGACAGTAAAAGGTGACATAAGAAGAGAGCAAATAGAAGGTGGAACTGGTTACAGGGGCTGTCAGAGAATGGTTAAGAGAAGAATGTGAATACTGGTGTGAAGAGTTACATGAGAGTATAGTGAAAAGGAAGAACAAGATACAGGGGGATTTTGGGGAAAGGATAAGAAAAGGATTGGAGTCAAGGGGATAAGAGATGGCAATTCACGTTGCATTTAAACTCTTGGAGATTGTATGTGTCAGGAAAGCAAGTATATGGAAGGGAGTTCCACAGGCGGGAAGTGCGAGAAAAGCTGATAGAGTAGAAGTGGCAGCTGTATTTGGTTGTTTTGTCTATAAAAGTAAATTCATGTCGAGGGAACACCAAAGAGCTAAACTCATCGAAGCAGAAGCCATGAAAATATTTGTAGAAGAGAAAGAGGGAAGTCATGTTCTATTGGTAATAAAATAACTGGAGTCAAGCTGCCAGGTTGGGATCAATTATATTGCAGATTCTCCTCTGGATCCTGTTGAGAACCTCAAGATGAATAGCAGTGCCTGACCAGATATGACAGTATTCAATGCATGGGCAGATGGTTGATTTGTATATGTGTAAGATGGATTCAGGTGAGAAAAACTTCCTGGCCCAACACAGTAACCCAAACTTCCTAGCAGTAGGAGCAATGGCTCGAGCTTTGCTGTTCTTATTGAGAGCCTGGTATATGTACTTAGTGATGGTCATTAGCATATCAGCAGTAGACCTGGCAAAGCTGTCTGTTGGAGAGTAGGTTATGGGTGGTGAGATATTGAACTATTTCAGCATTGATGATAGCCTTGAACACTTTGTCAGAATTCGGTAGGAAGCTGATAGGATGATAATTAGAGAGGTCCGAGGGTTCTCCAGAGTTCTTAAATGCAGGTAATACAGAAGAGGACTTCCCGCAGACAGGAAAACAGGAAGCAGAGAGACAGTAAGTAATTAGAGTTTGGAGCAGACAGAGAAGAGTTCAGGGGCTCATTTCATCAAGACAATTACTGGGATATGGACACCTCCGCTCGCATTATGGGGGTCAAGCTTTGAAATTATGCTAGAGAAGGGATTATGTAAACGTCCCTCAGTTGAGCCTAATTTCTAGAGGTGAAGTCAGGTGTGGATACTTCAGTTATTGCATAACTCAAGGATGCTTAGAGTTATAACTACCTAAACATTTTTGATTACTAATGGGATCACACAGCATGTTAACTTTTGACAATTACAAAACTTTAAGGGGCTTGATTTACAATGTAAGTATAATGCTAAATTTGTCTCTTATTTTGTGTTTATCAAAGTTAACTGAACTGACTATATAAATTAAACATTTAGTTGAATATTTTCTAGCCAAAAACCAAAGTGATGACTTTTTTTTTTTTTTTTGAAGCTACTGGAAAATTAAGACTTAAAAAAAAGATGGATTATATTTATTTATTTGTATTGTAAGCAATGACCATCAATGGAACAAAAACATTAACTTTTTTACAATATTTATTATAACATTTTGCAAAAACATAGTTCAGTTTTGAGCTTGTGTTTATTGCTGCAATAAAAATTAATGTAAAATTCTAAATTTGTTAAAATGTAGGTCTTTGAAATCTTTTGTGAAATCTGCCTAGATATTTAAATTAAATGTTGTGACACTATCTCCTACGGGTATACTTTCTTTTGTTTGGTTTAATACGGAGGAAAGAGAGGAATTAATATTAGTAGTTGTGCTTTATTGTAATTCACGATGTGAGCTTATGTAAAAAATTATTTTAATACTATCATGAACTTGTAAAATCCAAGGAATAGAACAATTAACTATTTTAATAGTTGGGAAAGAAAGGTAGAAATTATTCTTCTTTCGTATTCAAAGCAGATATTTTGGGCAAGCTAAAATTTTATAGTAGCCAAAACAAAGTGTCAGGATTTGTTGATGGGGTCAGGCAGGGTTAAAGTCCCTCAACAGATGTTTCCCTGAGAACTGAAATTGTGGGAGTTGGAAGATCTAAATATGATGTAATTGAAAGGAAGTGAGCTGGTGATGTTTCATTCGTCGAGCTACCCCCTCCTGCAAATTGAGTGGGTGGAAAACGATCTCCTTGGTCAAAAGCTTTGAGTCGGCCAAATCCCCCGAGAGGATTGGGGATGGTTATAAAAATCCCGAAAGAACGTTATTGTTTTTTTTTAAATCATGGGAGAATCGAAATTTCTGATTCCTCATTCGCTCTACTTTGGTAAACTCCGTTAAACTTTGATAAGGACCCAAAAGGACTTTATTTTAGAAGTTGCATAGAGAATTGACAGCCCTGATTATAGAGAATATGTGAAAAGACTTTAGTGGAAATTTGAAGAGCTCTGTTTACTTTAACGAAACTTAGAAAAGACATTTTTATTTAAGGATTGAAAGCTCTGATATTTTTAAACAAACTCTCTCTCTCTCTCCATTGTAAACCGGCCTTCCGACAACTGTATTATCTGCTTCTGTGACTAATAATTTTTTTTTTTATATAAAGACATTCTTCATAACTCTCCAGGCATGTTTGACCTTATTCGTTTATTTTATTAAATTTAAAAAAATTTTTTTTTTTTTGGTGCCATGTTTATTTTTAACCACAAGTGTACACTAGTGTCTGGTCTGGCTCTGGTGAAAAGATGCCTACTAAAATTGCACAGCATGGCTTTCTGAGATCAGTTCACAATGTGGGAAGTGGCCTGTTCTTGCAATAGACGTCTGAAAACCAGCTTTTGTGACGAGGTCATCACGACCAGCAACAGCGACCGAAAGTGTTGACACAGCAGGTACCGTTTCGACATCATTGCAGTGGGATCCGTTCCCGAACCAGCGAGCGACCGAACCAACCGGCCATCTGGGTGGCAGTGTCATAACTGGTGCCGTCACGACTGTCCATAACAATAAGCGTCACAATCAACGAGCCCTGGGCAGAAGGTGTCACAATGTGATCCAAGAGTTGATAATGGTGATGATTTTCAAATAAGATTTGATTCAACAAATACATAATTCAAACTCAAATCTGATTTCTTATTAAGGCCAACATTCTATTTTGACCTTATATGGGAACTATCTTCAAATGCCAACTATTGGGTGGATTTTCAAGTAATAGATAAAAGACAGAGGTTAATTCATGCTTTTCCTGAAGTTTATTGTACTAAATGAACATAGCTAGCATCAGCCAAAATTTGAATTTGCTTTGTTAATACTATTTTCTGTACTGATAACTGTTTTAACACTTTATACTTTTAGACACATTAAGCTTATGAAATATATGCAGAGTGCGTCAAAAGTAATACCGTTTTATTTATTAACTTTTATTAGACAAAAATAAATTACAGTAGTTTAAACAAATTTATAAGTATTTTCATGTCAAAACAATGATTTGTTATGATTGTCAAACTATTTAACTTGCTTCCCTTCATGTTTAATACAATGCTGAACCCTATCAGTAACACTTCTACAAGCTATTTGACACATTTCTACATTAATTTAAGAAAATTTATCAGAAATGAATTGTTTTAATTCAGAAATAGTTTTGATTTGAGTCTGTAAACAAGATCTTTCATTACACTCCACAAAATGTCTAGTGATTGTGATGGCCAATCAATTTCTCTACATCGTCTTATCCATCTCAACTTGAAAAGAGAAAACAAAAGATGTTAAATTTGCCATACACTCTATATGTATATTTACACATAAAATGCTCTGTGTGCATGTATAGTGTGATGGATAAATTGTCATCTAAATTATGTAGAAATGAAAATAATACTGACATCTCATCTCAACAGATTTACCAATGTTAAACAAAAATATTTAGAAATATTAAAGAATAAATTTATTCAGTAAAATCGTCATTGGCTTCAACGACTACTTCCAGATGACATTTGAATTTTGTGAATGCTGCCATAATCTTTTCCTTCAGTTCATCTTTGGTATTATAAGGAGTTTTGTTGGTCTCTTGCTCAACTGTGCTCCACACATAATCAAGAGGGTTTCAGTCTGGAAAGTTAGGTCGTCAGATGTAAGAAATTGTCTGACAGGCACAACTGGGTTCTCCTGCTTGTGTAGCATGGTGCAAAGTCTTGTTGCCAGATATAAGTTTTCCAGCAGCCTCCCTCTTGACCCAGGGAAGTACTATCTCCTCAAAGCACTTGATGTAGGCCTCTGTTTTGAGTCTGAGACCCTTACTAACAAATTTGGGAGTTCTTTTCTTGTCAGAATGATCGGAGTGAGTTTTCCAAGTTGCCATACCTTCATAATCACCATTAAACTTGTACAACTCTTTCAAATCTTTGCACTGTCTTCAGATTAACACTCAAAAACTCTGAAACGTTTGTATTGGAGCTTCAAACATGAATACCAAGCAGTACATCATGTGGTTTTCAAATTTATGGCGGAGTGAATTGTCATGTCATGGTGCGATTTTTCTCATAGACAATGCTCAATTACCCCTGTGCTGTTGAAGTTGCAATTAAAAACAAACAACATGCATGCACAAAATTAAGAATATAAAATGGTAGCAATTTACCCATTGCATCTTTGTGTATGTGTATATATATATAGAGAGAGAGAGAGAGGAAATTGCAAGACAAAATTGAAACTATTTACTTGTGATGCATTCCATTCATTAAGATCTCCTCAGATTCTTTTTCCATTTTGTTTTACAAATTATTCAATACTGTTCTTGATATATAAAAATATACATTTATATATATATATATATATATATATAATTATCAAAATAAAAGTGTGTAGATTGATATTACAAGACATTCTAAAAGCGAAGCAACTAGTTTTGTTCCCACTTTTCAGGCCTCTACATGAGATTCAAACTTGGAATAAAATAACAATGAAATGTGTGATAGAAAGAAAAAAAAATGCAAATGTAGAGGGAGAAAATTATGAATAGAAAACAAAGAGCTGTAGACAAATAATAGTTTGCCCCAACAAACATTCACGCTGTTTGCACAGGGAAGGTTTGCGAGACCCGATATCAAGAGCCTCCAGCACTTTTCAGATGAAATATAGAGTGTGCCCAGGATACAACAGTGAACTAGTCAACACTGAAATTAGTAATACACTTTCTGTTATTTAACGGGTGCTCACATGATGGAACTGTAAGTATTCAGGACAAGCTCATTCAAAGGCAAGGTGTGATTTCTGATCTTAGTGGGAACTATACAAATCTCAGCTGAGAAAAACAATTACGGACATGAGATGAAATTTGTCTAGTTAAGCTTTTACAATTAGATTCAATCCAGGGAAGTCTAAGATAAACAGAGCATCTTTTAACTGTACAAGGTTTGAACTTCACAATCTTGTCATGGATGACAGAATGAATAGTACTAGAAGGATACCCTAAATCACATAAGGTCTCTTTAACAAATTAATTTCATCATCCGAAAAAGACTCCAAGCATATCATTAATGTCCTACAAGCTAGGGTTCTAATAATGTTTCTTATATTTTCTAGGACAAAAGGAATCCCAACGCATATATAACCTCACAAATGTCAGTTTCCTTTAAACTGAGGTGAGAAAAGTTATTAGTGTCCGATGTACTAGGACATCCAAGAAAGCTTGTTGAGAATTAGATTCTTTCTCAACCGTAAACCTCAGGGCTGGATGAATACCATTAAGGAAAGAGATAAACTGTTTCGCCTGAACTTCATTATTAAATAAGCAAAAAGTATTGTCAACATATCGACAATACAGTTGAGGATGAAGTGCACTACTATGTATTCTCTCCTCTTGAAAGCCAACAAAAACATTTTGTCCACAAATGAATGCCTTAAAGATGGAGAAAGAAAATTTGCATTTTCGCCATATTATGCTCTTTGAATTATTTTAAAAGAGTAAGCATCAGAACTGTGACAAAAAGCATTTAGATGATTTTTTGAATTATGCTCCATTTCTTTGGATGATCAAAAAGGGATTTGATAGATTTTCATCAGTGATTTTAACATAAATGATCAACCATGTTTTAGGCAATCTTCCAACATTGATGGAGACGATTTGCTTATTGTGGAGAATTAAGATTCAATGGAAGACATTGCTAAGAGTTTAAAAATCAATGTCTCAGCTGTCTTCGCTAATTGAAGAAAGTTGATTTCATTTCTAAATTTGATACATGGGTACAACATTCTCTGACAGAACAGAACCATCTTGACCATGTTTTAGCTGCAATTTCTTTGTTATGCTACAAAAAGAAGTTGTTTTTTGATAGTTGTAGCAGGTGATTAAAAATAGATCATTTATGATAATATTCAGTGCAAACAGATCTGAAAACATGCTTGGGAATGTCTAGAATATGTGATTAAAGCAGGTTTGCAACCAATGACAGTATTACTGTCTGTTTAATGGGCTTACAGAGTAATAATTCTTCAAATAACTGCAAAGAAATAGTGTGACCAATTCACAGATCTCAATGTGGCTATTCAAGAAAAATGGATGATTTTGGCAAGTTTAAAAAGTGCCATTTTTCACTACCACAAAACAGAACATGTAGAAGCTTAAAGAGTTGAAGTGGGAAACCCTCTACCACCCACTGTATGCTCCTGATTTAGCTTCTTCAGATTTTGATTTGATTTTGGTCTTTACAGAATAATTTAAATGACAAAAAATTTGACTTTATACAGTCAGTTTAAACTAACAACTGTCATCCAAAAAAAAAAGAAAAAAAGAGAAACATTTCTATGAGAATGACATCAACAAACTTATAGAATAATGTGAGACAGCTGTTAAAAACAATTGAGAGTATGTGTTTGACTAATAAATATTTTGGTATGTAAAATATTCTAGATCATTGCAAAAGTTTGTGACTGATTAGAAAATTAAAAACAAAATTTTTACATACATACCAAAACATTTATTACTCAAGCAGATAATCTCCATTGTTTTTAACTGGGCACAAACTTTTGTATCAATTAGTCAATACACACACACACACACACACACACACACACACACAATTGATTAATCTTTTATTAATTTATTGACTATATATATATATATATATATATTGATTGTTTAATTACTTAGTTTTTGGTCATAATAAAATTAGACCAGTACACAGTAGTATTAAAAAGTGTTCAATACAATTATATTCTAGAACTTTTGAATATTCTTCATTTGTAAATGAGTTATTATGCGACCTAGGTTTCTACCATGTGGTGTCTTCAGGTGATTTGCAATAACTAATTTTGCCATTTTTTAACTGTTTTTTATGAATGCTCAAGTAATGAGGATTTTTTTGAATGCTTGCGTAATGGGGAAGTTTTAAATGCACAATTTTTAAAATTAGAAGAAATTATAACATTTTCATCCGTGGTTGTATGAAACTAATAGGTATTTTATGGTATGGTTACACGTGGTCATAATTTCTGTTCTTTCATTCAATAATTCATTTTTGTTTGGGAATTACATAATCTCTAACTTGTCTTCCTGGCACAGTCTACATATTTTGCCACCTTTATAAGGCTTGGCTGTTTTTGTTATACTCCACGTTAAGTCTGGGTCTTTTCCATATTTTAATTTCAATTTCCACACTTGGCTAGCCAATTTTGTGCAATTTTTTAAGTTTTCTATTTTACATGTAGACCTGTGATTGAACCATCTGGTATTAAAGTTGTCTTTGATTGATCCTAAATTTTTGTTTTGACCATTTAAGTCATGTATTTTTGCTTTGTAAATGACTTTTGTATTACAAAGTCCTTGAAGTGAGCATTCATTTTTGTCCCTGTAGTTGCATTCTTTATTAGTGATCTTGTTTTGTACAATGCTATTTAAATTTCTGGCATTTTTTCTTTATGAAATTTTCTAAATTACTAGTACAGCTATAACTTAGCTTGATTGTATTTCTATTGAAAATTTTGTTTAGTTCTGAGCTTTTTGAAAAATGTTTATCAATCAGTTTAAAAAATATTTGTTTTATTTTGGTTTTTACCTCTAAATTAAATGGTGGGTTGAACTAGATAATGTTTCATTTTCTATCATCGTTTTTTTTTTTTATTTGTCTGTTTGGTTGGGAATTGTATTCTAAAATGTTCTTATGGCCTGATTTTCTTAGTGCATTTTCATAGTTTTTTTTTTCTTTTCATCAAATATTGTTTTGTTTGACAAATTTTTTGATAGCCTGTATTCTATTCTTTTGTGAATGTGCTTTATTATGCTTTTGGGACAGTTAGATCTTGTGTTTATGTACTTTAACATAAGATAATTTTTTCTAAATTTTGAAAATTGTGCATTCAAAAATTCCCCATTATGTGAGTGTTCTTAAAAAAATCCCCGGTAAAATCAGTTATTGCAAATTGCCTGAAGACACTACATAGAAACCTAGGTCATGTAATAACTTGTTTACTAATGAAGAATATATAGTATATTGGGGCAGCAATCTCTCTTTTATACAGATTTCATTAAAAAATAACAGAAAGGTGTGATGGTTAATTTTTTTATGTAATTTTTCATGTGATCTTATTTCTTTCTTTTGAGGACATAAATTATATAAACATTGACCAAATGTTTGGTTTATCTGAGCACTTTTTGCTATACTTTCAGCTATATTTTAAGGATGAATGTTATTTTACATGTAACAGAATGTAAGTGGTGTTATGTATAATGTGGAGTAGTGTTATGTACCAAACATGGTGAGCATGTTGTTAGTGTGTTCGTAGTTGATGTTATTGAGTGTGGGGTTTTTTGTTTTTATTATTAAGGCCTCCATTATTTTTAATCTTTTTCTTATAATTTTTAATTGTTTCTTTTTGTATGTAGATGATGCTATGATATTTACGTTGTCAACAAGTATGTTCTGGATAGGGTTTGGTAGATCTCCGTATGTGTTTATTGAGTGCCATTGAGAGAGATGTAACGTCAGTCTTCAAGTCAATTTTGTCATGGTATGGCTGATATGATTATTTGTGAAATTAGGATCAAGAACGCAGTTCGTCAAAGGACATGTGAATTTTTAAATAATGTTGGTTCATTGTAATTTGGATCTCACGGGTGAATTGTTGTTTTTGATGATGAGGTTAACCATTTTAAACTTAGTGTAATAGGTAATTAAATCTTTTTGTTTAAGTTGATGGGAGTTGCGTATTTTTTAATGATGTTTTGGAGTGAAGATTTGTCCTGTTTGTAATTACTATGAATTTAGTTTTTGTATTAAATATTATATTTACATACTCTCTATGACATTGAACACTTTCACTCATAGATATAATATACCATATGATAAAGAACAACACTTTGATCATGAATATATGTGCTCATGAATATATAAATAATTCTGTCATTTTTTTTATGGATACCATACTAATATAAATATTTTTTTACAGAAAATTCCTTCAGATTCTTTTTCTCTCATTATATGACCTTATATAAGCAATGACATTTGAGCTTGTCTTAAAACTTTTTGTTTTATCTTGTGTAAACAATGACTGTCCTGTCTTCTTGCCTGTTTCTGTCTCTTGCTCTCTAAAAAGATTCATGTTTCAAATACTGAGAGCTGCTTCTGTCCTCAACTTCTGCCTTATCTTTGCAAATACAGATAAAATTTTTTAAAGTCCCTTTTTATGAATTTTACTAGCCATCTCATTGACAATGAATATAGCAGGCATAGTATTTATTCACTTCTCTCTTTACCATTGTGGTTGCTAATGAGAACACATCATGATGACTGGTAATGTGACAGCACAGGGAGATTTGAGTTCATGCCTTTCTATTGCTAACCAGGATGATGAGATAATATATGGAGAATGAATTAACCATCTATTCACTTTTTTCTTTATCATGGCATGCCAAAGACAATGCCATGTTTAAAATAAATGACAATAAAATAAAGGATTGGGAGAGTTGGATTCATGCCTATTGCAAGGGTAATACTTTGAAAGTGATATAAGTAATTTTATCAAATTTCAAACTAATCATTTTTCAACTTCCACACTCCTTGATATTCGCGTTGTAAACTTGTATTATTTTGACTTTAATTTGTTGCTAAGCAGTTGACTTAAGCTGTAACCTTTTAGCATGCATCTTGGTTTTGAGAAAGTATGCTTATTTTCATACATGTCACAAGCACTCTACTTGCATGCATCTTAGACTAATTGCAATAGTTGTAGTGAATGAATTACTTTCAAAAAGTCTATATCCCCTCTTATGAGTTGAAACTTGATTCAACAGTGTTTATCATTATGTATAAATATTTTTGGAAAGAAAATGAATAAGAACAAACAATTTTTTAATTAATAATAAGAAATTAATATAGATGAGGTGCATTCAAAAAGTATCTGATGTTTGGATGTAAACAAATCAATTTTGTACATTTCACAAAATTTATTTAATCATCTTCAAAATACTCCACTTGGAAGTTCATACACTTCTTGCAGCAGTTCTGCCACTGCTGGTAACACCTCTGGTATACCTTCTCTGAAATATGATGTTGCATATGTCTTAACAGACTAATTGCAATAGATATAGTGAATGAAATACTTTCAGAAAGCCTACATTCCCACTCATGAGTTGTAACTTGATGCAATAGCAATTATCAATAATTATATATAAATATTTTGGAGCTCTGTTGTTGCTTTTCTTATAATTTCCTCTCATAATTCAGATTGCTTCTCTTTCAATGTGGTTTTCAGATAGGGATGAACCAGAAGTTACACAGTGCCAAGCTGGGAGAGTAGGGAGCCTGTCAAACAAGTGGTGACCAGGAAAGCTTGGATTATTGGGGACAAATTTTCATGACAATCTCTGCATGCACAAATCCTTCGTTAAAATGGAATACCCTGATCCTATGCTTATTCCCACATCATGAGCAATTTTCTGAATTGTTACACAATAATCTTCTACGACTACTCACTGAACCTTCTGAATTGGCTACTGTTTTCAGTTAATGGATGACCTGCCTGAGTACCTTGCTCACCACTGGAGTGTGGTCATGTTTGACGTAGTTGTACCACTCCTTGATCTGAGTTTTGCCCATGGCATCATTGCATTTGGTAAAATTCTTGATATGTTGAATGAAACCTTTTTATTTAGTTCATTGAATTATATTGTTTTCATCCCTATACCTGACATGTACCATGCCTTTCCTCAGGATGAAATGTTTTGATAAAAGACAAAAAAGCGAAAAATAATCTTACTATTTTGGACAATGAATTCAGTTTAAAACATATGCATAATAGTTTGACGCTTGCTACTTTCCTTATCTATTACAGTAAGGTCATTGAAGCACAGAAAGCAACCTTAGTGTTATAGATAAGGAAAGTAGCAAATGTCAAATTATCGATTTTGCTGTTCCATATAATACAACAGTGAACTCTAAAGAAACTGAAAAGATTGAAAAATGCCAGGATCTGGCTAAAGAATTGAAGAAACTGTAGAACATAACTGAAGTAATTAAATGGGTTCACTTGGAACATTACCTAGGAACTTGAAAAAGTGCTTAGGAAAAATTGGAATTTAGAACAAAATTGTAGAACTCAAGAAAATTGCCATAATTTCTTCTGCAAGGATGTGCTGAAAATTTCTTGAGTTCTGAGGAGTCTTGTTGACACCATGTTTCAAGAACTGAATTTCTGTTGACTATATCAATATGTGACAATGTAATAATAATAAAATATATATAATAATAAACTATGAATAAATCAAATCTGCTCAGTGACACATTGATTTTGGTTCTGGACAAATAACATTTCAAACAACTTGATGGTGGTGGCTGAAAGACAATTGAAGCTAATCTAGGGTTCATTTTACCAGTTTATTTACAGCCTCATAAAAAAAGACTATTGTCAAATTAGATAATTATATCTTCCTTTCTTGCTCTTTGACTACTGACATTCATCCAGGTAAACCTTACTTGAAGTCTGCAAGAAAACAAACAACTAAAATAAAAGAAACAAGATAATGGGAAATTGTAGATATGCGAACAAATATGTTTTACTACACAAATAACAATGAATAACAAAAACAAAGCAAATAAAAGCAAATATACAAACATTCAATCATGAGAAAAATCAGAAAATAGTGTAGCAACCACCAAATGAAAACAAAAAACAAATATACACAAAAAAAACAAACACTCAACCATAACCTAAAAAAAGAAACACTTAAGCAGTCAAACATACCAACACTGTAAGGGAAAAAAAGTCAAACCAATAAAAGAGGTCAACCTAAACAAGAGTAAACCAAACAAAAAAAAGCAATTAAGTTTATACCTATTCAATACAAAACAGTTAAGTGGACACTCACTCACACACAGCATTAAAAGCAATAAATAAAGCATAAAAAAAAGAAAAATCAAACACCTGTAGTTTACAATAAAAATAAAGAATAAGAAAATCAGCCAATCTCAAGTGGGATTGCTCCCAGAAGATATGGAATTACACCAGGCTCTTGATAAAAAAAGAAAAGGGAACAAGGACTCAACAGGAAAAAAAACAAAAAACACTGCCCAGAAGAGTGAAGATATCATAATGATGTCCTCACAAAATGAAAGTCAGCATGAACCTGCTCAGTTAAAGTGGCAAATTCTTTGCACAAAAGCTATCAATGATGTATCTCCACCCCAATATCAAACACTTTATAATAAAAAATCTACTTGACAAAATACCTGTTATCAGTAAAACTACTGAAAAAACAACAACCTTGGTACCAAAAACCATCACAACTCCTCTCCCATATATATATATATATATATATATAAACAAATGTTTAGAAGTACAAAATTGAAACAAGGAATTTATTGTTAGTCTCAAAAGCTCTTTTGTCCAACATCTCATCGGGAGAAAAATCGTTGAAAAATGAATTAAATGAAAAGAACAGTAATGACAAAAATGAAGAGCAAAAAAAGAGAGAAACACGATAAAATAAATATACATAAACATACTTATATTGAGGGGAGGGGAATTCACATGTAAATAATTAGCAAGAGATAATTAAAATAAAATATCCCTCAACAAATTTAAAGATTTTACAAAATCCTTCTGCCAGCAGAGAGAAGGTTTCTGTGATGTTATAGAGATTGATTCCAAAATCTTTAAGTGTTTATTGGAGCCAGCCCTATGTATGAGATTTTCTTGTGTAATGGCTATTTGGAAGTTCTTATTAATTATATTATTAGTAAGAAGACTAGGGAATTTTATTCACCTAAAAGTGCCCAGTATATTTGATGGTTGGGGATAAGAGCCAAAGTTTAGTTAAACAGATCAATAAGTCGGTTTCTAATTGTTATCTGTCTGTTCTTCTGCATTGTATTTTTCGCACTAGGTCTGCATTTACGTCATTTTATAAGGATAGTTTACCCTTCATCAAATTGAGTAATTTGGGATATGAATTTAATTACCAGTGAGCTGCTGGTTATGTGGGGCGTACCACCTTACATTAAAAACGAGGATTAATTAGTATGTGCCTTTGAAAATGAGACTTTGCAAAATAAGTAACATTTGCAAAATAGGTAGCATATTGCAATTTTTTAACATCAAAAATTGCAATATGAACTCTGATAAAAAAATGGTTACTGAACATTAGGCTTATAAGTCCCAGAAATGCAGTTGTTCTTCTTCTTGTCCCAGTGGATTTAGATGTTGGTTAGTTCCAGTGACTTGACCCAAAGAGTTGTGAGTTCAATACCAGGCTACAGCAGTGGTGAACAAATAACTTAGAGAGTCTGGTTAGGAGATAACTCATGACTACCAAAAGAGGCTTCACGTAAGGAATGAGTATGATATACCCCAGTGATTGTAATAAAAGGTTCGGTCCAAAATTCCTAGCACCTGAAGAAGACAGGAGCATACAACAGCCAAAACATCATACAAATGGCAGCAAAGATGAGGACAATAGTGATAATAAAAACACTTATCTCTAAACAATGAAGATGCTTATTTGAAAAGCATTAAATACAAATATAAAAGGTGATGTGGATACTTTCAAAATTTACTGAAAGAAATAAAACTCAAAGAGAAAAACACAAAAGAAAAATTACATGGATTCAGAAAGTGTTGCAATAAGTAGCACAGAAAGAAATCTTAAATAGCTATTGCAATGTTTCCAAATTTAAACCTGAATATATAAAAAAGGATATATTTCAGATATTTTTCAGTACATATGAAACTTCATAACAAATTTTAATTTCTTCCGGTTTTCTACATTTTATTTTGCAATTCCTAATAGAAATATTCCAGGTAAGTTGAAATTGTTTGCTACTATCATGATTCATTTTCAAAATAGTATCACCATTAATTAAAATACAGTAGTTTTCCTCTTATCTGTGTTTTCATTTTCTATGGCTTCTGTTATCCACAGGCAACTCCAGAAATAAATAATTATTTTACTTAACAATGGTATGAAATGACAAGTCATAAGGCTGGCAATTTAGATATCCTAAAAATGCCATAAAGTGCTTTCTTTAAATAAACTGGTGAAAGTCCTCAGTGTAATAATAAAAAAAAAGTCATATGCCAAGTTTGCTGAAATATGCAGAAATAATAAATCTTTATTTCTATTATTACAGTACATTATTATAATTGCTATATTGTACTGAAATATTTTTTCAGTACATTTTATTAAAGTAATAAAAGTAGACATATTAAAAATAATTACTAACAAACAATTCACAACTAAAATGAGAGGTAACAAAAAAATAAAAGAAAAGTATATATTACTATAAAATTATTACTGAAATATAACAATGATTAAAAACTACTAAACCCGTTTATCAGTCTTCTATCATCAGAGCAAAAATCAAGGACAATAAAAAGCGTACAGTGACTAAAAATATACAACCCTCAATGATGTAATAAAAAAACAAACAAGCTAATATAATATCAGTCTGGGGTTGTATTTAACTTTAAAGTTTCTTTTTCTTTTTATTTTATATGAATTTTTTGGCATATAACATTAATTTGAGGTTGTATACTTTTGTCTTTTATTTTTGCTCTAATGAGAGAAGACTTATAAACTGGATTAGCAGTTTTTGATTGTTGTTTCATTTCAATATTACCATTGGTGATTATATATTTGTCATCCACATACAAGCCTGTTTCACTGTATCACAGCCACACTGATTGTGGCTAGACATCTACTTTGCTTCTGGTCAGAATCGAAACCTGACTGATTTGGTGTTAGTTGGAGACTCTGCTTCCTAAGCTGTAGGCACATAGAATGAGAGAAGGGAAATTTGAGTGTGTTATATATAAGCAGTGTATACACACATTCATTGCTGAAGAGTAATGCGTGTATGTATATATATATATATAATTTTTTTTCATATTTTTAATCTTGATTATTTAATCAATAATGGAAAAAAAATCTCATCTCCATGCCTATTGTACGATTTAACCAAATGATTTAAGCTGCAACAATTTTTGCCAGTTCACCAAAGAAACATGAGATCCTGATGTAAAACAACACTTTTCCTGTTTGCCAATTCTAGGTGTTTTTCCTAAATTGCTACCTTTAATTTGTCCAATTGTAAGCAGTACTTTTCAAAATCAATTAACAGGTTACTTAGTAGGAGCTCACAGTAAAAGATTTCTTTTCAATCCCACCAGATATACAGCAAGACTTTCTTAGGGTGAAGACCTGCTTTTGGGGTTGCTAAAGTTAGCTCATGTAGATTATCCCAGGATTTTTTTTCACTAAACATTGTTAATTTCTCATCATCTGCCACAATTTGCTTCTAGAAGGGTGCATTTTCATAGTGTTTATACAGTAAATCACATGGAAATGTGATCCAAAAGATTCTTTTCACTCAGATCATGCGTTACGTAAACATCATATAGATTTTAGTACCCAAACTTAAGTGCTCATGGATGGTAGATTTGGATAAATTTAGTGTTTCTACCGATTCATGCGTTGTGTAATGCTGATTATTCTCAATCAATATATTGATTGGGTCGTCATCTGTAGTGAGGGTTCAGCCTGAGTGTTATTGACCAAAAGGCTACAATTACCAACTGTAATCTTAGTGAACCACTTCAGTTCTGTTAAAGCACCTTCACTGTACACAGCACATTTTTTTTTTTTGTTACTTTGCAAGGCATTTTGGCCTTTACACTAATAAAAAAAAGCATCAAGGGTCTAGAATGCTCCTTATCTTCCATTTTTATCGGGATGCAAAATTGACACGAATTAAATAATTTTTTTTCTCTAATTGGAAATGTAAGCATATTATATGTCAATAAATTTGACATGTACTAACATGTTAGAGCATGAACAACTAAAAATCAGCATGAATTTTCCAGACAACTCAATATGTGTTTATATATCAAGAACAATGTTGGAGAAAATGTATGATGAAGTGGAAAAAGTTTACTTATGACACATTTCGTTATTCAGGACTTCATTGGACTAAATTTGTTATGTTGATACAACTACACATGTACATGAACAGTGGGTGATAGGGATTTTAGAATTTTATTTTTATTTTTTTTATATCTAGCCAAATTCATTCAGTTTTTTTCTTTTTCTTTCCATCACTTTTGTTAGTAGGTATCCTTCACTGTAATAATAGATCTGCCAGGAATGGTGAAATGGTACAGGATGATGGTTAAATTGTTGTCTAAATTACACATTAAAATATCACTGACCACTCATTTTAACAGATATATTTACCAAAATTACACAAAAATATTTTAAAATACTAAAGTAAATTTATTCAATAAAATTGCCATTGACTTCAATCACTTTGAAATTTTCTGTATCTGTTCTGAACAGTCTCTTTGTTTAATCTGATGAATGCTGCCGTAATCCTTGCCTTCAGTTCATCTTTGATTTTACAATGATTTTTTGGGTTTCTTGCTCAACTGCACCCCACACATAATAATCAATGGGTTGCACACTGGGGAGTTAGGTGGCCAGAAAATTGTCTGACTGCCATGTTCTCTTGTATGGTGTAGTGCAGAGTCCTGTTGCCAGACATAGGTTCTTCTAGCAGCCACCCTCTTGATCCAGGGCAGTACTACCTCCTCAAGGCACTTGATGTAGGCTTTGGTGTTGAGTTTGAGTCCCTCACAAACAAATTTGGGAGTTCATTTCTTATCAGAACTGAGTGAGTTTTCTGAGTTGCCATACCTTCGTAATCACCATTAGACTCATCCAACTCTTTCCAAATCCTCTGCACTGTCCTCAGATTGACAGCCAAACACTGAAATGTTTGTATTGGAGCTTCCAGTGCAAATTCCAATCAGTACAGCATGCTAGTTCCAAATTTCTGGCAGAATGAATTGCATCATGGTGATCTTTTTCTCACAGTTTCCAACTGACCTTACTATGTTTTGAAATTGATAAAAACAATGCACAGGCACAAAATTAAAAATATAAAATGACAACAATTTACCCTTTGCCCTCTATACATGACCTTGCGATCAAAGCACTCTGTAAACATTTATGTCATAGTAAATTGTTTTCTCCTCTGATCAGTTGAGAACACACAATAGAATTTACATATGAAATGGAAGAAAACAAATTACTTATGTTTACTAGATATCAAGCTACACCATGTTGACAACAGTTAAAAACTTGGTGTACTCTGGAAATCAACCGACAAAAACAACCAAATAAATTTCTATTCTCATCATAACAATAAAATAAAATCCGGCATTCATAATCATTGGATTCTACTTAAGAGAACTCAGAATATGCAGCCTGCATTATTTACACGAAGACATGAAATACAGAGAAAACACTTTCAAACTTCTACAGTACCGTAATTATTTTATATTTAATGTGAAACAAAAAGACCATGAAATATCTAAAAACAAAAAACATCCCGTCCTGACAAACCCAATAAATCAACTATCCCTATCATATCTACAATTAAAAAGAATTTATCTAAACTCAACATAAAATTTGTTACTACTACATCCAAAACAATAATTGACTTAGTCAATGCTAAACAAAACAATAAGGTAAAACCTGAAGGAGGAATTAACTCCATTGCCTGTAATAATTATCACAAAAAATATGTAGGAGAAACCTCCAGCAATCTAAATAAAAGATTTTCTGAACACAAAAAGAACATTTTACAAAACAATATAACAAATGCATTGGTTGTGCACCGCAATGAGACTAGACACAAATTTGACATAAAAAATGCCACTCTGATCAAAGGAGAAAGCAATTCACTATAACATGAATATCTAGAGAGTGCCTTGATTCCAAGATCATTTACAGAAAGTTTGTTCCATGGCTCTTACATTTTACTATTCCTGGCAGATCTATTATCAGTGTGGGATACCTACTAACAAAAGTGATGGAAAGAAAAAGAAAAGACTCTAAATAAATTTAGTTTGTTACATAAAAAGTAAAAAATTTTAAAATCACCTGTACCCCTAGTTCATGTGCATATGTAGTTGTACCAACATAACAAAATTTAGTCCAATGAAGCCCTGAAAGACAAAACACGTCACAAACATTTTACACTTTGTCATACATTTTCCCTATGCTCTACTAAGTATCAAGCACTCTTAATAAAGTAAATTACTACAAACAGTGGACTGTCAACCCATTAGTTTGTACTACTTTTAATAAATATATATATATTAGTAATAATAATACCTCACAAAGTTTTAATTTTGCCCAAAAAGTGTTCGATAGATAACTTTTATAATGAGTGACAACTCCATCTGACCCTGATGAGTGATATTATGTGTAACTCTGCAGTAAGGTAAGTCAATGAGATAGGTCTGTTGCATATTTATTGATTTATTAAATGTATGTATGTGTGCATATCTAACAATTTTCAAAGTATTACACTGACCCTAGGTAGAGTGCTGAGTAGCAATGTTTTGAATCTGGGCAGAATGAATAGATATTGTAATCTTAAACAAAAGTGTAAATGATCCATTCATTTTTGCTGAGTATTATGTTATATATAAGCCAAAGCATTATGACCATCTTTCTAAGGTGATGGTCCTCCATGTATCTACAAAACAGCTCTTATCCTATCAGACATTGACTCAACAAAACCTCCTAAACATTTTCTCTAGGATCTAGTGTCAAGATATTAAGAGCAGGCCCTTTTAACTGCTGCAAGTTACAGAACAGAGGTTCTATAGAGAATACATGTTGATCAAATACATCCTATAATTACTATATGAGATTGTAATCTGGGAAAAAAGTTCAGTTATGATGCTTGTGTGCTCACTGAAGGTGCTTCTGGCAATGAACATCACTTAACTTGAGTACTTTGATGTGTGGCTATACAATCTCTTACTCAAAAAGAATTGATGTACTGTTCATTTTGAGATATTGTTTCCATTGCTTTGATTAAGATTGTTTACAATTTATGTCAAAGTAGTCTTTTTGTTGGTTTGAACTTGACAAGGAAGCCTCCATTCACTTGTCATATCACGTATTGGCCACCCAGTGCTTTGCTGGTTGGTAATTTTTTACTTCCTCTTTGTTCACTATTGTCCTAAAACATTTGTTTAGATCATCCTGAAATTAAAAATTTGTTTTTAGATTTTATCATATCTGCTACTACCATAAAAAATACCATTAAAATATTTATGAAGTAATTAAAGAAACTAAAAGAAAAGAAACTAAAATATTACTTTTAAAAATTAATAGATACAAAAGCAAATTAGTGAAATTTTACTATCATTTTTATAAAAATCACAACTTTGTTCAAATCACAGTATAATTTTAAACATAAATGTTCTTATTAATTCATTTTCATGCTGAAAGTAACTTTTATTAAATTTTAAGAATTGTGCTCTATGCATTCATTTTTTTTTTAAAGTACATTAAAAAATTTTAAGTTTTTAAAGTCTTCAGGAAAAAAAATTATTTATATCTACTTGTCTCACATTGTGACTAAAGTTTTCATGTTTATCATTTTTAAAATTCTCCATATTTTCAATTTAGTTCATGCTGAGGTGAAAACATCGCAAATATTGTTTTATTAATGGCTAACTCAAGATTTTTAACAAAAGAAAATATAATTTTTATTTGTTAAAGCAAAATTAGTTATTGCAATTAGAAACTAATACTTTTCATATTTACATAAAAATAATGCAATTTTAAATCCTTCAAAATGCATTTTTTCTTCAGGTTTCATTCACCAGTTTAAAAGGAAGCACAAGTTTAGTTTTTTTTTTCTACCTAGTTGGGTGTGTGTGTTCCATTTTTAAGAGCCCAAGTCTATTGGTGAGAATTAAATGTTTTCTTTTCTTTTTTGTAAGAAATGAGTTGCTTTTGGCATATATATATATATAAAAAATAGCATTTTGATTTTTAAAAAAATTTGTATCATCCTGGCATTGTTCCCCAAAACCCTAACCAGTTGTAGCAGAAAACACATTTCACCACACAAAAAATTCACCAAAACACAATTTACACAGTTGGAAATAACAAATTGAAGCCAAATTTATACAATTATAAGAAAAGATATATCTTTAACTACACACCAATTTTCCTTAAGCTAAGTCACACACATGTTGCACTCTACTGAAAACAAATTTAAATCAAACACAAACATCAAAGTGCCGGCCATTATCAATATAACTCTTGCTGGTCACAGGTGACTACAAATACATCCATGTTTCCCTTATATAGGCTATAAGAGAAGCCATACACAAAGAGAGACACTTGATATGTGCTAACCATAGAGACTATGAGAGAGCATATCTGACTGCCCATCCAACCATTAGGTTGTGAAAACAACCTCCTATATGCACAGAAAGAGAATGGACTCCACTATCAACACTACAAACCCAAACAGATAGCCAACAAGAAGTCAGCCATATTAAGTATACTCTCTTTTACACTCTCATATTATTTCTTGTGTACAGTATACAGTATTTGTAAATAAAAATAGCTGTTTGGTCATTTCTCCAAACCAGCATCTAATTTATTTCTTTACTCCAACCAACTTCCACCCCCGATCACATTCATCCCAAATATTCTATTGTCCACAGGATGACATTAATTTCATAATTCCAAGCCCTACCTCAGATCATTGTTGATTGGTACTTAACTCCAACTGATCACCATAAGGTGTACTATTTCAGAAATGCTCAGACTTAGTATTTTGGCTAAACTTAGTCACTAAAATCTTTGTGTTATAACTGCAACAATTAACACTTTTAACAAAATGAAGTGGAGGCTACCTGAATTACTTATATATATTTGACCCTGACATGTAACGTTGTTACAAGACAGTAGCTATCATTCTTGCTACATATTGCTAATTATATTTTATTGAATCAGGTGTATAAACATTTTAAACCTTTAAAATAAGATGAGATTTAAATATAAACATTACTTTTCTTCCTAAAATTTATAACATTTTTTATTATGATTGATTTTATTTAACTTAAGTAAAAATCAGAGTTACTATTAACAAATTGTGTATACATTTTTGTTGAAACACTGTAAATATATGTTCTAAAATTGTTATATTAATGTTTATTTGTTAATTTTATGGCTATGTCTAATTATTATAGTTCAGATGAAAGAAATTTTATTCATTTGAATTATGTATAGTCTCAAACAGATAACATAAAAATATGAATAAAATCAAATATTTTATTCATTAAATATTTTTCTTCAGTATTTGAAATTGTTTAATAGACAAAGTGCCTGTCAGTTCTTCATTTTAAATTTATTTCCTTTTTCTCAAATATTTTTTATTGTTTTCTGAAAAAGCTTCAGTATTTTTTTTTTAATTTTAAAAATATTTACTTGCAAACAATAAAATGTAATCTAAAAAGCTGTAAATCATGTGAAGAATTGAAGAATTTTCTTTTGTTAATGTGTCCGGAAACATTGTTATTAAACAATCTTTTCAAAACAATCGCCACATTTAAAGTTATGAGATAAAGACTAAAACATTTTTTTTGCATCTTTCCACATAAATTTTTGAATAAGTTATTAAAATATAAAAAAAAATCTTTTTATAGAAGCATTGTACCCAGAATTAAAATTATTACATTAAATAATTTCTTTTTCTTTAATTGGCCGCCATTTTAGTTGGAAACTAACCAAAGGCTGCAGGAGAAAGTAGAACAACAAGAATTTTGTGTGGGTGGGAGTGGACCCCCATACTTTCCTCTCTCTTTGCAGTGACATAGGAGAGCGAACAGTAGGGTGAAAACTGCTCATTTCATGAGTGAGAATTTCAATCCATTGCTCTATCTGCTGTATAGAGGAAAAACTTTTTTTTTTTTTTTTTTTTTTTTTTTACAACAGGTGAGTCTTTCCTTAAACCTAAACTTTATATCTGGACTCACCTTCCAATTCTGATTGCCAAGAATAATTTTTCCCTGAGTATATGCTCAATATAACCCTCTACACTAAAGGCAAAAAAATTCTGAAATTGTAGGCAATCCAGTAACAGCTGACTGCCTGTCTTTTTCTTGAGTATTCACTGAATCAGTTGAACTATAAAACAGAGGAATGGGGTCTACAGAGCACTGTTACTTAGGAGGACATTTATTTTTGGATCCAAAATATTTCTAAACCATTTTCCTGGGCATATTCTCTTGATTCTCATATAATTATTGTAATATTTATTATTTTATCAATGTTAAGATCTATGTCTTTAGAAAAGCATTTTATTGCTTATCTATATATTGGAACTTTGTCAAATATCTTTTTATTTTTGAAATAAACCATTCTTCACTATTCTCTTTTTACCAAATTTGGGGAAAGTTTATAACTTTCATTTAAAAATAACATTGAAATCCTCACAGTATTATCAGTTCTGTTTGAAAATTTGTTTATAAGTCTTTGAGAGGGCTTAGTAGCTGAAGTACACTGTAAGCAAAAAGTTTGGGACCACCATTTGCATTTAAAGAATTGCCTAAAAATTGAATGTTGTACACCTTTTACAAAACTAATTTATGAGCTCACTTCAGGCCAGACAGATTTTCTCTTTCTCAATAGTTTTATTACATATTCAATAATAATAATAATAATAATGAAATTAATCCATTACTGCATAAAGTTTTCCTAAAATTTTAGCTCTTTTTACTTAATCTACTTTGCTGGTTAATGGTAATCTTAGGGCTGGCTGATATGAAATTTTAAGTAAATCCCTTTTTAAAACATTAGACTCCATGCACTAATGAATTAAATAGTTTCAGCTCTTAACTTTAGTAGATGTTAATTAAACCAAAGAAGGTTTGAAACTTTTTAAATCCAGAGGGTGGCCTCAAACTTTTAGTCTATAGTTTAGGTATGTATTTTACATCAAACCCAATGTTGAAATTTAAAGTCCAAATAAAATGTCAGAATTATAAATAATATAATACTCTGTGAGGTTATCTTTCTAACCATTTATCTATAACAAGATACACTGATATTTATTTTTAACTTTGAGCTTGATCCTAACTAGATAACCTGTATTTGTAGCCTTGTGTTAGGCTAAACTAAGCTTATTAAATACTTGTAGATGAGAATCTCCACCTAGTACAAAAGTTAATTAAGTACTTTTGCAGATCATTATTACTGTAATCAATTCAGTCTTTGCTGAGTGTTTCTAACTTTTACCCTTATGCCAGCCTTAGAATACCAGTCTATTACTTATATTTGAACTAATATCCTCATTGTTGTTGCTATTATCAATTATTTTGTTTTGCCATTATGCTCTCCAGCTGTCTTTAAATGTCTGTTGATTCAGAAAACTTTCAAGGAATTTCAAACTGAACCTATTATTTAATTTACATGAGTAGATTGTTTTCATTCTGCTGACCACATCTAGGGATACCTTATGTTGTTCTTATTTATTATTGCTCAATTAGTGCTCATTCTGTTTCCAGAGTCCAAGTCTGTACTACCCATTACAGGGGCTGAACTCACAATTAGAAAACTTTTATTATTATTGAAAAATGATGGCTAATTTCTTTTTTTTTTTTTTTTTATAATATGGGTAAAGGTTGCTTAAGTTATTCATCTTTTTGGTGATAAGCTGAATTCCTGTCACAAGTGGATATAAAAAAAATTCCTCTCATCTCTACCCCTACTCATGTCCCTCTCTCTATGACTGTCCTCTTTGTTTACCTGAGGTCACATGTCCTTCATTTTTTTTTTTTTTGTTTTGTTTTGTTAATTTAGATAGATTAGCCTTGGTAATGAAAATAGATTATCTAATTCTTTTTGCAATCCTAATCCTTAAAATAAGGCTAACTCTCTGGAAAGTGAAAGCAAGCAAACATTTAATTATGGTAGCCATAAGATTATTGTAGGGCATATCTATTACTTTATAATTATTAGATAAAAACAAAAGTTTTCATGTAGATTCTTAAATTTTTAATGGCTAACCAGAACTTCATCACTGCAAAAATGTAATTGTGTAACAACATAATAAAGATTTCAATGAAATTGTATGAAAATGCAGGACCAACAAGTTTCTATTTGGTTATCTGCAATACATGTTTAAATTCAGTCTAGATCCAGTATAAATATTATACCAAACATTTCTGCATTTTATTTTTTAATAAACAAATCATTGTGTTACTGTTGTCTGAAATTTCTAAGTTTTCAATCAGTGTATGGGTTGACTAATTTGGTACATGTAAATGAATTTCAGAAATGTTTGACAGTCAGGTCAATTTGGTTGAAACAAAAGTTGTGTTTTTTAAGTGAATTTCAAAAACAGTATTTAGATATTTGTACATAGATTTATTCAATTTCATATGTATCATTTTCTTCCTTATATGCGCCATCTTTGAGGCAGCTTCATAATTCCATCCTTCCACAACATGGCATCTTTCTGGGCTATGAACTGGTCTAAATGGTTTTTACAGACTTCTAGAGAATTGAAGTTCTTCCGATTAAAAATATTTTGTAAGCTTTGAAATCAAAAGGAAATCCTAAATGGGAATCTAAAGTTGCGCGGTCAGATGAGTATGACAGGTGCAGTATGACTTGCTAGCTAAGATGTACCTATTTCTGCCATGTTTGCAAAGAGACATTAGGTCTAGTATTGTCCTGATGTAAAATGGTTATGGTTAGCTAATTCCAGATGTTTTTCATCTGTCACTGTTTTTTAATTGGTCCAATTGGGAACACAACTGATTTTGAAGAAGGAGCACTTTTTATATGTTGTTCCAGTCTCACCGGATACAACATTGCCTTCTTCAAATGTAGACCAGATTTTGGAATAGTTCCCCAGGACCTTTTTCATTCCACATTGTTATGAACAATACATTTTTTCATTGCTTGGGTTTTTTCTTTTCAAAAGTGTGTCATTTTTGTTACATTTGAGCAAATAAATTGCAGATGGAAATGCAGTTAATTAAATCTTTTGTATTAAATTATAAAGCATCCATGCATCAAAGCAATTTGCATATTCAAGTATTTTCAAATTCATTAAAACAAGCAGAAATGTGGAGTGTCTCTACAATGTCATGGAAGTAGGATTATTTTTAATCAGTCATTGCAGGTCTACCAGAACATTCTTGAATATCAGATCAAAATTTCCTCTTCTGAGCCTAGCGAACTTCTTATAAACTGTACTATTTATAGAAATAAATGGTACCTATCTTTTTTGTTGTTTGTACAGTTGTTCTTTTCTATAAATAAAAAAGCATTGTCTATTTTCAGAATTTGTATATATGTCATAAATTCCAGTCATGTGTGAAACAAAATGTGTTCAAATGCCACTTATTCAAAAATAATACAAATTCTTTTCTAACCAAGTATATTGTTAATGAAATAATTTTAATAAAAAATTATAGAAATTTTTGCATAAATGTAATCAAATAGAGATTTGAATATAATAGGTTTCTTTTTTAACTATTGATAGGTTAAATATTAAAAGATACAAGAAAAGCATTATGAAGATATTTAGGAATGAAGGGAGAAAAAATAAAGAACAATATTATTTGAGACTTTCAACTATTATTCAGCTGAACTATAGTTAATATGAATTTTTTAATGACATTCTATATGCACTAAATACTGGGTTGTTTCCTCACAGATGAAGAAACTTGAAATGACAGTTCTATTGACAAATGCTAAGAAAACCACGGACAGAATATGTGAAAAACAAGGAAGTTTTAAGGGAATCAGGAACAAGAAGAAACTTCTACTTACAATCAGAAAGAGGCAGTTGAAATTTCTAGGACTCATAATGAGGAAAAGGGGCTTGGAGAATTTAACACACACAATATATATTGAAGGTAAGAAAAGCAAGGGAAACAGTAATCTACTTGATAAGCTTGTGTAGACAGATGGCAAAACAGGGAGAAAGAGGAATGTTAAATGTATTAATTTGAAAACTGATTCTTTTAAATTAAAATTTTAGAAATTCAGTTGAATTTCTTTTTATATAAATTTATTAATTTTAGAATCTTTTCTCACTTCCAGACATTTGGAATGTTCTTAAAAGAAAATGCATGCAGGAAATGAGATTTTATTTTATCTAAGAGGGCAAGTAATTCTTAAATGTTATCATTGTTTGATAAAATCCATTTATTAGGTTAGTGCTATTGTCTGGTCACTGATTCAGATTCTACCAGAGGCTAATTTTGGTTTTTATAACAGAATAAGTACTTTAGAGAATGTTGGTTGTGGGGAATCAGATGATAAGGTTTGTCTGGCAAAATGGTAATATTGAAGATTCCAAATATTTTCTCAGATGGAAATGAAGACTTCTTATAAAAGAAAGATACTTGCCTTAAGGTAAGAAAGAAGTAGAAAGTTATTAATAACCGAGGCAAAATTTAAAAGCAACTCACCCTGCCTGAGAATGCCTGCCTATATTGTATCTGTTAATGGCTTTCTATGTAGTCCTCTTGTGTACAAACTTAGTAACTTTGGAGAAGTAATAATCATAATAAAATAAGGGAAAGTTTTTAAAGATTTTTTTCCCTTTATTTGAAATGTGTATATACACACACACAATTTTATTTATTTTTTTCCCCTAAAGAAAATTAATGGGTTTATTTTTTAATCTGACATATTTTTATTACTTCAAATGTTATTTTTAGCAAATACCTGTATTTGGAAGGAACATTTTCTTTAATAACTTTTCTCAAGTGTGTAAAATAAATACTGTTTAAAATAAAATAGTGCATCTACTCAAAGAGATATCCACTAAAAAATGATGTTTGAAGTAATAAAAATATGTTTGATTTAAAAAAATAAATTCATTAATTTTTTTTAGAAATTGCTTTGTTTACATTTCGGATAAAAAATGAGCAGATATGTCTTTTGAAAAAAATCTAAATGAGTGTTTTAAAGCAAGTAAAACCATGCTTGATTGTGAAGTTCTTCATAGCTGAGCAATTAAAGTACACCAGATCAAAAGGCTGTTTTCTCTTGCAAATGGGGATGCAGTTTTGAATCCTGCCAGAGTGTCTACTCAAATATGAATATCCACTAAATTTTATATATATATATATATATATATATATATAAGTTGTTCACCCAATACAAAAAGCCCAAGAGCCATTCGAGATAGAGCATTAATGACTGATGTTGCTGTATGAATGTAAAAGAAGGTAAAAAGTGCAGATAACGAGGATATGTATGAAAGATAACTGACTATAAAATTGAATAGGTTAAGATTGTAGTGATCAGGAAATCATCCTCTAAGATGTCTGTTTCATGAAGTAGAAATTCTTGGGATGAAGATGACTGAATGGAACTTCCTTCTTACTAATGGAATATGAAAGGAATGGAGTTGATTTGTGTTAGTGCGTGCGTATAGCATGCCAGGTTGTCAAAATAATGAATTTAGTTTATTATGACATTTGCCATGAAAACATTTGTTATACTTGATAAATCTATCTTAGTATTCAAAGCTAAATAGCAGGAAGGAAGATTGTTATGTAAATCTTCCAAGTGTAATGGACTTAGAAAATCAGCATTTGAAATTCTGGCTTTTACTTGGGCTTGAAGCAGGCTCATTAAATGGATAACACTAAGCTTAGATGCATACCATACATAATAAGAGGGAGAAGGAGGAAAATTATGCCACTCTGGACAATCTCCTCACAGATGAAAAAGAGACAAAGCAACAGAAATGTGGTTCTACAGAAAGATGCTGAGAATACCATGGACTGACTATGTAAGCAACGACAATTTTGGAGAAAATGAAAACAAAAAGGACACTTATACTTAAATTCATAAAGAGACAATTGAAACTTCTAGAGCACTTAAGACTTGGATAATTTGGCAGTCACATCACACATTTGGAAGCCAAGAGGGACAGACAAAGTAGTGAATAACTTATCTAATGAGCTTATGTAATATGTAAATGTTTAGCAGAACAGGGATTGGGAGAGCTAGGAAAAAAAACCTTACTTAGAGCTACAAAGGACAAATTGTAGAGAGCTGTGATCGCTTATGCTGTGAAGGAACATGACACATAAAAAATCAGCATTCAAAATGTAGGTTTTTATCTGGCCTTGAACACTGATCATTGGAGCAATTGAAAAAATATGCAACCACTTCAGTCACAAGAAAGACCATAATACTTGTTAATACTTGATTATGCATGAAGAATACTGTGATTACCTTTTGTTTTTTCTTTAAACTAAAAAGAAACATGTTAAAAAATATTTCCTGATAAAGCATTAGATTTATCAAAGATTTAATTCATACAACGAAGACAATTTTATGTTTTTCAGCTGTCTGAAATTGTCAAAAGCAATTTTAAATTCCAAATTTAGATAGAGTTTTGGGTAATGTTTAACCTCTGTGCCAGCTAAAAAACTCTATCACCAGGATGGTTCTTTGATATCACTATTACTGTATACACTTTTGACCCCCTTGGCATAGTTTATTTACAAGATTTAAAAATTTGTGAATTTAGTATAATGCAAAGTTTATTAGTTATATTTTATAAAGATTTTTACCATTTTATGAATAACTATGAAAACAAGTTTTTTTATTCATAATTTTCTAAAAATATTAATAAAGCAAAAAAATTGAATGAACATATCCTATTTATTTTGCTTTATAAAACAATAAACATTGTTGAGGGAGTCAAAAAGTGTACACAGTAATAGCAGTGTCAAGGGAATAACCCTTCTTATGATGTATCATTTTTTGGGTTTTGAAGGTTAAACATTGCCAAATTTTTTATCTAAACTTTATTTATTGTTAAAAAGGTGAAAAGTATGATTTCATTCAGAAGATTTGCACTTTATTCATCTTACAAGAAAAGCCATTGCACACTTGAGAAAATAGCTAACTTGAAAAGCAATAATAAATTTCTCACTTTTTTTTTAAATTTTTTTTTTACTTTTTAAGGCTGTCCTCCCATTTTTAGCCTAGATAAAGGATTGCTCACTTATGAAGCATATACCACAAATGATGCATTGCATGATTAGATTTAGGGAATTATATTACACAGGTTCTTGCCAGTTGATTTGCAATTGACATAAATATGCTAAAGAGTTAGGCTTTTTTTGTGAATATTTGAAGTTAAATGCTTGTATTTTCTTTTCCAGAGTCTTGATAAGTCTGTTGATATAGCCCAGTTAAGCAGTTTTATATGGGAAATAATTATCCTAGAAGTTTTGGACTTGATTTGTTTCATGGAAAACAAGAGAATCATGCATATAAATCTCCAACTAGCTTCTTCGTATTGACAGAGCACTAAGGAGAATAAGCAAAAGATGCTGGGACTGCAACTTTGCTGGAAAACATTTTAGGTCACCTATTAAAATAACACTGTATTATACACTAAAAGTCACAGTGTGGGAAAACTTTAAATTTGCAACATGTTATGTTAGCAGTTGTAAAATGTGTGAATTTAGAAGATTGAACAGCTAAGAATTTAGAGAATATTGTGAAATTTTATATTTGGAATATGAAAATTCTATTGTTCATTGAGTTTTGAGTATTGGTTTTTTATATGATTAAAAAAAAATCCTACATAATGTATTTTGTCTCTAGAAGGAATTTCTTCAGGCTAATAATGGTTTTATCAGTGGACACACACACATACAGGATGATTGAAAAGTAACTCCCTATTTTATGTACAAGTGGCCAGCCAGGAATCCTGACTTAACACCCTGTGCATTTTTCTCTTTGGAAGAACTTGAAAGGCGAATACAAAAAGTTATGGCTTCCATGGCACAAGATGGTAGCAAAATATGGTGCCCATATCGAATTGAAAATAAAACCTCATGCTGAACACTCTTATATCCATTTCTTGCAAAAATTATAGTTAATAAATAAATTATAAGTACTTTTAAAATGAACAGCTAATTTTCAATCAACCTCATATATATATATATATATATATATATATATATATATATAAAGACACACACACTACAGTTCAAAAGTTTCAGGAAAAACAATTTTTTAAATTGGCACAAAAAGTAGTTGTTTTATAAGTATAAATTTGATAATTGATTCCATACTTTTTTCAATGTTTCTAAGAGCTCTTTTTCATTCTTTTTTTCCACTCTTCTATCAAGTTAATTCCTTGATAATTCTTGGGGTGGCTTCAAACGTTTGAACTGTAGTCTATGTATGTATATGTCAGTCAGTTAATTGCCATACATGCTACACACTTGGGTGATCATGTCTTATTCAAGACATGACTGACTAAGCAGAAACTTTTCCCACAGTAGGTTGTTGTTACTTTCTGCAGTAGACTGGTTGCCAACCAAGGCTATAAAACCCAATCTGTTCTGTTATTTAACCCATAGTTGGAGGGAGAAGAGATGGATTCATACCTTTCCCAAGGGTATTTGTGTGTATGTGAATGAAATGAATTCAACTGGAATACTTTGTTTTGAATGTATGTACAAAGGGGGAAGAAATACAACAAATACTAATTGACATTTTACTTAATGCTAAAAATACATGGATGTTCAGATTTAAATTTAAAATTTTAATGCACTTTTTAAAGCATAAGTTTGAATTAAACCTTGTAAGAGAAAGTAATTTAGTAAGATGAAGATGTATTAATTTCAGAATTTTCCATGGTAAATTTAGATCCGGGATTATACAATATATCTTCCTTCCTGACAAAACTAATGTTGATACAATGTGTGATATTTAAAAATGAGTGATAGAAAGTGAATAAAATTGGTTAGGCTATGCAACGAGATACACCAGACATAAAAAATTCAGAGCTAAACATCCTTGTATTATTATTATTATGCAAAAATTTATATATATATATATATATATATATATATATAGGGTCATACGACCATGGATGAAAATGTTATAATTTCTTCTGATTTTGAAAATTGAACATTCAAAAAATTCTCGTTACATGAACATTCTTAAAAAAAGTGGTAAAATCAGTTATTGCAAATTGCATGAAGACACCACATGGTAGAAACCCAAGTCGCATAATAACTTGTTTACAAATTAATATATATATATATATACACACTCTACAAAAATAACTTGCACCAATGATAATTGCATATAAAAAAAGAAAAATTGGGAAGTATAAGCAGTCAGTTGCTGGTACTTCCCAATGATTGGACAGGCCGGTCCATCTACAAAACTCGGGAGTCAGGATGCTGAAGGTAACATAATTGATGTTTTTAGTGACATTTTTATTATATATATATATATATATATATATATATATATATATATATATATATATAATGTGTGTGTGCACAACCGATTTCCTTGATAAAATAATTATTAGTTTGAATAAGTTCTTTCTAGAGATGAAATATGCTATGTAGATATTTTTTTTTTTTTTACACACATATTGTCATTAAGTTATCTACTATTAGTCTGATATATAGGTTTATATACCATATCTTCCATAAATATTCTTGTAAGACTAAATGAGAGTACATGAATTGTATGGTTTAATGTGAACTCAGTGAAGTATATAATGGGTAGTAGCCCAGTGTGAGAAATTAGATAGGTGAGTTCAAATTCCAGTTGAGTTTATTGCATTCACTTACATGGGAAATACCTTTAGGGAAGGTATGAATCTATCTCCCTACTGCTTCTATCTGGAAAAATCATTGCTATTTTTAGAATTTTTTTTAATACAATATTCTCTCATAAACAATAATTATTATTATTATAATCGAAAATATGTTTCATCTTTAAATTATCCACAAAGAGTTGATAAGCCATAAAATACAAATTGATTAATAATCTGAACTCATGAGTAAAATAATTGATGCAAAGAATGTGAAAGATTGACTACCATTGGGCTAGAACATTGATATTGTTGTCTTTTTAATTGATATTTCAAGGCTTGTCTTTCTGATTTCCTAAAAGCTAAGAAGGTATTAAAAATGAATAATCATGGTTTGGTTTTAAACACTGCACTCATATCCTAATTGTGTTTGCCCACCTCAGAAATCACCACAGCCAGAAGAGGATTAGAAAAAAAGATTAAGACAACTGTGTAAACCTTTTTTTTTTTTTTTTGTTGAAAGCACATATAAAAGACCATTCCGTCAATTTTTGTGAAAAAGCAAAGAAGCTTACAAGTTATTTACATAAACACTTATGTATAATCACACTTTTATATTTTTATTAATAGTAACAATGTTTATGATTTTATATTTTGAATAGACAATGTTGATTGGTTTAGAAGATTCCCACACCTACTGCTTTCTTTCCTTTATAATACGTGTGTAAATATTAAATAGCATTCAATACAGAAAAGAATTATAAACTCTGACAGTCTCCTTAGAAAGTAAACATTTTCTACAACACCAATATATGTGTATACATCTATTTACTGTATTATACATGCAATACTTTTAACAGTATCTCCTAACTCTTAACTCTGTGTGTGAACTGAGCATAGTACAGACTTTTCTTGGTAACTTTTTGTAAGCCAAGGAAGAAAGAAAGATTATTATTTTGAAGGTGATATGGTAAGTAATATTTTATCATGGTCAAATTCCCTAAAACTTATTGTCGCACTCTTATTATTATTTTCCCCAAACCTTTTTGTTGCACTGTTATTATTATACATTATAGTTGATGCAATTTTTTTATAATTAAAACATTTAAAAAGTAGCTAAATATTGCATAATTTCTCATGACTTGATATGATGGATAGGCAGTCCATTATTGGTCTTCAGTTAGTCAAGAGGTGTAGTTATGGGGAAAAAAATGCTTTTACAAATTGTATTATAGTCTACTGAATATTAGATATGACTTGGGTTATAAGCAATCTTTTGATAAATTTCAAAATCTTTTTGGATTTTCTTTTATTTTGTAAAGTTTTTATATATTTGTTTTAAGTAACTTTGATGTGTGAAAATGTTTAAGAACTGCTTTTGCCTAAACCCTAAACTGATCAATTTGTTTTTTTGTTTATTTTCATCAAATTATTAGTAAAAAACAAAACAATTTGATAGCAATTTATAGTCATGGTCATTAGCAGTTAAATGTCTCGATTTTTGTTATTTAGTAAACTTAGCTTAGTTTGACACAAACTCACAAGAAGTATGGGGTATCAGTAAATGTCAAACTCACTACTCTATAGTAATTGTCAATTAGAATGTTACTGTGACTGCACACTGAATATTTCATGCTTTGTAGTCATTGCAGTCACTAACAAGTTTTTTCTTTTTTTTTTTTTTTTTTTTTTTTTTTGTGGAAACCTTTAGTCATTAGTATATCCTTGTTTTGTTTCTTATTAACAACTTGTAGTCTTTAGCTGGTTCTTTATTTGTTTCTTGGTAGTCTGTAGTCATTGTAGTCTCAAGCAGGTCCTTGCTTTCTTTCTTGACAACCCATAGTCATTCACTGCTTCTTTGATTATTACATTACTGTTGACATATTGCAATTTTATCTTTGAATTCAATAAGATTTTTTAACAAACAGTGAATGAAAAGGAACAGTTATGAAAGAATAAAGTTTGTATTGCAAAATTTGTATTTTCTTTCTGTTAAGATTTCAGACATATGGGTTATTAAGCTATCAGCATTTTTTATCATTCTAATGTTAAAATTTAAAAAGTGGTCATTGATTTTAAACGTTAAAGCAATGAGTTTCTATAAATCATGTAACTAATTCAAATAATTGCAAACATTTAAAAAAAAAAAAAGAAAGAAAACAGCTTTTAATCTTTTCAATTTAGTGGTGGTCTAACAGATGTTATTTGCCTGCTTATAACCAGGCCATAGGTTTGAATACTCATGAATACTTCTATGGATACAACTAGTATGAATTACATGTGAATTTCTCCTCAATTGAAAACCTTAAGTCAAATCCACTATAAAAGAATTATAAATCCCATAAGTATTTGCTTTGTGTTGTGTGACAGTTATCTGCATGCTGTACTCAAATTCTAAGTGAGTCTGCTTTGTTCATTTTGCATTAATTCCCTTTGAAAAAGGCAGAAATTCATTTTTCTCCCACTCTTTTGTCTTGGGTGGCAGCCAGTCAAGGAGAAGGACAACTGAATTCTAAACCAGCTTGAAGAGGGATGAGCTCTGTCAAGCTATCTTGCCTGTGATACACCGCCTGCTGCAGAATATGAAGGTGCTCTTACAACATGTTACAGTCTTCATTATTGTGAAGTATTTGCTAATCTTAGATTTGTCTGGCACGGGGTCACTAATGTGGAGGCATCTAAATGGCTTATGTGACTAACTTATTGACTACTGTTCTACAACAGTTACTGAGTTCACATGCCTTATTGTAAAGTGTAAATTTTTCTTTTTGAAATAATATCAATTTATAGGAAGTAAATTTAACAATATTTGTTAAGAAATGGAAAAACTTGATCTTTTTTCCTAACTGATTGATGTTTCATTTTTTTTTTTTTTTTTTTCGTATTAGGTTGTTTAAAATAAAATAATCATGTTTGGTGCTGGATAAAACAAAAAGAGATCATATTGGATACTTTCTGATGTACCTATAAAATAGACAGATTACCCAATTGTTGCTCACCTGGTGTGGTATCTAACAAAATATTTTTACTTTTTCTCATAGTCTGAAAATTTTATTTGTTTTGTAAAAATAACCAAAATGAAAGCTGTTTTTAAGTTGATTTTCAGCTGGTATTCAGAAAATTAAGATATTTTTTCTGTTAAAAATGAGTTTTAAATAAATATTTTCATTTCGTTACTAAAATTTAGTACATAAAAAAAGGGTATTTTGGCGAAATAAACAAATGACCCTAATTCATCATAATTGGATCGTTTTGTTTTTGTATCATTGTTGTTGTGTTACAATTAGAGAGATTAAGATCAAAATAATCACGGCTATAAAGCCTTTATTATTGAGTTAATTTTATTGGTAATTCTGATAAGAACATTCAACCGTTTAAAAAAATGAGTAAAAATTCCATCCAATTTTTAACGATTGCGTTGAAAAGGTCAAAAACGGGCGATGACGACACATACAGTTTTTGGTGCAGCAGAAAAAATAGTTCCCTCTTTCTAATTCGATTCTTGGCTTTTTGGTTTAATAAATTATCTAATATTTGTTGAGAATATTTTTGATTGCTTCTCTTGAATTCTTTAGGACAAGGTTTTAGAATTGTAAGGAGATTTTGATGTGGGTTTTTTTGTTTTGTGTCTGGTTGCAGGTGAGATGATTTTCTGTGTTCATACGCTCTAATTTTCTTTTTTTGGTCTGTTAAGCTTGTTTCTTCCCTTTTCGATGTCGGCAGGCAGAGAAGACGGAGTAATGGTCTTGACAGAACAATATTAACATGCAGCAATAAAGTAAAAGGCACCATCAAGACTTACTGGAGCCAAGGCTTCGCAGAGCTTCTATGCGAATCGCCAGAGTTCTGGTTAGGTAAGTCAATGCAAAAAGATAATCTTACTTTATTAACAACTGTTGCATGATTCTTTTCGTTTTTGGTTGTCGTCATAAGCAAACTTTTTTTTTTTACGTAGTCGTATGGAACTAAAATTGCAATAAAAATCGTTCAGAATTTTGTAGCATTCATCAAATGTTTCCTTTAAAAGATTATTCCTTTCTTCTCTTTGAGTCTTGAAGTGAAATCGCTTTGTTTTGAAGAGGTCGATCGACATTTTTTTACAATCGCCGTTACTGGGTTGGGGGTAAAATAAACAAACAAAAATGAAATGATATTCGTTTTTTTTTTTTTTTTAATTTATAGAATTTTAACAGAAGCATGAATTGAATTTTTTTTTTTGAATCGTATATAAAAAATACTTCAATTTAATCAATGGCTGTTGTTTTTATGCAAATCAAATAGTTAAAGACGATTTTGTTCGGATTTTTCACTGAAAAATCATGTTTGCAATATTTTCTTTCCTGTGATTAATTTTATTTAAAAACAATTCCTCGTTCTTATTACAGAAAAAATAGTTTATCATTTTTTACAACTTGTTTTTTGATTAATTTTCTTGTTATTTTTATACTTTGTTTCATTTTAAAAAGATATTTCAAAATATTTTTATGATTAAAAAATGAATCCTCTTTTTCGATGAACGAATGAATTTTTATTTTACAAGTAGTAAAGAAAGTGAACATTCATCGTTTAAGTAACTCTTAGTCTTTTACCGACTCAAAAAAAGAGTAAACAACATTTTTATTAGGCTACTTTTTTACTGAAGTACATTAAAAAATTAAAACTTTATAGGCAACTTTTATCTTTCAGTTTGGATCTTTCGTTTGAGTTTGACATACGTTATCAATAGCGAAATTATTCTTTTGTAAGTTGAAGAGATCGTAATAGGCATATTTACGAAAAATGCGATAAGTTGCGTAAGTTGCTATTTTTATCAGTCTTTCTCTTTAGTTTCGTTTATTGTGAATTTGTTTACGCAAAGTGTGAGCCATAAAAATATGAAAATTGTATTTCTATTGAATGGAATACATTTTTCATAAATTAATTTAAAATATTTTGCTTGAAAAATTGTTTTTAAAATTGATGAATGTCTTTAAAAAATTGTGTTAACCTTGCATGCATGTATTGTAAAAGAAAACTTTGGTTGGAGTATTCAACACTACAGTCATAAAAGTTATGTTAAATAAAAATTTAAAAAATAATTGCAGCATCGGTAAATCCTCTCTTCAATCTTTCTAAAAAAAACATGCAAAATAACATAAAAAGCGAAAAAGATTGAAAAGAAGTTTTCCTATTTCTTGTACTTGACGTAGTAGTGACGTTTAAATTCTTAACAACTTGATTCCTAGTTAAAAAAAGATTTAACTTTAAACTAAAGGCAAACAGAAAACTAAATTTTGAATTTGATAAAGTGCTGTAAAAAAAAAACAACTGGAAATGATACTTTAGTTTTGAAAATATATTTCATTGCAATCATTTTATCGAAGAAGAATGTCATAATTTGACATTTAACTGATCGTGGGTGTCGGAAAACGGGAAGAGTGAACTGAAAAATATATAAGTGCTGTTTGTAAACAAATAAATTAACTTATGAAGGAAAAAGTGAGAATTTGAAAATAAATAATTTTTTAATAGGAAACTTGAAAATTTTATTTTAACATCAAGTGAGATTCGAACCTGTGATGCACAAAAAAAAAAAATAAATACAAATCGGAAATTTGCAGCATTTTTTTTTTTTTTAATCTCAGAATTGGAGGTGTTTGTCAGTGATACTGGACATTTTTGGCTGATGTTTCAAAGCCGTTGGATGGCGCCTATCAGGAAAATACTTTGTCTTATTTTCCGGGGGAAAGAAATGAATTAATGTTTTTGGCATTTGTGTGAAAACAAAATATTCATTTCTCTCGCTTATCTCCAAACAAATTTAACAATTTTTTAAAAAGTTTCATTTTAAATTTTAAAATAAGTCTTTTTATATTGAACTATTCAGTTGCCAGGTGACAATATTTTGTGCCAATTGATAAAAAAAAAAAAAAATTATAAGAAGATAAATAAAAATGTTAAGGTGAAAAAAAGTTTTTGGCTCGAACCACTTCCAAAACCTCAGAATATGTTTTGGTGGGGTGGTAGTCTTTTGTTGGTTAAACGAAAAGCTTTTTTTCAACACCTTACTTCCCAAATAAATAAAAAAAATTATGGCTCATTATCATTATCTTTCGACCGACAGAAACGTCATTTTTTTAACCGATTTTGATGTTGAATGAATAATCCGAATCCTATTCCGAATTTGTCTGTTGAATAATAATGGATTGGAAGTTGTCAGAAAAAATCAGCTGCAACACTTTCACCATTTCAAAACACTTTAAAAAGAAAGTGTTTTGAAATGGTGAAAGTGTTGCAGCTGATTCGTTCCTTTTGCATTTTTTTTTTCACCTCTCACGCGATTTTTTTCTTTATATAAGAGTAAAAAAAGAATTTTTTTAGGGTGGTGCACGTTCTATTTTGTTGTTTGTTGCAAATGTTTTCTCCGTCAGATTTTTTAAAATTTAATTTTCCTTTTACCAGAAAAATTATGTTGCTGCAATAAACAACAACGTTAAATTTTATAAATTATTTTTTTTTACTTAACTAATTATTTAAATTGACAATTGTTGTTGAAATTATGTTCTTTTATGGATAGCCTGTCTATTTTTCTGCTGTTTATTTTTATTTTTCCTAATGTAAAAATGTTTTATTTTCGGTTTGTTGGGATTTCACATATACTCCCCTCTCTGGAATGAAACATGACATTTGATTTTTTTTTTATAATTTAAATTTTTTGTGCAATATGCAAACACTTTTAATTGCATATCAGTACAATGTGCATTTTTTTTTTTTAACTGGCCTGATTATCGCTGATAAATGCAAGCGGATCCTTTTTCACCTTTGTCAAAACTAATTAAAATAGTGAAATGATAATGGTGTTACTGTTAATTATAATAAAACAACAAATCATATGGGCTGCTGCTGTTGATGTTTTTAGGCAGCCGTTTGTGCTGATCGCTGATTAGCTGGTTGTAGTCAGCTGGTATAAACGAAGCAGTTTTATTGGTTATTGTTAGTCGAGCTGCCAAATGTAAACATTGACGACTCCCTTTCTAGTCGAGGAAACAACCTCTCTTGATATTGTTTGTTGTTGACAGTCACTCTCTCAAATATAATTTTTGCTTCTATTGGTACCGATGCCCTTGAGTCGTACTTGTTCTAACTTTGATCCAGGTTCCAGGTAAGATTTCTCTTAAAATATTTTACATTCTCTCTCTCTCTCTAATCATTCAATCCACAGGAATATTTTTTCGTAATTGACTTTGTTTGTCTTCTCTACCACTCAACCAGCCATTAGTATTCCTATATTTTTATTTTTTTAATCTCTCTACTCTATTTTAACAATTATATCGCTTCTAGTAGGTTGTGATTTTCCTCTGGCGTATTGGTGGAAGAAATTTTCATTTATTTTTTATTCGTCAGTTTCTTCCTTTCCTCATTTTTACCTCTGTCCCACTTAAAAGAAAAGGTCAGGAAGCATTTGTTTCGTAATTCATTTTCTTTTAAAATTAAAAACTGAATTTTACTTATTGTCACCTCACCCCTTTGGGTTTATCTTTATTTTTTTCAGAAGTGCATAATTTACGTTTTAAGGGTTGGAATTTGTTAAAGAAAAAAATAGATCACTTATAAAAGAAACAAACTTTACTTCAATTTATTATGAACAAGTGAATGTTTTTTTTTTACTCGGCCGATTTTGTAATACAAAAACAAGTTCGTTTTGGTTAAACCGTTGCTTGAGAGAATTTTCAAAAAAACGTCAACTTTAGTCAGTTGTCAACTTGTAGATTCCTCCTCCCTCCAATCCTCTTTCTTGTTCCCTACGCTACTAAAATGGGTGGTGATTCAAATTTTTTTGTGTGGTGGTGGAGGGATGTTTCGTTTTGTAACGCCCGTTCCCCACTCTTACTCACCGCGCCTTCAACTAACGACTTTTGGCTCCATTTCATCATTCGTTTTCTGCCCCTCGGTTTTTTCCTTCCCCTAATTGTTTTCCATTCCGTATCTCTCTCTATTTAACACTTTTTTTTTTACGTATAAACAGAAGGGGAGCCGATAAAACCGCAACATAAATGCATGTTGTATATTTTTAGCTTTTTCATAATCTCACTAATTTTGTTTTTTAAAATTAAATTTTTGTTTATTTATTGGTTGATCGATGTTGATTTTTCGTTCTTCTGTCGTGTTTTGATTTTTTTCCAATCGATTTAGAAAGCCTCTGCTTTTGTTTACACTCGTACTTAGCACGTAAGCGCATGAAATAATATTTGTTTATTGATCTCATTGCTGCTTGATTAGTGATTATTAGCAGAATTATTGAGGTGTGAGTGGCAAAACACTTTATTATTATTACTGGTATTGACCTCGTTTCTTCGTGAAGTTCAAGTGATTGTCATCCAGGAGAATTTCCTTGTTTAACTAGGCTATTCACCAATTCTGTTTGTATTTTTCCTCTATTCCTTAGCAACATGTACTCTTTGACAATAAATTCTTGTTTTGTTTTTGTGCTGTTTTGCTGCTCCCTGGAGGAGGAGTGTCATGATTTGCATCGTTTCCACTGACAACAATCAATTATTGTCACTTAATTTTCAGAGCTTTCTTTCTTTCTCTCTCTCTCTCAAAATATACACTCAAGCACTTAAATTGGGATGAATATTAAACCATAGAATATTCCACTCCTCTTCGAACTTTCCTTCCTAGTCTTTGCGCTATTGATATACTTTTTTTTTATATTTCAGGTTGTCTTGTTTCGTGAAGACATTTTGTGGCTCAAAATGAAGTTTAACTTGGGTGTTGGCGACGAGCAGTTGTTACAGCTTTTGTCTGACCTCCTAAAAAAAGACAGACAACAGTGGAAGGCCAAATTTTTCCGTAGACATGGAGATACAGTAAGATGATTCTGATTTTTTATTTGAATTTAAATTCTTCAATTTGCTCATTTCTTGAATTGCTATGATATTTTTATTGGAATTTTGAATATTTTGTGTTGGAAAATAAGAATGTTAATTTGTTTTCTAGAATGTTACAGGTTGTCAGCGGGATTGGGCTGCTTCCTGGTTGGTGAGCATCAATAGGAATTTCCAGTTTACACCAGAAACCTTATCATTGGCCCTGAGTCTCATGGATCGGTTTCTCAATTCCGTTAAGGTTAGAATATAAGATTCACTCTCTTAGTCTTTTAATTTTCACTTAATTCATTTTGTCATCAGATATCTCTTGTAACCATAAAAGAAACCTACGTTTTTGCTGCAGGAAATAACTGGAACATCTAGAAAATTTTATGTTTCTCTTTAAATAAATGTTACTGCTTCTTTTGTTGTAGGTGCCACCAAAGTATCTCCATTGTGTGGGGATATCTTGCTTCTTCCTAGCAGCAAAGACAATGGAAGAAGATGAGGTAAATATCTTTCCATTAGTTCTTTGTTTTTTTTAGTCTGGATTCCAAGATTTTGCAATCTTGGTTATGTGGTTGTTTTATGTTTAAAATTTCAATTATTGCTCACTACAGGTTGTTCCGAACACTCAGATTTTGGCAGCAGAAAGTCAGTGTGGCTGTAGCGTGTCCGAGATTCTACGCATGGAGAGAGAAATTCTCAGCAAACTTGATTGGAACCTGCGTCACGTTCACCATATTGATTTTCTCCACACTGTGAGTTTTCTTCTGCACACTTTATGTAAAGTCTTTAAGCTATTGAGTTTGAGTATTATTTTGTAGGTATAATCCTTTTTTTTTTTTTTTTTTTTTTTTTTTTTTTTTTAAGGGAACATTAATCTTCTGTTACTAATTTTAGTTTCCCTTTTTCTTTCAGTTGCATGCATTGTTGCTGTCTATGTATCCACAATACTTATGTCTTGGAAACATGACACCTTCTCGACAACTGTCTACCCTAACGTCAAAGCTTTTTCGCTTATTGTGCAGTCATAAGTTCATGGTTTTCCGGCCATGTGTTCTTGTCCTGTCATTGCTCAGTCTTGAACTGGAGACTTATGTTCCACAATCATGGCTTCAACTCACGATGATATTACAAAGACTCACTGAAGTAAGTTTAGTTGTCTTTTTCATGCTCAAAAGATGCTTGTCTAGTTTTTCAGACTCTTATTATTTATTTTCTCTACTTTCAGATTCCTACAGAGCAGCTGATACATTGTAGGGAAGAGTGCAGCCGTCAACTGAGTGCAAAATTTCACTTGCCTAAACCACCTGTGCTTTATACACGCAGGAAGCGAGTTTGTATGAAACGTCGGGTTGAACAAATTGAAGTGGATGAGATCTATGACTGCATCAAACATTTGTACAACGAAGATGACTTAGCCAAAAGTAAATCATCAGACAAAGTCCTTCCGCTGTCTTGCAGCACAGAACTACGGCAGAGTGTTGATGAGGTGTCAGTCCAAACTATTGCTGCCACCTAAAAACACCAAATCACTGTCAACTAATTGCAGGATTTTATTTTTGGTCTTGTAATCGTCCTTCTTGTTGCTTTTCTGCTCTACTCACTTTAAGTGAATAAGCAGCTAAACCATTTGTTATATCTGGGTTTATTCTGTTATTCTTAGCTTGATCCTGCTGATACTAGCGACATCTTTTTACTTTTTTTTTTTTTACCAATCCAATAATAGATCAGAAACAGTAAAAAAAAAAAATGTGTATATATATATATATATATATATATATATATGTAAAAAGAATTTTAAAAAAATCACAATCTTTTCAAAAATCCAACTAAAAATTATAAAAATATTCTAAACCCCAAAAACAATAAAAAAAAAACTCTCTTAGAAAGAAGAAAAAAAACACCAAAAAAAAAGTTTTACTTGTAACTTTTTGCTGGAATAATAATGCCTGAGAGCAAGTTTTTGTACTTTATTTGTAAATTCCTTAACTCTATCTGAGGGGTTTTAATTTCATTTTGGAAAGTTATTTATAAAAGAAGACTTTCGAACTCTTAAATTCTGCAATTCTCTTCCTTCCTAGAAATATTGTGACTATAGGTCAGACTTTGTGCATCTGTTAGGGCTGTTGGTCATGTGGTTGCTCTGATGTGAACCACTATCACACTTTCTAAACTCTCCCAGATAGCAGCAGCCACTCATTCTCTTGCTTGCACTAGAGAAATGCCCTTTGGTCTTGGTTGCTTGCTCCTCCATGTTTGTAAATTCTTCTCTTTTAATTAGGACCTTTTAATATTGACTTTAGAAAAGCAACCATTAGAAGATGTTGTTTGTCTCAGTTACAACAACCTCTTGAATCTCACTCTGTGCAGGTTTGAGATCATTCTAATCAAACAACTTTGCACACAAGTGCACCAAATGATCTGAATTCTCAATCATAATTCAAGCAATGCACTTGGATTATCTATTTAAAAGCAAACATTTTACTGTACCCGGTGCCAGCCTTGTCTATGGAATGTTCTGGTGCACTTCTTTTACCATAGTCAGTCTTTCAATGGCAACAGTGCACTCTCTGCATATTGTTTTGTCTGACTGACTTCATATCACCCCCTCCATTTTTATTTCTTGCCTCCAGACTGTTTTGTCTGATTGGGTGGCACTTGAAACAAAATGTTCATCAAAATTTGTTAATCTTCAAAAAAAAAATTTTTTTTTTTTTTTTTTTGAGGATACAATCTGTTTACATTCCTTTATATTTATATGTACACACACACACACACACACTCTATTTTTAGATATGAACTACTATAACTGGGAGTCATAAGTAATGTTTTCACCAGAGATAAAAAAAAATCTGGCTAAACAGTTAAATTAGTCCATAGTGGACTGTTCTAAATTGTATATAGTGTACAGAAGTTATGAATGTTGCAAGTGTATAACATCTTGATGCCAGTGCTCAGAGAGCTGTAGGGCAACAAGCACTGATTATGTGCAGTGTATATGGATGATCTGATGAGCAACACCTGTTGTCAGTGGCTGGTGTCTGTCTCTTGTCTTCTATTTATTCCCTGAACAAAAAATTGGATACGCAAATATTCTTTAGATTTGTCAATTTGAAAGGGGGTGGGGGCGTTACTGTTCTAACAACAATGGCAGCATTTTAGTGGGTGGGTGGGGGAGACTTTGCTGAACAGCACCAGCTTTTTTAAACCGACTCATATTCTTCTCTTCCTATCTCTCTTATTGCTGTTAATGTTTAGGGCAGAACTGGGTTATTAAAATAGAACAGCCTAGTGTGCACTTGCTAGCATGTCTCTAAAGAAGTTCTTCCACAAGAAAGGAATTTGTCATTGGCCACCTTGCCTAACCGTTCAGTATTCCTTGGTGAGTGTGTCTTCCTGTCTGTCCATTTTTATTTTTTTAATTCTGAGAAAGTGCCTGGGACGATGCCCAATCGTCATTATCTTCCCTCTTTACCAAATTCCTCCAGTATTAGCTCTCCCCCTTTCTTTGTTGTTTGTTTCTTCTTTCTCTCTGTAATTGTCTTATTTATCCACTATTGTCTTGTCTTCAGCACCAATGCCTTAGTATTGAAATGAATGCAAGCAACTTTACAAAACTTTTTTTTTTTTTTTTTTACACAAGGACTATTTCTTCATTGCAGAAAAAAATGTTGAAATTCCAACTGAACTTTTTCTGTCTGAAAGTCTAAACAAAAAAAAAAATCCCAAAACCACTACCCCCCTCAAGTGTATGCTGCATGCATGTGTGAGTGTAAGGCAGATGAAAACTGTGCTGAAATGATTAAATAAAAAAAAAATTTATTTCTACCTTGCTTTTGTTTTGTTTTTTTTTTTGTTTTGTTGTTTTTTTTTTTTTTGTTTTTAGTGAAGAAAAAATGCCTGACGCTTTTAGGTACATGTAGCATTAAAATTGAATTGCTATTCAATTCAAAGATTACTATTTTCAGTTGGAAATATCTAATTATTCAACCTAATGCAAATAGATTTTCTCAAATATTGAATTGTTTTGGATGAAAGTTTTGAGGTTTTAAATAAAACAACTATATAGTTATTTGTACAAAACCATGAACCTTACTGTCCAAGTGAACAACAAATTGGGTTTAAAAAGAGAAGCTTCACATTGACTTTCTTATCAGAAATGAAATTTCCTGAAATCAAATTGAAACCTGTCAACATAGTTTCTGAATTTCCAATCTAAAATAATCTTGTGACTAATACTATGGAAGGAGGAGATAACTCCTTCGCTAATAATGCCCAAAATTCGTGCTTCACTGTTTAAAATTGAGATTTTTTTTTTTTTTTTTTTTCCATGTTAAAATAGGCTTGGGCCATGAAATCCTTACATCCAAATTTTAAATGTAGTGTCATTTTCTCCGATAAAACCTCCAACTACTAACTTGTTTGACAAATACTGGTATTGCAGCAGTAAACAGATTTTCTGAATTTCAAGTAACCTTTTTTGAGGAAAGATTACTGTTCAAATTCTATTGGCCATTCTCCAACCTTAATCAGCTGACTGCTTGAAATTTAGCTTACAGATATATTTGATATATTGTAACATTACTACAATTCTAAAAAATAATCATCAAGCAAGTTGCATGGCTTAAGTGTGGGCACATGCTGCAAAATATATGGTGTATTTCAATATTTGTGCTGGGTTAGTCATTATTTAATTCTTTTGAATCCTGAGATTTGTTAAGGAGAGGTGACTATTAAAACTTAAAAATTCATCTTCACCTTGATGAGTGGGAAATACACTTAACCACTATTACATTGCTTCATGAAAGCTAAGTTTAGCAAGTATAAAATATCTACCTTATTTTAAGGGTTGGCTTCAACCCCTGAGAAAATAGCTTAAGATTGGCTGGTCTTCCATGAAAGTTTTAGCTATGCATTATAAAAAGTAAATTATTGAAATGTCAAAAAATTAACAGCTATTAACATTAGCATGGATCAGGCTAGTATCCCTAAAAGCAAAACACTGTGCCTCCTTGGGTTAACTCACAACAGACCTCAAGTGGAATGACTATATAGAATCCATAGCTAAACACATTGCTAAGAAAGTTGGTTATCTGTGTACTTTCATGGCTTCTGCTCCAATGAACTTGGTTCACTGGTGCCCCCTATATATGAATTTATTCAAGCCAAAAAAAAGGGTACCTAGTAACTTGTATTTTCTTGTTTTCACTTTGACTATACAGTGTAGCATGGTGTCATATCTTAGAACTGTAACTGATAGTGATGGCTACATAACTGAATGAGTCTAGCAAAAATATGGACAATCTGGTGGGTTACTTGGAATTAATCTGTGCTATTACCAGTAGCATGGAAAGAAAAGCAAATGTCAAGATCTGTGTATGTTTGTCAAAATGGTCTCCAATTAGTTTTTTTTTTCTTTTCTCTCAAATTCTACATCATTTCAGGACCATCCTCATGTTGCACATCATTCTGGTCATGATAGGCTGGATCTATATACTCAAATATCTTTTTGCATATAATCTTAACCACATGCCTGAAAATGGAATTGTAATGTCTAAATGTGCGTTGTGGTGCAGTGGATATCGACTCAGAACAACAAATCGTGAGCTGAGTTTGAATTCCAGTTGAATTTCTTGCATTCACTTATGCACAAATACCTTTGGGGAAGGTATTAATCTGTCCCTTCCCTTCAATTATGGGTTAAATAGCAGGACAGATTGGGTTCTATTGCCTTGGCTGGCAACCAGTCTACAGCAGAAAGTAATGGCAACAATACTGTGTGATAATCTTCTAGCCAGTCAGTCATGTCTCTTGAGATAAGATCGCTCAAGCGTGTATCATGTATGACACTGACAATGTTTAAAATATAGTTTTCTGATCTTGTGATGTAAAGTTACTTTCATTGACTGATTACTGTGAAACTCCATTTGTTTGGTTTATTAAATCAATTTATGCAGCTTCTAGTTGATTTTTATCAAGTTGTGAAGTCCTATGGACCCAAGTAATCAGTGACATTGAGAGAAAAAGAAAACACTTTTAAAGAAGCAGTCTCATAATTATGGTAACATTTGCTGATGTTCCATCCAGATTTATAGAAATTGATTCGAATATAAATGAAAAATGGGGTTGAAAGCGGAAACTTTATTTAGCCATCATAAACTTTAATCTTACAGTCATGAAAATGAGACTCAGTTATTTTTATACTTACTACTGAAGTAAGTAAAACTGTTAAGCCCATGAGCATAATGCCAGTACATTCCTTTTGTAACTGCTTTATAAAAAAAAAAATACTTAACTGGTATTTTCTTCAGGTACGTATAGTGACGGGATGTGCATTGTGGTCCAGTGGATATCGACTTGGAACGAGAAATCGAAGAGCCGAGTTCGAATTCCAGTTGAATTCATTGCAATCACATATGCACAAATACCCTTGGGAAAGGTATTAATCCGTCTTTTCCTTCCAGTTATAGGTCAAATAACAGGACAGATTGGGTTCTATAACCTTGGTTGGCAACCAGTCTACTGCAGAAAGCAATGGCAACCTACTGCGGGATAATCTTCTGCCCAGTCAGTCAAGTCTCATTCGAGACATGATTGCCCAAGCGTGTATCATGTATGGTCCTTAACTAATGTATATTGTAATCTGATATAATGCAATAATTATCTATCTTGAGTGCCTTGTAAGCTTTTGAAAATTTATGAATACAGTAGTGGGTCTAAAAGAAAAAATTATAAAGATGCATTTAACAATCAAAGCTTAAGGAAATTAAATGCTGCAAATTAGAGCAGCTTATTCTTTTAAAAAATGGTTTACAGTATTGTCAGAAGAAAGTTGTTTTTTTCTTTTTTTTCCTTTTTTAGCAAATGAATAAATAAAGGAAAAACAATCGAAAGTGCCATACGTGATACACGCTGGGGCGATCATGTCTCGAAAGAGACATGACTGACTGGGCAGAAGATTATCCCGCAGTAGGTTGCCATTGCTTTCTGTGGTAGACTGGTTTCCAACCAAGTCTATAGAACCCAATCTGTCATGTTATTTAACCCATCATAAGTGTAAGGAATAGACGGGTTAATACCTTTCCCAAGGGTATTTGCGCGTAAATGAATGCAATGAATTTAGTTGGAATTCGAACTCGGCTCCCCGATTTCTCGTTCCGAGCCGATATCCAATGCACCACAACGCACACCTGATCACCTGATCCAATTTTCAATTCTTTTTTAAGCAAAGTACTTAAGACAAAAATCAGACTAAAAAATCTCCCGTTATTATAAAAAACAGCTTGAAACTAAAGCTCTCATCATCTGAAACACCTTTCTTTAGTTTTCATTTTTACTCAAGCTTTAAAGAAACAAATGATATTTTTAGCAGGTATAAAAAAAATTAACACCTCGCGTTCAATACATACAAATTGGGTGAGGTGTGTATGTGTGTGGGGGGGGGGCAATTCTCAATTTTATGTAACCTTTTTTTCCTATTTTCTTAAGAAAAAAGGTACTACTAAGTTAGTTATAAAAGCAGACACTTAGTTTTGTTTGACACATTCGTTAAAAAAGTAAAAACAAACTACTAGCCTTTCGAAACAATTTAAAAATGTTTCTCTACTTTTGTCTTGTGCATTTTCCTATTTGGAAAAAATATGTTAACATGAAAACATCACTCAGTATGAATCACGGAAAGTAATTATTTTTCTTTAAAAATCAAGATTGTGGCTGTTAGATGGTGTTTACGTTTCCTTAAAATACACAACGATAAATTTTTTTGTTTGTCATGGTTTTTATAAAAGCTAAGTCCGTTGCCAGAGTTTGAACTTTGAATTGTCCCTTTTTTTTATTAACCTCGGGTCTCTTGTTCTAACCGTCAACAAATAGTTTTTCTTTTTGAAAAGAGAAATGAGACTTTATCGCTAGACAAAGAAATGGGTGATTTGTAGAAGGAATTGAATTATTTTTCTACAAATTTGAAATTTTAATTTTTCCAAAAAAGCTTCTTAAAATTCTCGTTCCTATATTTCTTTAGTTGTTTAAAGATATATGAAGAAGTTTTTATAGAAGTAATTAAAATAAAATATTTATGCTCTTTTTTAGCGATTTCAGTGAGGTACCTAAAATTTATTTCTTGTCAAAATAACAATTTATCCATTTTGGTGCTTGATACTTCCAGACCTTGTGTCACATCTAGACTACGCTTAGTAAATCAGTAATTAACAATTAATTTCTACTTTCTCTCTAGTCTCTAGTATTCCAGTTTTATATTGAATTTTACATTTTTTTTTTTATCTCGCGTTTAATTTTATTTATTTGCATTCATTCATTCATTTTTATTTTAGCTGAAAATGTCCATTCGGAGAGGAATAGAAAATGAGAAATTATAAAGCTTGTCTTAGTACAATTTACGATGTATCAGTGAAAAATGTTGCTGTGTTGTGTAAAAAAAAATTAATTCATTTGGTATCGGATTTTTTTATTCTTGGTTTTTAAAGTCAAATGAACAAAAAATATATTAAAAAACAATAAAGAAAGCATATCCATATCGATGACAGGGCCAAATTTATTATTCCTATCTCTTTTTTTGTTATTATTATTATTATTACTATTAATAATCATTTTATACACAGCCTCACATCGACATTTTCAACTAGGCTGATATCGACATTTTAAAAAGTGGAATGCAGAAGAGGAAGAACGAAAAATAGGGGCTGTGTAGGGGTTTGACTGTATTCTGCAGTATGATTGGCTGATAATTGGGGCTCCCAGCGCCTCCATCTTTGCCATATAAGGAAGTGTTCGTCACCTGATGCTGATACTATATTGTCTTTTTTCTCTTCTTAAGGAAAAGAGATTTCAAAACTTCATTTCTCTTTAAAAAGAAGAAGAAAAAAAGAAAAGCTCGTAATTGTGACATTCGAAGTTTGTAATTATTTTCAGTAACAGAAATTGTTTAGCTTCTCTTGAATTATCGAAATGCAGTTTTCTGAATTAAAACACGACAATGTCGAGTAAAATCTCTTGTGAAGATGACAGAAGTTTCCGTACATTAAAGAAGCACTTGTATTTACATTATTTTATTTTTATTTTTTTAAAATAAAAACAAAAATCTTTTTCATAAAACATTGTGTTAATTCCAGATAGGTAGATCTTCACTTCATGAAGTTATAATTTCGCGTGTAAATTTAAAATTGATTCTCTTATCTTATTTTCCTGAAATTCGCAACTGTTAACATTTTTTTGTTGTTGTAAAAACATTTAGCTTTTGATTTTAAATTTTAAATTTATTTATTTATTGGCAGTGGAATCCGATAATCATAGCACCCCCACCCCACCCGAGAAAACCTAAAATCACAATTTCCGATTCACAAGCAAGGAATCTTTTTTCTTTATCCTATTATTTTGACTAGACACAGAAGGTTCACTGCATAAGCATCTGTTAGGAGAAAAAAACAACACCAATGCAAAAAATTGTATGCATACGGCTGTGGAAGTTTGAATTTCTTTTCATCTAATCTTTGATTCGCAGTACTTTTACTGTGTGAGCCCGGGTAAAAAAATAAAAAAACAAACACAACTACCGGAATCTACAAGGCACAAGAAGACACAGTTACTTTCACTTTCGTCTTCCATTTGCAACGTGAAAGTATAAAATATTTTTATGTCAATTTCAGTGATAAATTTGGAAAAAAAATCAAAGACAAAAAGTTTTGATTATAGAGAATAATTCATATTTACAAAGGAAAGTATTTTCGTGAATTGATGCAAAATAAACATAAACAAAAATGTATCCTTAAACAAAAATGCATCTTTAAAAATAAAATAAAGAGGTTTTTCTTTGGGAAATGAGTCTTTTACTCTTTTTCTAGAAAGATATGAGAACTTTATTTCACTGGGTATTATTGTATTTACGACTTTATCTTGCATTTTATCGGAATCAGATGTTCTGACTGCCTTTGCAAATTCACCATGCTGAAAGTGACATTCGTTCTGGTGGAAAGATTGTAGCCGGGAAGCTAATCAAGAGATGATCGTTCCTGGGAGAGGAAGTCTGATCCTTTCAAAGGCCTGAAATCTCTAATGACAACAATAAACAGTAAACACTGATAAAGGGTGTTTCAGATACGCGCTTTTTTTTTTTTGTCCTTTTTTTTTTTTTACTTGTCAGTTTAAGTGTTTTTCGAGGCCCCCAGAGACTAAGCATTTCATTGGTGCAAAACATTCGTTGTCTCATTTGAATTTTATTATATTTTTAAAATTTAAATTTTTCTCTTTTACGACACTTCTTGATTCAAGTTGAATGTATTTTTGTCATTCTAGTTTGTAACTACATTGACTCGTTCCTCCAAAATACTCCTTCCAGATCAACCATCGTTAAGAAAGTTTAAATATATGAAACTAGAAATGTTTTTCTGGCTGTTAATATGGTTTGTAAAGCTTAGGTTAATGTACTATATTCTCTTATCTGGCTGTTCCTGGGTATAACGGTAAACTGCATTCGGCAGCAAGGCCTTTCATTGGGAGGTTATGAGGAGCATGGAACCACCTCTTAATTGCTGTTATTCCCAGGTTCACCTTGACCCGAAATGGTAGCACCTGTTAGAGTCCCAACTATGGGCAAAATAATTACCCCCAAACTGAGGTCAAAACACTATGGAAGTATAAAAATAAACTTTTATAAAAATATATACATATATGGGATACATATTTCTTTTTATTAAAATAGGCAACACAAAATCACAATAGAACATTCTAGAAAAAATGGATCAAAACAGCAGTAGAATTTAGATTACATTTTTATATTTCTCAACCAATCAGCTAAAAACTTAGAATAAGAACATTCTAGAAAAATAGGCTTGAAAGTAAATTAACACAAAAATATTTAGGCCCCAAACAAAATAGTAAAATAATAAATCTGATTGGTCAGTAAATGTTTTCACACCCTAATGTTAGGAAGCTTAGTTGATCCCCTATTAATGCATATAATACACACAGTTAGAAAGAAAGGTCAGTCATCAAGCAGTAACCAAGCAGGCCATTAAGTCCGCATGACACCGTATACTTTGCCGGCCATGTCATTTCTTCCATGCCAAAAGTTCGTGACCTCGCTCCAAGGACCTTAAAAAGAATAAGCCGACAAACTTTCTTTGAGCAACGCGACACCTTGTCGCCAACTGAAACAACGCACCAAATGTAAGTAGGAAAGGCTTATTTACAGACTTTGCTAATGCAAACTCATACACGTTTTTGGACAAAAAAAATTAACTTCTTGCCAAGTTTGTATTTCTCAAAAAGGCAATTTTAGAATCATGTATTTTGTTGGTTTCTACATACCATTTTATTTTGTCACATAATAAATTGTTTGTTGTTGAATGTCCGTTGTAAATTATTCCTTCACTTTGCGCGATTGCAAATTAGAGTGTTGTATTTGTGGGGGAAATAATCAACATACAACCCAGCAAATACCAAATCCCCCACACATAAAAATAGACTTTTATAGAAAAAATGTACATTTTTGAAGGAAAACAATTATTGCCATAATACGTTTTTGAAGGAAAATAAATTATTACCAGCAATACATTTTGAATACAAATCTAGAAGACATTTTCAGTTTTCTAAAATAAAAAAATAAATTTGTTATCAAAATCTGACTAAATCATCATTCTCACTATAACTGAGCATTAAAAAATGCCTTTAAACCCCACCTTTTGTGGCATTAAATAACCCACAGAGGTTGATATGTTGCTAAACAAAATCCAAACTCGACTCTCCAGTGAACAATTCCAAGACATTATCCATTACACCACCCATACATCTAAGGTTACAGCATCTGGTATTCCCAATCGGTCATCCATCTAGGTACTGAATAGGCTCGATGTTACTAACTTTGGTGATCGTACGGGAACTGGTATTTCAACGTAATATGTTCGTAATCTTCCACACAAACATAACAGCCATATAGGAGTTCATTGCAGAGTCGAGTTTGAGTTTGAGTTTTATTTAACGTTATATCAACCTCTATGGGTTATTTAATGCCCAAAAGGTGGTGTTTTAAGTTTTTTTTTTTAATGTTCAGTTATAGTGAGAAAGTTGATTTAGTCAGATTTTAATGAAATTTTTTTGTTTTTATTCTTTTTATTTTAGAAAATTGAAAATGTCTTCTAGTTTTGTATTCAAAAAGTTTTACTGAAAATAATTTTTCCTTCAAAAATGTGTTATGGTAATATTTTTTTTCTTTAAAAATACATATTTTTCTATAAAAGTCTATTTTTATGTATATATTTTTATAAAAGTGTATTTTTATACTTTCATAGTGTTTTGACACCAGTTTGGGGGTTAACTATTTGCCCATAGCTGGGACTCTAACGGGTGCCACCACTCCGGGTCAGGGTGGACCGGAGAACAACAGCAATTAAGAGCTGGTTCCATGCTCCTCACAATCTCCCAATCAGAGGCCTTGCTGTCGGATACAGTTTACCGTCATGCCCAGGACCTGGAGAGTCGAGTTCTAATTCCCGTTGAGTTAGTTATATACACTTACGCAAAAATGCCCTTAGGAAAGGTATGGATATCTCAATATATGTGGGTTAATTAGTAATATTTGTATTACTAAATCATTATTACCCCCAACCACACATATTCTTTCAGTCTAAAAAAAAATTTAACTTGAAATGACCTGAATTGATTAGCAGTAGAAAACGAATCAATAAAAAGTATTTGTTTGTGTGGTTCGGAGGATTTTGTCAGAGTATTTTTGTGTGTTTTATTATTTAACTTATTTCAGAATTAACTCAGTAGCAACTGCTACAGATCCCGAATTTTCGATGGTCTCGCATTACACAATTTCAAGCTGTCTAGTGCAATCGATCTGACAATGTTAATGTTTACATATTATGGGAACTGCATCTTTAATTATCCATCATTATATCGAGGCCGTTAAATTTACTCAAATATCTTGTTAGAATCATTTGATTCATTCCTTTATCATATGATAATAGTTATACAGTGGCGTGGGACTTAGGGGTTAAAATGAAAAGTTGATGAGAAGATTAATGAAGGATGATAATGACGAAGAAACACATGGGAAAATTTTAAAACAAAATAAGGAATTTATTTACGAATTTATACGCTTAAACTTGTGTCAGTAGCTAGTATCAGGAAAATAAATAATTTTTTTAAAAGTACATAGTTTTAACGTATTGTCATGAAAAGGAAATGTTCATACAACAGATTAAATGATCTGACACAAAATTATATGAAAAAATGTTTAAGACAAAGGTAAGAGAGTTCGTCGCTCGCCGAAAGGAAATATGGCTGCATACTTTCCAAGGTAGACGAAGAGAGTTTGAAATAGGTTTCTTGGATTGTTGAGAGGAAATTCTTTGAAGTACCGTATGCTTGTCTGGAGGCCGATAATATAATTGACGAATAATTTTACACTGGTGAGAACTTAACGCCGGTCTTGATGAACAGAAACAAAATATTTCACTTTTATTAATTTAATTTTCTCATTTTGTAGCAAAAGGAATTTCGCGTAGGCTCGCAAATTTATTTAATTCTTCTTGACTGATCGCTAATTTCTGTGAAGATAAGATTTTTATTGATTTAGAAACAACTTTACATAGGCTCTCGAATTTCTTTCTTCTTTTCAGTTCGCAGGTCAATTTTTGTGAAGGCAAGTTTTTGGTCCAAAGAAAATTTCACATAGTAATGTATATATATATATATATATATATATATATATATATATATATATATATATATATAAATTTAGGGTCCTACATTATAATATATCTTACAGATTCCGCACTATCTTGCAATCGTTGCTCATTTTTACTTGTTTCTCCGTATAAACGAGTTTAAGTCTATCGATGGCGACATTATCTGCTATATATATATATGTGTGTGTGTGTGTGTGTGTATAACTTTAATCCAAAAGGAAAAGCAGGTAGGTAAATCCCCAAAACCCGATCCTAATTAATATTGATCACATTAATATTAAAATTAACCAAGGTGGAGGGCTCAATGCAATTTATATTCAAATTACAGAGCCAATTATTATTATTATTATTATTATTATTATTATTATTATTATTATATATATATATATATATATATATATATATATATATATAGAAATTAATGGTAAAGTTGATTTTTTAAATGACTTTGACGCGTTAGGACTTCATTACACTAAAGTATTGTTTCTGTTGGTATAACTACATTTGCACGCGAAAGGAAGGGGAGCTGAAATTTTAAACTTCTAAATGAAGTTGTCTTATATGTTTCTTTATATATATGTGTGTATGTTTATTAGAATTTAGATTGTTTTATTGATTCATTCATTTTTTACGGTTTATCAAAACTTTACAGAATATTTTTAGATTGTAAGAATTTTTTGAGATAATAATGGTATCGTGATACAAGTCTTACATATTAACCCATAGCTTGGGAGAGAACTAGTGGATTCATACCATCCCCAAAGCTCGAACTATTAGTTATTGTACTACCCGCACATTCAAGCTTACAGAACCCGGTATTCCCAAGTGGTCACTAGTCTCGACGGTGCTTAGCTTTGATGATCGTACGGGAACCAATGTTTCAACCTGATTTAGGTGTAAGCAATAGAATGTAAAATAATCAATCAGAAAGTAAGATCAATCAAGTACAGAATTAAATTAGGAGATAGAATAGTTCAAAAGGGTCAATCACTGCTCGTGTAAGGGTCACACGACATGATTATATAAGCACCATATTAAAAGATCTATCATTTTTTATTCCACTAGATTATTCAGGAAGCACTACGCAGGGCTGTTTCTTTCACCCTAAGCCCTAGACAGCAGCATTAGCTGAAGGAAATACAGTAAGTCAGCAAGCTTAAGAAAAATTCTTCTTCTTCTTTTATGTGCCATTTCCCTTCAGGACGAAGGCGATTATGACTTTCCAAGTCTCCCTATGCCTGGTAGCTCTTAGCACGCCTTCTGTTAGCCCAACCAAACCCCGCTCTGCCATCCACTTGCTCAGGCCCGTCAAATATGTTATCCTGCTGCTTTCCCCTGTCTCACTTTCCCTCTGTCTGACCTGTGAGTATTAGATTCACCAATCCTTCCTTCCTCATCACATGTCCCAGGGACTTCAGCTGTCTTTTCCTGATGTTCAGTATTAATTTCCTTTTCGTTTCCATAAATCTATTTGTGAACTGAAAAGGATCTTTTCTTCAACAAGGACAAAATACGTAGACGCTTTTATCCCAACCTGTCTGCAGACGCACATTGTTTGCAAACACTTCTTTTTTAAATATATCTAAGTAGTGCAGGTTGTTGTGTTTCTTTCTTTACAAAAGCTGTCGCCCAGTTCATTTAAGCGCACGTGACGTAGCACTAACCCTACATAAACTTGGGCTTGTATCTTGGCGTATTGTCGTGTATATAATCAGTACATATTTTTTAGAATTGTACAAAACTTCTTTTTGTGCAATACTTTATATGGTTCAGTGTAATTTGTATTTAACTATCTTTTGTCACAGTCGTTGCGTATAAAATGCTAATCGCTACCGTCTTTAGGTATGTGAGTAGGTTGTAAATAGCGTTGTCGTCACTACATCAATTCAAAGACCACCAAAAATAAAACGGTAAATTCAACTTGAAAGGAAAGCGTATACCGTTCAGTGAAACAGAGCTATTAAAACGGGTTTACGGTCAATATAAAAATGCAAAGTCAAGCAAAAATAAAAGCAAGAAAAACAAATAACAATAATAAAAAACAAAGCTTACTGGTTGGGATACATCACATGACTACTGAATATCCTTTTCTAACCAGTTAAATGCAAAATGGTTAGAACAAAATGACAACCTACCGCGGGAAAATCTTCTGCCTAGTCAGTCATGAATCGAAAGAGACATGACTGCCCAAGCATATATTACGTATGGCACTTTAATTGACCGAAATGTAAATTAGAAACACCTTTATCTGGATATATACTGACCTGTTCTGCTATATAAAGTAAAGTATGTGCTTAATGAAGGTTGATATCATTTGGTGAATATAATTGTTAAACTGCATAGTCAGCAGCATAAGAACATCAAAGGAAAATACCGCCTGTTAATTCTATGCGTCACGTCACAAGCCTATTGCGACGCTATCACTATTTTCATGGCAAATATTCATATCAGCTCCATTCTTTAGTCCTGCCAGTTCAGACTTTACAGCTAAGATACGCTATGTAACGTCCATCGTGTCGAATCGATCCTCATAATCCATATTCCAATTACAAGAAGGAAGTTTCATTGAGACAAGTTTCCCCAAGAACTTCTTCTATGTGGAAAGGCAGATGTAAATGTATCTTGTTTACCCTTGTTCCCTGGTTAGGATGTGGTTTCCGGCTTTCTCTTTTCCAATCTTTTTACTTTTTTTTTTTCTCAATTGGAGTAGATAGACTAAACTATCGCCCGGTTCACACTCCACCCACGTCTATTGAACAGGTGAAGAGGCTCATCCCTTGTTCCCTGGTTAGGAGGTGGTTTCCGGCTTTCTCTTTTCCAATCTTTTTGCTCTTACGTAGCTCCCTGCGGATCAGTGGCGTTATCGCCTTGCTTGGGGTGATATGATTAAATAAATAAATAAATAAATAAATACAGACAAGTGGTTTACAAATTTAGTTGTCCTTAATTCTTAGCCAGTTGGTGTCTAGGTATGTATGAATTTGTTTTAGGCTGGCCGTCTGTAATTGTATGTAATGCTCACAAGTATATGTGTGGTTTTCTAAGACCGTTGTCTCTAGTGAGAAGGGACAGAACGTTGAGACAGGAGGAAAGCGAACAAATATTTGCCACTCGAAGAATGGAGTAGGTAATCGGTAGCTCTGTGATGTTCTCTCTCTTTCATTGCGTAGTAGTAATCGTTACGTTGAAGGGTTGTTCCTTCGGTAAATTTTCGTTTTAGGTCCCGAAGGCTTTTATCCCCTCAAAATTTTCCAAAATAGCCTTATTTCCGTGCAAATGTATATGCTGAACTCAAATCAACAATTAGATAATGAAGACACCTACCTTTTTTTATGTTAACGACCAGAAAAAATCGGACTTCTTCTCGATCTTTTTGTCCCCATTACCGGCTTACATTCGCCGCTGAATAGTTTTAGGCGTAGGAAGAAAATTTTGGCCTATTTACTTTCTTTACTGTAAATTCTTTGCAGAAATTACTACGCGATTTTTTTTCGGTACTCAATTTCAGCAGAAAGTTGCGTGTATTTGCGTGTTCTTTTTTCTTTTTTGGGGGGGGGGGGGTAATTAATTTATTTTCTTTTTTTTGTACTTAATTTCAGAAGAAAATTAACTTTCAAATATATGAAAATAAGTGAAGTGTAGTTTTACTTAACCTTAAAGTTAACTTTCTTAAAAAAAATATCTATATTTTCATATATTTGAAAGTTAACTTTCGTCTGAAAAAATTAAGTAAAACTACAATTATCAGTTATTTTCATATATTTGAAAGTTAACTTTCTTCTGAAATTAAGTACCAAAAACAAAAAAAAAAACAAAAAAAAAAACGAAAAGAAAAAACACGCAAATACACACAATATATTTGAAGGTTAATTAAACTACACTTATCACTTATTTTCATATGTTTGAAAGTTAAATTTCTTCTGAAATCAAGTACCAGAAAAAAAAACAAAAAAAAAGGAAAAAAAAAAAATGCAAATATATGAAAAATATAGAACTTTTTTTTAAGAAAGTTAATTTTCAAATATATGCAAATAAGTGATAAATGTAGTTTAATTAACCTTCAAATATATTGCGTGTATTTTGTTTTTTCCTTTTTTTTCTTTTTTGATACTTAAGTTCAGAAGAAAGTTAACTTTCAAATATATGAGAATATGTGATAAGTTTAGTTCTACTTAACCTTCAAATATATGAAAATATGAAAATACATATAAATTATAAATAACAAAAAGAACAAAATAAGTAGTACAGTAAAGCATTTTTTTTATGGTTAACATTGAAAATAAAACAATAATTACATCAATTGTAAAGGAAGTTAAAAGTTAAAAAATGGAAAAAATAACATTGACAATTAAAAAAAAAATGCAGTAGGTTTAGGGTCCGGAATAAATTCTGCTCGCCTCTGTGGGAAAAAAATTAAGTAAGACTACAATTATCACTTATTTTCATATATTTGAAAGTTAACTTCCTTCTGAAATTAAGTACCAAAAAAAAAAAAAAGAAAAAAAAAAAAAGGAATAAACAAAATACACGCAATATATTTGAAGGTTAATTAAACTATATTTATAACTTATTTTCATATATTTGAAAATTATAAAAAAAAGCAACAAAAAAAGAAAAATAACACGCAACTTTCTGCTGAAATTGAGTAACGAAAAAAAAATCGCGTATTAAAATACAGTAAAGGAAGTAAATAGGCCGAAATTTGTTTCCTACGCTGAAAGTCATTCAGCAGTGAATAACTTGTAGTGGGTGACAGTAGTTGGTGACAAAAGAAGCGAGATGAAGTTCGATTTTTTTCTGGTCGTTAAAATCAATAAGGGTAAATTTCTTCAATAACTAATTGTTGATTTGAGTTCAGCATATATATTTGCACGGAATTAAGGCTATTTTCGGGACCTAAAACGAAAATTTACCGTTCTTTCTTTCTTCCTTACCGACAATTTGTGAGGAAGAGGGGTAAGGCAGGGGTGTTGCAGACCAGCCAGCTGGTGGGTTAAGCCAAGACTTCCTATATATTAGTAATAATAGCGACGGTCTCGGTTAAGCCTACAGTGAGTCGTAGCAGCCTGCAAGCCCTCTCCCGAATTTAATTTCTTCAGTCACTTTTATAGCAAAATTAAATTTTACGTAGGCTTGTTAAATTTCTCAGGTTTTGTCTCTGGGCATGTTTTTCATGGTTCTCATTCGCTGATGAATATTTTCACGTATATGTGTGAGGAACGAAGAAATTTGTGGTGTTAGTTTCCGACCCGACTGTGCGGACGTAGACAAGAACATAGCGCTCCATTTATGGACCAGTCAAACAACAGTATATAGCAAGTGAAACTCGGAGCCTGTTTTAATGGGTTTCTGAGTCCGAATGTAGAAATCCAATTTGAAGCCAAAATTGTATGTGTGTTAAACAGATTTTGAGTGTTTTCAGTAAGTGACTGTAAATCAAAGGAGATATGACATTCAGTTTTATAACAAACACAGCCATAACTTTTTCAAGCCGAGAGTTAATCATTCCTCCTTATCTTTATAATCTTCACTTTCTACTGTCTTTTTATTCATATCAAACACCTCATTCATAATAATCATTGTAACAGTAAAGTAACTCTCGAACCTTATTTTGAAAACTTTTGCGTAGTGATATAACACTTTTATAAACCATTGTAATAACAATATTACAATATATATATATAGTGCGAAGAATAAATTGTTGTAAAAATTACACAAAAGTGAAAATTACACTGATATCTCATTTTAACATATATATTTACCAAAATTACACAAATATCTTGAAATACTAAATAGTAGATTTATTCAGTAAAATTGTGACGTCCACCAGACGACTCCAGAATCTTCTTGCATTCTTCTGGACGGTGCTATAAGGATTCTTGTTGGTCTCTCGCTCAACTGCACTTCGCATATAATAATCAAGTAGGTTACAGTCTGGGGAGTTAGGTGAGCTGATGTAAGGGGTGATGTGATCTCAAAAATTGTCTGATAGCCATGACTAGGTTCTCTTGTTTTGTGGTGTGGCACGGTGCAGAGTCCTGTTGGAAAACATAGGTTCTTTCAGCAGCCACCTTCTTGAACCAGCGCATAATAACCCGTCAAGGAACTTGATGTACTCCTCCGTGTTGAGTCTGAAACCCTCATCAACAATTTCAGTAGTTCTTTTCTTATCAGAACGATCAGAGATTTTTTTGAGCTGTCGTATATTTATAATCGCCATTAGACTCACCCAACTCTTTTCGAATCCTCTGCACTGGCCTCAGATTGACATACAAACACTCTAAAATGTTCGTATTGAAGCTTCTGGTGCGAATGCCAAGCAGTACAGTATGTCGTTCCAAAATTTCTGGTGGAGTGAATTGTGTCATGGTGCTCTTTTTCTCACAAATAGTGCTCAAGCGAACCCACTATACCGTGCAGTCGACAAAATTATAAACAAATAACGCGCATGCGCGAAATTTAAAATATAAAATGCTGACAATTTACTCATTGGACTCTCTCTCTCTCTCTTATATATATATATATATATATATATATATATATATATATATATATATATATATAAAGTGAGAGCGAGAACAGTGTGCTTCATTAAAAAAGATACTCGTCTATCAAAACTTTTGAAAACTCTTTTCTTACCAAGCAAGACGATAATGCCACTAAGACACAAGGAATTAATGGGAATGAAAGAGAATAGGAACACTTTAGTGAGGGGGAAAATAAATAGGATTTTGGAAGACAGAAGATTGCGATTGACGTTTCACTTGAATTTGCAATGTTTATAGGCGAAAGGGAACCAGAAATCCAGAGTTTCACAACTGAGAAATGTGAGAAAATAAACTATTAGAATAGGACTTACGCTTACATTTAGCTAATTCAACAATAAAACGGGGAGACCTAGCTGCCAGTCTAGTAGTACACTTAAATTCATGCGGATTAGGTACAAGGAAAGAAAGATCATTAGAACAAATGCCATGAAGATTAAAACACAGAAGCCACGTCACGGCTATGGGAAAGTGACTGACGTCGAGATACCAGGTTACGACCAGTTAATGCTTCACTCTGTTTCCACTAAACCAATGCTTTAATTCACTACGCTATTGTCCCGTAGGAAATATTTTTGTGGATGGTTCGTGAATTTGGTGACATAATAAATATAAGTTAAACTCCTGGACAATGTGTACTTGTACTTGGACAATAACTGAACGGTACGAAAAATAAGAACTAGACATGGGCAGTGAAGTGAGAACAGTCCACTCCCATAGATTAAATAAAGGCTTCGATTCGGAATCCTCCGTATGTTACACGGATCGATATATGTGACACTATTTGGTTGTTGGTAATTAATAATAAATTTTATTACTTAGATATATGGAGAGGTATACACGTCTTATGAAAAGAGTTATCCAGTGTAAAAATATTCACAGGAATTGAAAATTTGTTACAAGTCGGATGTCTAGCCAGGAATAAATCTAATCTATGTGTTGACAGTTGGCCGATGAAAGAAACTGTAAAAACCCTAAGTACTAGTTAAAAAGTGAGAAAACGATTACTCAACGAAAAATTAGGTGTTCGGGATTTGAAACCATGCGAAGGGAATTTAGCTGGTAAAATTTGTTTTAAATAAAAAACAATGCACCACTGTTGAATGATTCGTCTGGGAAAGGAAACAAGAAAAAATATTTTTGAAACAACACAGAGAAGGAGGAGTGGGGACCTGCCTGCAACTGTTACCCGAGAGAGGGGAAAACAACTAAGTTGGGCATATAATTTACCAATCCCTTCCTCTGCCTCTGTACCAGTTCGGGGTTGATACCAATAAAAGTGAATGTGTGAAGAGACACAGAGAGAGATCCGAAACTTAGGCCGAGAGAACGAACGGAGATTGACCGCACGTAACTACTACCTAAGTGTAACTCCGACACATCAGCCAGAATTACCAAAAAATTGCCAAACGTCAACTCAATAAACTCCGTTAATTATACTCTGGCCAACCCTTACTAGTTTAACCAAGTATCGCGTCCGATTTAGGGACAATTTAGATTGACAATCCTGCATGTACACTACTAACGAAGTCATTGTATAATATACTCGAGAAAATCGTAATATTTTTTTTTTTATTATTATTCATCATTTTTCTCGGAGTATTTTATTTTTCATTATTACTGTACGCCTTCACTCTGTTCGGATCGAACATGGCGAGATATTGAGAACAAATCTCGGCCTGTCTGTGATCAATTGATCACAATGTGGGGCAGAACGGTCCGAAGGCTTATAGTGGGGTCTTTGTTATAGTAAAGTGTATGCGTGTTGAAACATATTAGTTAGATTTGGCCTTGTTAGTAAATAGCCCACTATAAGAGGGGTACAAAACAAGAAAATCAAATTGTATATAGAAACAACATTTATAAATATATATATCAATTAAGTTTTTTTTTTCAAATAAAAGTAATGTCTTTTGGTTGGTACAAAGGTCGTTAAAATGTTCACAGTAGTAATTGCTGAAAGAGTATATGCATATGTATGTGTGAGCGTTTGTTTAAGAGTGTCTTTGAAGTCTCCGCTCAGTCTTTCGGGTACTGGTCAGTTATTAATTGATGTACTGTGAAGAAAAGAAGATGAGAGAGAAGGAGAGGCAACATAATACGATCGCTTGACGTTTGTCAAGGGACGTGTTAATTATGCTCGTATTTTCTCTACTGTCGATTGTTTTCTTGTATCGTCCTTTTATTTCGTTTTTTGGGGCTCCAAACAGGTCAATTGGGAATTCACACCCGGATTTAATTCTGGGCTTTCCATAAACAAATTTCGCATCGGCTCGTGAAAAGGGTCCGTAAAAGGAATTTGATATTTATTTTTTTTTATAATTAAAAATTATTTGAATTTTGGTTTTTCTTTTTTAGATGTTTCCTAGTTTGCTATTTACCGAAAAACATTTCACATCGAAGTGTGAAAGTTCGCGAGTTTTGTGTGCAAAGTTTGTACATTCCAGAAAATTCGTTTTTATTTTTTTTCTTCTTTTAACAAAATCAATGAGTCAGATTTGAATTTAAAATTTTTACAATTTGTTTTGTTCACTACAGGCTAAAGAAATCAATTCATCGATCAACCACCGTATTCAACGTTTCGGAAGACGGAGGAGAGAAAAAGAAGCTATCTGTGATTCTGGATGAACCATACGCTGATAGAGGGGCGTTACATGTACACCAGATGAAGGCCGAAGAGCACAACAACCGAAATGTTGTGATAACATTAGTACAATAGTCAGAAAGATGAGTACAACCGCCCGAAAATACATAATGATAACTCATCATCCCACAAATTCAGACAGAAATTATCTTTGGTTGATCAGTCGACCATCGTATAAGACGATCAAGAATTATATTTAGATCGTTTTGATGGAAGGAAGTATTCAATTATATCTATGTTGATAAAACAAGTATCGAGAATTGTAAATGTTTTTGGTAGTAAGATTGTGTGTTTACAGGACCGGTTCAAGGGCGGAGCAACATCATGTTGCCATGTTATGTGTTTGGGATCATTCTTGTGGACGGCCATGACCCATGACAGATTAAATTCTTTGTCTATTTTGTGAATAGAAAATGATCTTGTAAAGAAGATAGGTGTATAAAGTGTCATGAAATGATTTGTGAATTTAAAGGTTAAAAAAAAATTAGGTGGGATAATGAATTTTTTTTTTTTACTTTGTATTAAGCTGTCAGTCAGTTAAGTGCCATACGTAAGACACGCTTGGGCGATCATGTCTCGTAAGAGACATGACTGACTGGGTAGAAGATTATCCCGCAGTAGGTTGCCATTACTTTCTGTGGTAGACTGGTTGCCAACCAAGGATAGAGAACCCAACCTGTCCTGTTATTTAACCCATAACCGGAGGGAAGAGACGGATTAATACCTTCCCAAGGGTATTTGCGCGTAAGTGAATGCAAGAAATTCAACTGGAATTCGGACTCGGCTCACCGATTTCTTGTTCCAAGTCGATATCCACTGCACCATAACGCACATATTGCATTAAACTCGTTATTCTACATTTTCAGTTTTTTTCCTTGTGTAAATTAAAAAAAAAAAAACAGATACTTGTAAGGGCACCGATATTCAGCTTGCCAGCAACCTTAAGGACGGCCTTGCGTGTTTATTTATCTTGTATTTCTGTCACAATGTTGGCGCTGTTCAGTCCATTCGCGTATTTCTATGTTCCCGTTTAGCCAAACGAATCCCTCCCTAATTAAAATTTCGTGTTTCTTTGGTAGTGATAAGTTATGGAAATTTAAGAGTTATATACATATAATTGAAAGTGCACACGGCCTGAATAATTTCTGTCAAGTGTCACATCAAAATGTGAACGTTTTTAATGGAACAGGACATTATTTTAATAGTAGCGATTTTTTTTATGCCTGCCCAAGTGTCGCCACTTCTAGTTTGTTCGTTTGCTATGACTTCTAAGGTGAATGTTGAAGTAGTGATACTAACGAGTGTTCCGCGTGAGGAACATCTGTTACAACGTTACTAGATAATGCGCTGTGTATACGTGATATCACTTTCAAATGTTATATCTCACTGTGTATACATATAATCGCTGGTGGACAACGCGTACCATACAATCTATGAATTCAGTGAAATGCCAACTTTACATTGTTACAATAGATTTTTAAAATGCTAAGCTTTCAGATAGCAAGAAATACCTGTGAGGAATGTGGCATATTGGCTTTTTACATTGTTCAATTTTGGTGAAAGAGTAAAATTGGCGTTGCTTTAAACAAGCCTGTGGTCAGCAATAACTTGGCTCCTGGATCTTCTGATATAAAATTGAGTTGAATACAATCCAAAAAAGTATTCTTTGCAATTCTAAAGGCTTTTGTTGCTATAGCGTAAAATTTTATATTTTTACATTCGGCTTTTAGGAGATCTGTTAAATAGTTGCAAAATGGGTGAAGAGTTTGGAATTAAACGTCATTTTTTGACTTACTGGTCACTAACTGATGATAGTTCATTACAGCTAAAATCATTTTAAAAAAAACCTTTTCTTTTTTTACCGACAAAATTAGTGTTCATTTACCCACTAAATAGAGCTATAAGACTTTTGACTCCTAATACAACAGGCGTAAAAATTTGACAACTACAAAACTTAGAAAAACCAGTATTTGAATACATTGCCGATTACGCAATTTAATCCTCAAAAGAATTCTGGACTGAGGCATTCAAGTTAAAAAAAAAACAAAAAAACAAAACAAACACAAAAACAAAAAACAAAAAAACAAATAATCATTATATTAAAAGCATTTATGTACTGTGTCACATGTCACAATGTAACGCACACCAAACAAAACACGTCTGTAAATTTACTATCAACATATAATTACATAAAAAGGAATAGCATTTCAGCTCAATATCCTGTTGTATTTTCTGTTAAATGTTTTTCCTCGCTGGTGTATTTCGAACAGAAATTATATTGATTAGAATATAAAATTTTGAGATTTTAATTTTTTTTTTCAAGTTTTTAGCCATTTTTGAGTGAGCGACACATTTGTAAAGAAAAGTTAATTCTCAGTTTCAAAAATCTTTCAAAAATAAAAAATATACATCTGTGACACGTTATTTTTGGAAAATTGGCAAATTTAATGTTAAATTAATCTGATTTTAAACAAATATTACTTGTTTATAACATGAAATTTAGAATAAAAGTATTTCTTAATCGCGGAGCTCTGATCCTCTTGACCTCTGAAGTACGTGATAACAGCCACATAAAGTGACAAACTAAGTATGATTCCCCAGAATTTACATAAATTTATGGAACCCAAATAAACGTTTCGTAAGGGGAATAAACCTTGAAACATGTGACCTGTTAATGATATGTCTCTTAGGATATCTCATACTTTAAAAATAATGTACAATTTATCATGAAAAAATTAAAAATTATTTTAGAAATCTTAATGCAAAATGATTTGTATTAAGCTTTTCAATTTTCGATTTGTAAATATAGTCTTTATTTAATAACTTAATAATCGAATACAGACAATGACTGGAAGAAATTAAAAAGACGTTTGAAATTTCATAAATCATCATAATTAACAAAGAAAAAATGAAAACAATTCTTATCAAAATTCATTATTCATCAAATTTTGTTTATTTAGAATATAATATCCTTAATAAATATTATTTAAATTAAAAATGTTGTAGTTTTAATGCCTTTTTTTATTTTACTCTTCACAGTAGATTTTCAGATACACAACTACTTTTCGAAAAAAAAACAAAAAACAAAAAACAAAAAATAGATGATTTACATTCCCCAAGGAGTCCTGCATTTAACTAATAAAACAAAATTTATGGGCAATAATGAATTCTAGAAATTTCATGAAATTAAGGTGGAAAAATATTTTTATGAAGAGTTTCTAAAAAGAATAATTTTAAAAATAATTTAATTTTCTTTTGAATAAGTCCAGAAAGTTTCATTAAAATTAGACAATTTTAGAATTTTCAAATTAATGTGTCTTTCAACGCCAAAAAAAGAGTTGCGTAATATTATGTTTGGCATAGTAGTAAACTCTAGCAAACATCTGATGAATCGCTGATGAAAAAAAAAAAAAAGACAAAAGCAAGATTTTTAAACAAAATTTCGAACGTGTTAGGAAGGATTAAAAAATTTTTTAAAAATAATGAAGAAGAAACTTTGTTCTTATTTATTTTTAAATATCACAAACATTTTGACAATAAAAATTTGATTTTAGTAAGTTTGGGCACTTTTAACATCATGCTATGCTGTTTTTTCAGCGAATGAGTGGAGGTACCTAGATTATATGTAGAACCATGACCGCCTGCTTCCATTTTGATAGAAGATAACAAGAAAATGGAATAATCAGTTCATTGTTTCTTCTTCTTCTATGTGCCGTGTCCCTTCAGGAAATAGGCGATCATGGCCTTCCACGTCTTCCTATCCCTGGTGGATCAGCACGCTTTCTCCAGTTACCCCACTCAAATCCCGTTCTGTCACCCACTTGCTCAGGCCCGTCAAATATGTTACGCGCTGCTTCCCCTGTCTTTCTTTCCCTCTATCTGACCTGTGAGTATCAGATTCACCAATCCTTCCTTCCTCTTTTTGTTGTTCAGTATTGGTTTCCTTTTCGTTTCCATCCTTTCCAAAACCACATCATTGCTCACATGCTCGGTCTATGATATCCGCAGCATTCTTCTGTAGAACCACATTTCAGTTGCTTCATCTGAGATTGTTCAGCATTCACTGCCATATTGAAAAACAGACATCACATAGCAATCTAGCACTTTCTTCTTTGTTTTTAGCAAAATTTTCCTGTCTCTGAATACTCTACTCAGCTTCTGGGGTGCATATCTGACCATATAGGTTAGCACTAACAAAGGTGACTTGATAAGTAAGAGTGAACTGGAAAGTTCCCTTTTTGTCATATCAAAGGTTATAAAACACCCAAGACGAGGGTAGAGTGGCTATTTTAGGCTTTTGAAAAAAAATTATCCGCCCCGCTCTCTACCTCGTAAAGTTTTATCGTTAAATGTTCGTGTTATTAGTAAGGGAAAAGATCAAATGATTTTTTCGATGTAAACATTATGATATTGGTTAAATATTTTGTTTTTCTGGCGTCAAGGTGGGACCATAAATTTGTATGGGAAACATGAAAGTCTTTTGATGGGTGAAAAACACATTGTGTTGTAGATTCTTGCAAAAATCAGATATTTTCAATATCGGATTTAAATGAAACTTTCAGGCGATTTCAAATGAATGGAATTATTTTTAAACATTTCTTTTTTAGAAAATCTTGGTAAAATATTTTTATGACCCTACGTTACCGCAAAAAAAAAAAAAAAAATTTGAAATTTCTAAAAAAGATCTAAAAAAGATGTTTACAGAAAATATCCTTTGATCTTTCAGTTAAATAATAATAACACAATGATGTTGATAAAACTTTGTTTTTATTAAGTTTTGGACCAATGATTGGTATAGGAATATTGTGTTGTCTTTTTTGCAGTGGCAAACATATTAATTTGGAAATTCGTGCAAAAATCAAATAATTGTTGGAAGTATTCACAAATGAATATTATTTTAGAAATGTTTCCTTTTTAGAAAATCGTCGTAAAAACATTTTTTATATATTATTCCCTCACTTATTTAATTTTATGAAATTTCAAGAAATTAGTTTTTGCACTGCTTAAGCTTAATGTTCGTACTTCCACTCATTTTCGATATGTAAATCTTAAAATGAATTAAAAAAAGTTTTCTTGAAGCTTTTATTTTAGTTTTAATTGAAAGCTAAATGATTAAATTTACTATTTCCAATATGCAAAATACTATGGTGTATTTCCAACAGAAGTTATATTCATTGGAATCTAAAAATTTGAGATTAAATTTTTTTTCAATTTTTCGGCCATTTTTGTTGAGTGATCTACACATACTTCTGAACAAAAGTTAATTCTCGGTTTTAAAAAAAATTGCAAAATAAAATATACATCTGTGACACGTTTTTTTTTTTAATTAAAATTAAATTTATTTGATTTGAAACAAATATTACTTATGGAATGAAATTTCGAATAAAAGTATTTCTTAATCAGAAAGGTCTCTGACTCGTTAACCTTTCAAGGAGTCGATGACAGCTCTGCTATCAATTAGTTTAAACACTTGAAAGTATGGTGATAAAAAATGACATGATTCAAGTGAACGTTCGTTAAGGGAAACAAGCGAAAAACCATTGAAACGCGTGACCTTTTAATGACAAGTCTCTTATAAGTTTCCATAGTAAACAAAATGGGAGGTTTAACATAAAAGAATTTAAATTATTTTAAAATTTTTAATGATTTGTATTAAGCCTTTCAATTTTCGATTTGTAGATAGTCTTTACTTAATAAATTAGTAACCGAAGACACTGAGTGACTAGAAGAAATTTAAAAGATGTTTGAAACTATAAATCATCATAATTAGCCAAGGAAAAAAATGAAAACAATTCTTATAAAAATTCATTATTCATCAAATTTTTTCAGAATATGATATTCTTAAATTATATTATTTATAAAACCAATTAAAAGTTTATCTAAATTAAAAATAGCGTGGTTTTAATTCATTTTTGATTTTACTATTTGGAGAAGATTTTAAAAAAGAAATTAGATGATTTAAATTCCACTAAGAGTCCTGCATTTAACTTCAAAAAAAGAAAAAAAACAAAAACAATGAATTTCTGGAAGTGTTATGCAATTACTTGGAGTGGTGGGGGTAACAGATATAAAAAAAATATTTTTAACAAGATTTTTCAAAAATAGCAATTGCATAAATAATTTCATTCATTTGTGAATGTCCTGAAAGTTTCATTTCAATCAGACAGTTGATTTTTTGCAAGAATTTCTAAATTAATATGTCTTTCAACACCAAAAAACGACTTGCATAATATTACGGTTGCCATAAAAGTATCATTCCCTAAACATGGGGGGATCACTGACGGGGAAAAAAAACTAACCGAAATTTTGAACATGTTAGAAAGGATTAAAAAATTAAAAAAATGATGACAGCAAACTTTGATCTTTTCTCGTAAATAACATAAACATTTTGATGAAAAACCCTTGTTTTATTGAGCCTTTTTACACCGTGCTATGCTGTTTTTTGAGCGAATAGCTGAAGGTACATAGTTTAATGTTTCTATTCGTTGCATGCAGAACTCGTTGGAGAATTTAAATCAGCATTTTTCTCTTTTGTAAAGACTAGTAGTTTCTGAAAATCTGCTCTGAATCATAAAATAAAAAATTAAAAAAAAAATCCAATAAAAATTACACATGATTTAATTGAAAAAGCTTTGATGAATATTATGGAGCCTATCAATTTTTTTTTTCGATGGATAATGAATTTTTACAAGACTTGTTTTATTTTTTAAAAATTTTAATTAGAATACTTTTCATTAGAGTTAAGCGTTATATTATCAGTTGTCCAAAAAACCGTATACAATTGATACTTTGTCATCATTGGAAGAAATTGTCCGATATTTAAATTTTATGGCTTTTGATCACAAAAAGATCTTGAGTCAGCACTCTTCAGCAATGGCTATTAAATAAAATAAATTATAGCTCAGATATAGTATTACGTGCTTTTGAGTACTATGCACCATCATGGTCATTGTAAATTAGATTAAGACAGTATTTTCAATTACTATCATTAGCAACATTAAGACGGATGACATAAAAAGTTTCAAAAATTAATGAAAAATCTTTTCAGTGTCAATGTTAGTCAAAAAAGGTGAATAATTTAACATGATGAAGTATATATCAAGAAAATGTTACTATATCATGGCAAAGAACTATTTGGTAAGCCAGTTGACAGTCCATCTCTACTATCTCAAACAGTGCTTGGTACAATGTTTATATGTCTTAATATGGATCCAAAGATCTTACAAGATTCATTCCAATTTCAAAATTAACATCATCCTGTTTATTTGAACAAAATGAGTTAACAGTTCAGGCCATCACCTCTGTACCAGCTGATATAATGGCTATTACATGTGATGGCAACGGAGTAAAACAAGTTTTTTCAAAAATTATATTCTACACCCCCTAATGGAAGATAATAAACATTTGATTTTTGATTATGTTAACCTGTTGAAAAATATTCGTAATTTATAGTTCTCAGAAAAGGCAGTAGAACTAATATTTGATAATAATGGAGTAAGATGAATTTCAAAAGGGCATATTTTAAACAGTTATATCGCTTTGTATCTGAAAGTCTAGTTAAACTTTCAGATTTAAATGAAATTTCCATTGCTCAAAAACAGGTTTCTACTTGTCTCGGTGTTTTTAGAAAAAAAAAAAAAAAAAAAAATAGAAGCATATAATGCACATCTCACTCAGTCTGGAATAACTGCGGATTAGAATGATACTGCCATCTTTATAAACAAGGTTTTGATATAGTGGAAAGTATTAAATGTTAAGACCCTATGCAATGGCCCTCTATAAGCCGAAATCAGATCTCTAAATGACAGCCAACTTGATTTTATCATTGAGTTTGGTCAAATGGCTTAATATGGCTGGGAATCAAGATAATCATATAAAACAATTATCCAAACACACTACTACTTCCGTACACCATATTTACAATGGAATTGTTAGTCTATGTTGAAACCTTTTCACTACAATTTATAAATATGCTGATTTATTAGAAAAAGAATTTCATAAACTTCGTCGAGGATCAGGTGGCATCTATTTTATAAATGTTCAACAGTGTATTGAAAAGCTGTATATTAAGCAGGCATCTCTAACCTTAAATCAAAATGTAAATATTGATGCTTATGATGTTAAGCAAGGTCACCAATATACATCTTGTGATTATGAACTTTGTGAGAAAGATTCAGAAACATTTGACAATATGGAAAATTTAGAACTGTCTCTTTCTTATGAAATAAAAATGGCTCTTGTGTACATAGCTGGATATATTACAAGAAATGATAATCGACCCAGTGAATATGAAACCAATTTCTATTATGAAAAATATGAAAAACATTGCAAATATTACACACTCAGATTAGACAAAGAACCATCTTTAAATATTTTGAAACTTTCCTAGAATTATTTGTTTTATCTATGTTTCTGAGATTATTGATTGTCATATACACATTTCCACTGATACCCTTCAGCCTTCTTTAGCTACTTCTTGTTGAACACTGTAACTTTAATGGAAATTTGAACCGGACTATTTATTCAATCCCTGGGGGTAGATTGAATAAAGGGTTCAATGTGACTGAAGACGGGCAGCCAAGTCAGGATCGATGATATTGCAGATCCTTCTTTGGAGTTTGTCGAGAACCTCAAGATGAATAGCTGCAGCACCCGACCAGATATGGCAAAAGTATTCAAAGCACAGAAGAATGGTAGATTTATAAATGTGTAAAATAGATTCTGACGAGAAAAATTTCCTGGCCCAACACAGTGATGCAACCTTCCTACCAGTAAATGCAGCGATAGATTCAATGTAGTCATTCCATTTGAGGTCATCTGAGAGAGTGAGGCCATCCAGGTACACACACACACACACACACACACACACACACACACACACATATATATATATATATATATATATATATGTGTGTGTGTGTGTGTGTGTGTGTGTGTATTTGTGTGTGTGTGTGTTATTCCCAGCCAAGCAAGATTCAATCACCATATTTTAAGAAATATGCATATTTTATTGTGATCATATACCATTAACTGAGACCTGTAATATAAGAAATGCATGTTTTTTTTTTTTTTTTTTTAATCATATCACCCCGAGCAAGGCGGTAACGCCACTGATGTGCAGGGGGCTACGCAAGAGTGAAAAGATTTGGAAAAGAGAAAGCCGGACGTTTAACTTTATTTTAATTGTATTTATGTGTGTACTATTTTCTATAAACACAACAACAATAAAAATATGTTTCATATTTTTCTAGCTTCGATAGTATACGACACACATCCAGCAGTAAATTATATCTATACAGCCCTTTTTTGTGTGTAGCTTATTGGCTAATATCAGAAATATATAGCCCACATGGCCTCAAAACAAGCTCATTTTGATAGCGAACTGAAGATGATCAAACAATCTGAAACAATAATAATGGTCGACTTACGTGCAGAGTGAGTTGCGTCCGAAACCTCAAGAGGCAAACCCAGGCGCAAGTCGACACATGATGAGAGCATTCATAGTTTTTGCCTTCTGCAGTCACGAGAGAGAGAGAGAGAGAGAGAGAGAGAGAGAGAGAGAGAGAGAGAATTTTTGAAGAGTGTTTATGCTATGATATTCTTGTTTGTACATGTATGAGGCGGACCTCCAATATAACGTCCAGATTGCGTGACGAGCTAACACACTGATAAACAAAGCTGACCAACAATCAACCAAACCATGTCTGCCAATTGCTACAGTAAAATTTCGACAGATATTATGCTCGATCTGTCAAGCTTGTCTCACCTACTTGAACACATTAAGGAAACCTTATTTTACAGATTGCCCCCCCCTCCCCCGTCGCTGCTGTTTGGGATACAAAGCTGTTGATTATTGTTACACGAATTACAAATCTGAGCAATATCAACTTGATCCTTTGTTAAAAGAAAACAATAGACCTCCTTTTTATTTTATTATTCAAGCCACTCTCATCTATTCGAAAACAAGAACTACTTCGGTGATACAATTACTCTAGTTAAAATTTGCTATTTTTCCATGATATCTGCTTGAAAATGAAAATTTATAAACTTGTAGTTTTTTCTTTATCTTTGTAATTGTCGATCTTCGAAAGCTAATCGCTAAAATAAACATGCAACTGATTTCAGTTCTCAAAATCATTGTTTCATTGTGTCTCTTTTTTCTTCTTGTTTTAACTGTATAGCACTTTGTGTGAGCATCATCCTAAAATGTTAAGTTATACTAATATATATATATATATATATATATATATATATATATATATATAATTGAGAAGTAATCCCTCTTTTATACATATATGGTATAGACGAAGGGTGTTCTTTAAAACGTCGGCGTTCACCAGTATGGTACAGCTGAGGTTTGAGATAATAAACGAGTAAAGACCAGATTTTATTAACTATACCACCCTTTTATTTTTTTTACTCCATATGGTTACATTTGTTATTATATGCCAATGGTTATCACTTCTGTCTTTTTTGTATTTTGTGTCTTTGATATGTTTCTTGGATAAGTAATTGTGGTTTTCATGTGAATGTTCATTATTATATATGTATTTCTGTGTTCAGGTTATAAAGTGTTATTTTTTTCTGTGTATATGTATATTCATGTAAATATAGCATATTTGTTCCCACATGTGTGTCCCCGGTGGAATATAGTATCAGGTTACTGTTTGTGCTATGTTATATTATGTTCTGAGCATTTTAATGTGTGGATTGTACTCTTTAATCAATTCCTTGTTTTTTGCGTATTCTTTTCGTGAAAATTATTTAAGCAAATATCTGGTTTGCACGAAGGTAATCTTCTTTTGTCTGGTTGTTGTGTTGATTGAATTTCCGACGACTGACTCGAACTCACACGTACTGTGTGAGCTATGGGCCAACTGTTATGCACGTATTCACTGCTCTTTTTATATTGTCTTAACGCCTACACGTATCTGATTTGATTTTGGTGAGAGCGTTAGCTATTGGTTGACTTTGCATGACAGTTGATCAAATAAGCTATGTCTAGGTTATATCTAGGTTACCAGAAGTATACAAGAATAGAAAAAGGGAAAGGATGTATGTGTTAAGAGAGAGAGAGAGAGAGAGAGAGAGAGAGAGAGAGAGAGAGAGAGAGAGAGAGAGAGTTTATCTGTCACTTTATTAGTACAAAGGAAAGGGTATAGTTCCATACTCTTTACTACTACCTATCTACTCACCACACATGTTTCGTTAAAGACGACTGACAAGGTAATGCCCAATTAGATATAAAATAGTATTTATTTAAAAATTCCTAAAGAGAGCACACAAGAATTTATCCTCTCGTTCCCTTTTTCTTAAAGAGCTCAATAACGTAGAAGAAATATGAGTTAACAATGGTTTTTTTAAACTACCTAATTGTCCACAAGATTAAACTATTTTTTCTAACGTAACTAATAGCGATACTGAACATACATATAAAAACAATAACATTAACATTTACAAAAGCCAAATACATGCCAACTATAAGCAAGACGAATTTTCTCCTAAAAATATCATAAAGAAATATACACCCCCTACCGACCTGAACAAGAAAATTAAATTAATTACCTATTACAAAACATTTAAAACGCTTGACTTTATCATCAGAAATAATCAGGCCAACACTCAATAACATTAAATACGAATACGGTGACAATGAAAAAAATGAAAATCGCCCTTGATAATGGTTAGAAGAATAGTCGAAAGCGCTCGGATATGCAGAACTTTTCGACAGTTTTTGTCCAGAAAAGAAACCACTTGTACGAACACATGTAAAATCTTAATCGCAGTACCTTGTCAGTCGTCTTTAACGATATATATATATATATATATATATATATATATATATATATAGATAGATAGATAGATAGATAGATAGATGTATGTATATACAAACAAGATTGATTAAAAAGAATAGACAAGGGCTGCTTAACTTTTTATTGTATTTTCGAATAACGTGTTGAATATTGTGCACTGAGTTGTGGATAAACTGTCCGAAATTCATATTTTGTTATTCTTGTTCAAGTACTTTCGACTTTCCCAGTCATTATCTAGAACCAATGTGGTGTCTGTGTGGTAGTTAAAATCTTTTGTTTGCATCCTGATATTCTTTGGGAATCTGGACATTTGAAATGGTCTAGCATGACGTCATGTGTAACGGCTATTGAAACGAGGCCGCACAAAAAGAAATGCAACTTATTTATTGATTTAATTTAAATTCTTACTTTTGTTTTTATATTTCATTTTTATTTTACTATTTATTATTATAATACAGATAAAATATGTACGCACATAAATTCTATCAGAATTCTCAAAATTCATAAAAACATCAACATTGCATATTTCCTTTTTCTAGTAACAGTTGTCATTCAGTTGCAAAGGTCATTACCACTTTTAAGATAGAACAGAGAAATTTAACTACAACTTTATAAGCAAAACAATAGTTTATTTAGTAAGATCACAAAAGATCAATTTAGGAACGAAAAGTAAAATGCAAATTTATTATCTCCATTAAGTAAGAATCATTAAATTGGCCAAGAGATTAAACGCATGCTGCAATATATAAAGAAGTGTCAAGAACAGTAACCCAGCAACGTAAAAAAACAGTCTTCTGTCAATACGTAATATATGTACTCACATCTACAGACAAGTCATTTTATTTTGTAGAACACTGTTTATCGTAATTTATCCACATCTCCAACACAACATTCCATCCAAAACTTGTATTAAGATACACTTTTTTGCACTTTATGAGTCAACAAATAGGTTAACTTGTTTTAGCAGGCGTTTTTAATCTTTTATCATATCACATCTTTTATCATAATTTTCTCCCTTGCTTATATATATATATATATATATATATATATATATATATATATATATATATATATATATATAAGCAAGATGAAAAAATGTACAATATTAGTTTGAAGAATTGTAGCTGGTATAGAATTTTTAAACCAAAGAGGTTTAGCATTTAGAGATTGTGGTACGAAATAACAATGACTCCTTTTACCCATTCTCTTAAAATCAGAGCGAGCTGAGGAAAAAGACGGAAAGAAATTTGTGAGCATATGTGAAATTTTCTTTGGCCTAATGAAAACTTTGACTTCACAGAGATTGATCGGCGAGCTAAGGAAAAGACAAAAACAAATTCGCGAGCCTAGCTGAAATTTTCTTTAGACCAATGAAAAACCTTGTTTTCACAGGAATTAGCTGTTGAGTCTAGAAAAAGTAGCGAGCCTATGCGAAATACATTTTTATATAAAATAAGGAAAAAAATCAACAAGAGAAGAGTGCTTAATCATGTGAAGTAAAAAATTTAATTTATGTTCATGCGTCCTGCATTCAAATTTTTTCAAGTCTTAAATTACTCGCTAATTATATTATCGCCCTTAACCAAGTACTTAATACTCCAAAGAATTTTATTTCAACAACTCAAAAACTGAGTATTTAAAACTTCATATACTTTTAATGCATGAAACCGTATATTCCTTCTGTGGACAACGGGTTCCTTTTTTTGTTTAAAAAAACTTTTTTTAATATTATTTTGTACCAGAACGTTTCCTCTTCATGACAATTCATTGAAACTACGGACTTTGAAAATTTTTTATTTATTTTTCTGAAGCGAGCTACTGGCAATCACAAGCTTGTAAATTCGTAAATAAATTCCTTATCTTGTTTTGTTAAAATTACGTGTATTTCCTCGTTATTATCCCCACCTACCATTTATTTTCTTGCCGTTTGGAAACAAACTCTTCATTTAACACCAAGGTCCCACGCCACACGATCACGAGGAGAAATGGCTCACTAAAATAATGAACATTTTTCATTACAAGGTATTGAGATTATTATAGAGTTCGACCCATTTTTACACGAACGTTTTGAGAAATATTTAGGCTGTTCGTTGTGCTGCAGTGGATATCGGCTCGGGAACGAGAAATCGGGGAGCCGAGTTCAAATTCCTTGCACTCACGCGCAAATACGCTTGGGAAAGGTATTAATTCGTTTTTTCTCTCCAGTTATAGATTAAATAACAGGACAGATTGGGTTCTATAGCCTTGGCTAGCAACCAGCCTACCGCAGAAAGTAATGGCAACCTACTGCTGGATAATCTTCTGTCCACTCAGAAGTATATATCACGTATGGCGCTTAACTGACTGATTGAGAAGTGTAAAAAGGAAAAAAAAATAAGTGCCATTAGTATATCCTTATAATTGATACAATTCATTAGAAAACATATGCAAGTTGAAATCAAATCAACAGTCTATATATTAATAACGACTATTATTTTTGATCTCACGTCTGATCTGGCACATTTGGTATTTGTTGTTCGACAATGTTATAAATCATAGAAAAAATGCGAGAGTTTTATTTATTTATTTAAATATTTTTACCAATAGGAGACTATTCATTCAAGCCCTTGGTCAACAAAATACAAAACCCGTGTGAACATTGACCTTTATTTGAAAATATGTGATCAGCTATACAATAATACATCTATAATAAAGAAAAGGAGTCCTTAGGTAGAAAAATAATGTTGTTCAATAAGACATCAACATGAAATAGTTGTGCAATAGTATTAGGACTCGTCTACCCAGGTTTTTGTTGCTATCTGAGTGTCAAGATTTCAAACATTAAACAACATATCTTTTAAATGAACATGAAAAGGGCTATTTTGTGAAGTAAAACTTGGAGCAGAACATCAGTTGAAATAACATTTTTATTTTTTATAGATATTCTTTTCAGAAATATACAATAACAATAAAATCTTCAATTTCCCTTTGCAGTGAAGTTTGTTTTATCAAGTAATTAGGGTGTTCGTAGTGGGGTGTAAGATGTGGGGACAAACTTGATGGTGGTCAGCCTAATGTTTCCCTCAGTGCATACACAAGGCTTTAGTCGACAGCTTCCAACTGTTGTCTTCCACTGTGTGTGTGTGTGTGTGTGTGTGTGTGTGTGTGTGTGTGTGTGTGTGCAAATGTGTAGATCAGACTGTCCCCGAAATTGTTTTGAACTGCAAAAAGCAGTATGCTTCTATTTTTATATCCGTAAGGGAGATCCAAAATCTAATTTCACATAGAGGTTTGGAATACAGTTTTCATTAATTAGAAAATAATTTCACAATGGCTTGCGAAAATCTTTTTCTCGAATTTACAGAAGTAGTGGAAGGAGTTATTATTATTTTCTAAATGGTCAAAAAAATAACCCGTAATAGGTCTACAATTACTTTGGCCAAGTATTTTGGTGGTAATTATTAACAAACAAAACTTTATGGGTTAAATGTATATATATAATTTAATTGGTTTAAAAGAAATAGTGTAGTTAAAATAAAGTGAAATAGTCTAAAGACAGAAAGAAAACATCCCACGAAAATATATTTAATATGAAGAGAATGGACTGTAAGTGATCTTTAAAAACAGTAACAACAGTTACACAGACTATGTTTCTATGCTCAGTTCATAACCCCGTTAGAAAAAAAGGAGTGAATGCAATGACTGAAGTTGCTAATTAATTTTGCATTTTGCAGGAACAGGTTCTGGCCATGAGAAACGTATTTTCCTGAAAAATTATTTTTAACGTTTCAACCAAATGTAGCACTGACAACTTGGTGAATTAATGTCGAATGTTTCCTTATAAAGAAACGACTAATATTGCCATTGACATATTCATATATTTTCCTTTTTGAATTTCTACTAAAACAGAGGATATAAAACACACAATCAATCTAGGTTTTTCGTTAATGTGTAACTAAATGGTCTGCACATTATGAAGCAGTCCTGAAAATTAAAGTGCATATACAAAAGCTTTACAGCCTCCCGAATATATTTTCGAAGACTCAAAAAAAAAAAAAAAAAGAAAGAAAAAAAGAAGCCTGAATATAAATTTGATACAAAGAATTTATAGCACAAGTTGTTGAAGATGGAATGTGCTATTTTAACAGTAATTTGAGATGAAGTGTTGGAGTGATTCAACAAAAGAAGTAAGAATCTCTACACGTCTGGTTTTCATACAATTGAAGGCTATCTTACACTGTCATCTTTAGTTTCACTTGTTGAAGGACTCTTAAGAAAATTCAGCCGACAGGTTTTCAAGCTATGAATCTGAAGCATAACGTTTGTGTAAAGATGTCATTTCAAGTTAATCTGATGCTTTAAAACAAATGTGATATCGATAACGATATCACAGAGGAAAATATTAAATTAATTTTGGGGCAAAAATTTTAATAATGATATTTTTTGTCAATTTCATATAGAAAGTTTTGTTTTTAAGAAAAGATAAAATTATTTTTGATTCAGATAAAATAAATAAACCATACTTTCTTCTTCTTCTTCTTCTTCTTTGTGCCGTATCCCTTCAGGATTTAGACGATCATGGCCCTCAACTTCTTTATGTCTCTTGTTATCAACATTTACTTTTTTTTTTACACACATTTACAGACGTTACAAAGTATACTAAGTATAACTGACTATTAAAGGATGAAAATATTTCTTGCATTTTGACGTCTTTCTGAAATTTTTTTCGTCCAAATCAATGAATTTGTTTTACGCATGCTAAATCTCGGAAAAAAAAAACAAAAAAAAACTGTACATAAAATTCACTATTTTTATCCATAATGTTGAATGTAAAAATTTCCCACTTTTTAACAAGAAAAATCTTAAGGTGATGTTAAACTTGCCGCAAAACATTGAATGATTTATTATGACATATTTCCAATTTGTATTTAGATACATTGCATTTATTTTCAATTTTTCTAGTTAAATTATTCAGCTGTATTGCATGTGATTCATTATTGTATAGAATTAGGTTACAATAAAATTTGTTTTTTATATGAGTACTACTGTATGAAAATTGGGATGTAGGAGAGTGTTTGTGTGCCAGTGGCATATCATATATTCGGAGGGGGGTCTGTATCATAGATTAGGGATGGGGACCCAAGAGACCCTTGTGTGTGTGTGATGCGCCACGGAATTTGTTTAGGTCTAAAAAGTCAGTAATTTCGGAAGTACGTCTCTCCTGAGGAAAAAAGATGACGCGTCTTTTCTTTAAGGCATCCTATAGTCGAAAAAAAGAGAGAAAAAAAATTATTTGAGTCCTTCATTTAAATATTGATTTATACAATGCTATCTAGCGGTCATTAGTAGGAATCCCTGGTAGACTAGTTAGTGTAATCTCACACGTCCCCCAATATTGCTACATTGCTTAAACTGTACTTGACAACGAGTTATAAAGCAGAAAATAATTTCTTAAATTCTTTATTATTTATAAAGTAGGTACCTCCATTAAATCGCTGAAAAACAGCATAATATGAAAAAAAAAAAAAAAAAAAAAAATGGCCCCAAACTTCATAAAAACGAACTTTTTCCATCAAAATGTTTATGTTACTATTTAGAGGAACAATTAAAGTATTTTTAATTATTTAAAATTTTTCTAAAATTCTTTCTAACACGTTCAAAAATTTAGTAAAATATTTTGTTTTGATTTTCGTTAGCAGGTAACTAAATCGTTACGAGAGTTTATAATGGAAAACTAATTTTTTCCCGGTGAAAAACGCATTAAATCTCCTTAAAATAAAAAAATGCAATAAAACCATGACATTATTTAATTTGATAAACATTTAATTTCTTTAATAAATAATATTTATTAAGGACATTTTAGTCTAAAAATTTTTTTTCGATTAATAATGAAATTTTAAAAGAATTGTTTTCATTTTTTAAAATTTTAATAATTTATAAAGTTTAAAGAACATTTAAAAAATACTCCAAAGATTTGTTGGGGTTAAGTTATTAAGTGAAGATCATATTTACTAATCGAAAATTGAAAAGTTTAATACAAATCGTAGTGCCTTCGTATTTTTAAAATAATTTTAAATATTTTTTGTGTGCTTGATTTTTTTTTATGTATGGTAATTTCTATGATACATTAAAAGGTCATGTGTTTCCTTTTCTTCCCCTTACAGGAAAAAAAAATATACAGTCATGTCATTTGTGATCGCCATACACTTATCTTATCTTGCATCTGTCGAGCTATCACCACATTTCAAATACGGGGGTGGGGAAGGTCAGAAAGTTTAACACTGTGTTTAAGAATTACTTTTATTCTAAATTTCACGCTATAAATAAGTAATACTTGTGTAAATCAAATAATTTTAACATTAATTTGCTAATATTTCAAAAATAATGTGTCACAGATGTACTTTTTATTCTTGCAAGATTTTTAAAACCGAGAATTAACTTACAGGTTTTATAGCTAACAAAGACGCAGGTATATCGCACACATTCATTTCGAATATCTCTTATGAAATAAAAATTATTTTTAACTTTTTAATAATGTTTTAAACATGACAACTATTCTCACAATTGGTTTATTTTCTTTCTTTCTTTCTTTCTTTCTTTCTTCTGTGTTCATCTTGTCTATTCCTAAGGTTATTCGAATTTTTCATGCTTATTTATTGTAAACTAAAAGTTGACAAGATATTTTTCTGAGCCGCTGAGATGAGATAATGCGTTCTTAATTTTTGTTAAACTTTATCGGTGTATTGTTTTTCAAGCGTTTCGATGTTTCCTTTTTCAGTTTTTATTTCAGGTGATGAACAATGATCTATCATCTATAAATTGATTTCAAACATTAAATGTAGAGATTGAACACTTTTCAATAAAAATCCTAAAAGTATTTTGTGGCATCAAACAACGTATGAAATCATTTTAAACCTAACGATTTACTCATTAATATTTATGCATGATGCACATACATATGGTCAACAAAATACAATTTCATATTACACTATAGCGGTTGCTATGTTTTTTTTACCCACATTCGGTCCATGTCATTTACTCATCTGCGAGTGGGTAATAAATCACTACTTCTTGTATAGGACAGTTTAGCAATCGCAGTCGCCTTTGAATCTTTCGGCTCTGAAGCAGCTCTTTCATATGTGTGTGGTGATTGGTTAATTTTTAGCCAATCACATATTTTTTTTAATGTAAAATCAGTTTTTCCCGCGCTTGGTTTTTGATCCACCCTTCTTCGTTAAATACGGTGACTTTCAGCAAGCTAGTCAGTAGACGAACAGGCTGGCTAAACGACTCCACGTAAGTCTCTCTACTCAAACCTTCCTTAACGCACACACAGACACAGAACTTTGTTTTCTGTCTGAACATTTTCACCAAGAATTTTTGAACTTTTGAACTCTTAACCAAAATTTGTGTTACTTACAATTACATTCAAAATAATTGTATTCTTAATGTTATTTATTCTAACATGAAAGTCTTTCTAATAATTATAACAAACCTTTTCAGCGTAAAGAAAAAAACCTTCTTCCTTTAATTGATTTTGGTCAACAAACAGTTAAAAAGGGATAACTTTTTCCTCTTACTCTATGTATACTATTACATGCTTTGTTTGTTTAATGCTGTATTTATTTGAATATACATATTTATTTATTGGTTACAAATTGGAGTTGTCTTTATTTTTCTTGAATCATATGTTGGACGAATCATAATATAAATCGTAAAGAACCTAAAAATCCTCTACAAATTGGTGACCGCCGACGTGATTAGATCTAACGGGATTTTAAAAAAAAAAAAAAAAAATAAAAAACTCCCAATTTGGTACCAAACGTTCAACTTTCCAGCCTGGTACGAAAAAAATGTTTTTTGCCATTTATTTGGCGATCACGTTCGTTTTATAAATATCCAAAATGACCGATCAAGAATGCAATGAAGCCACTGTGTTGCTTAATCTGCCAGTTTTCAACCATATCAATGTACATGTCTGCTTCTCTCAATTAAACGCCATTTTCCAGGCAAAATGGATTCATTCACAAACAGACCGCTTTGCTTACGTTGAGGAGAAACTGCCGCCAGAAGTTGCGTCTGAAGTAGCAAACTTACCTGACAACATACCAGCATATAAACATTTCGACACATTGAGGGATGCCATCATTTATCGGACAGGCAAATCAGAAGAACGCCGAATAAACGACCTCTTCAACACCCTTCAACTCGGCGACAATAAGCCTACGCAACTTTTGCGTAAAATGAAGAGTCTTCTTGGGAAAAACACAATGTTAGAATCACTGCTCCGCAAACTTTGAATGGACATACTGCCAACCTAAATCCTAGCGACTCTTCCCGACACATTAGATTTAATGAAAATGGCTAAGACAGCTGATACAATTTTGGAAGCAAAAGTCATCAACAACATGCACAGCTCCGAACCACACGGCACCCCCGTCAACAGCTTGATCGACAAGTTGCAGCAACAAATCAACAAGATATCGATTCAACTTGATCGTCTGAGCAGAGCGCGTTCGCCTGCAGCCCACAACTCGTACAAATCTCACTGACGTTTTTGAAGCAAGTCGCGAGAGAAACTGACTACTATTTGTTGGAACCATCGCAGTTTTGGACAGTCGGCTAGACGCTGTGTTAAGCTATGTCACTTTCAGTCCCAGACGGCATTTGCTGCTAAAGAGGCTTTCAATTGGCGATGGAATCTCCACCATGCCATTTGAACATGTGGGATATGCAGTCGTTTTAATATGACATATGCTATCTATTTTTTCTTGAATAGAAGTAACGCCTTCCTCTGAAATTGTGTCTGAGAAAATTAAGTTTGTTAATTCCGATGAGACACTTGGTTGATCCTTAGTCCATACTGCATACATCTACTAGGCCCTTGTAGATGTTGATTATGTTATTCTTTTTCCTTGCTAGCTATTAATAAATCATCCATGCAGGCAAAAACGAAGGGTAGCTCTTTTAAAACTTCGTCTATGAATCTCTGTAATGTTTGAGTTGCATAGCGCAGCCCAAACGGCATTTTAGTGAACCCAAACAGTCCAAAGGGAGAGATTGCCACATTCTTGTCAATATCTTCATCAATGACTGGTATTTGGTAAAATGCATGGAGTTTGGAAATAATAATGCAACTGTTTAGTGGGGTGAGGAATCACTCTATAATAAATCAGGTTATTAAAACAATATAATAAATAAATAGTATTTATAATTTTTGTTGTCAATTCTCAAGAACAAAGGAAATGTATAAATTCACTTTCATATGTTTAGGTTTCACTAAAATTCTAATCACCACCTTTTAAAACAATAAATATTGCCGAGGAGTAAAGTTAGTTAAAATAATAGCAGTATCAAGAAAAAAAATTGTCCTTTTGATACACCGTTTATTTTTTGTTCGGACACCAAGGGGTTAATGATTGCCAGTAATTTTCTGGTAAAGCATTTTAGTATAAAAGTAAAAAATATGATTTTCATTTTCTATTAAAAGTGAACAAAACGGGCTTTGTCCATTGCTTTGATAAAGCTGTATAAATATAGCGACAGTAATAAATATCATTCATAATAATTGGATAAACATAGAAAAGCTATGTTTATCCAATTATCCAAAAGCTAGTAAACAACAAGACTAACATAAATGTTACTGTCAGTGTATTTAGAGCATCCCATATATATATCGTGGTCGCATTCGACGTATATATATATATATATATATATATATATATATATATATATATATATATATAAAGAATTACTGCGATTTCTTGTCGTTTTTTCATGACAACACTATCAAGCTAATACGAAAGGATCTTACACAAATTAAATAGACAGAACTTGTCTATATTATTCAATGAAACCTGTATTAATGAAAAAATGCTGCCAAAATACACACACACACACACACACACAATATATATATATATATATATATATATATATATATATATATATATATATACGAGTGAATAAGGAACGAAGAAAAAAGTTTTAATAACGTCAAAAATATTAATTTAAAACAGTGCTCAATATATAATATATAGAGCTGTGAATATTTATTATAAATTATATTTTAGAACATGTACAATTTTTTATATATCCACCACAAATCGTACATAGACAGATTTAACATTAGCAGATAGGATGTAAGTTTTATGATCTTTCGACTAGACTTTATCCTTTGGATTTCTTAGAGGAGCAGAGTAGGGAAGTGTAAGGGGTGTGGAGGGATGGGATTGGACTTACCGCTTATTTGTACAGCTATAGAATATTTTTGTATTTAAGCACAGTTTTTATAATTAACCTAATTTTGTATATTTAACCTTAATTTTGGATTTAAGAAATCGATTTTTTCTATTAAATTTTAAATTTCAAATTAGATCACAGTTTGTGGTATGTAATAGGTAAGATTTAATGTAAGAGGTAAAATTTAATGTTAGTATTTAAGGTAACAGGTAAGTAGGTAATGGGTGCGTCATAGGTAGAATTTAATGTAGCAGGTAAGATTTAATGTTGTATTTAAGGCAATAGGTAATAGGTATGTTTGTATTTAAGGTAATAGGTAAAATTTAATGTGTGTATTTAAGCACACTTTTTATAATTAATCTAATTTTGTATATTTAACCTTAATTTTGAATTTAGGAAATCGATTTTTTCTATAAAATTTTTAATTTTTAAAATTTTTTAAAATTAGATCACGGTTTGTGGTGTGTGTAAGAGTGTTGTTAGTACTATGAAGGTGTATCATTTCTAAGGAGTCCTAGCTTTGGCTTTTGTAATATTTTTTAGCATGATTGTAAGGTTAGTTCTTTAATGTGCTTGCAGTTTACTGTGGTTTCATGCCTCTGGTTTAAAAGCTTGTTGCTATTCATATATTTAATGGTTTCAATTTTTTTCTTGAAGACAAAAGGAAACATGGTTCCTTTATTGATTTAGCTGTTCTTGCTTGTTTGAGGATTCTCCATTTAACTTCAGGTGTTTTATTTTCGTCTTTTAACTTCCAAAAGTATCTGGAGAGAGACGTTAAGACTTGTTTTTATTTGTTATTGAAGGATGAGAGGTGATTGTAAAATCGCTTTTTAAATACGTTCATGTTGTTTCCGATATATATTTTCATCTTTAGGATTCTCCATGGATGAAATCGAACACATATATACCAGGGATTTCGTTAAGCATTTATTGGTCATGGGGCATTGGTTTGGGTTTCTACAGTTACAGAGGTTGTTATTATGGGGCAGATTGGTATTAGTGTTGGAGTTATTTTTGTTGTGTGCTTTTAATTTTTAATTTTATTTTTTAATCATATCACCCCGAGCAAGGCGGTAACGACACTGATGTGCAGGGGGCTACGTAATAGTGAAAAGATTGGAAAAAAGAAAGCCGGAAACCACATCCTAAACAGGGAACAAGGGATGAGCCTCTTAACCTGTTCAATAGACGTGGGTGGAGTGTGAACCGGGCGATAAATAGATCTATCTACTCCAATTGAAAAAAAAAAAACAAAGTGAGAAGATTGGAAAAGAGAAAGCCGGAAACCACATTCTAAACAGGGAACAAGGGATGAACCTCTTAATCTGTTCAATAGACGTGGGTGGAATGTGAACCGGGCGATATTTTTTCTAGATTTTTGGAGCAGCTATAGTTAAGTATTATTGTATTTTTATTGAAGATTTTGCTTAGAGGGTTATTTTTTAGGAAAATGCTTATCTATTAGTTTAAGAAATTTATGTCCCAGCTTGAAGTTAACTGACTGATTAGAAGGAGGGTTATACCATATGATTTTCCTGTTTCTATTTTTGCTTTTTGAGCGCTTTAATTTTTCCACAAAGTTTATTTTGGATGATTGATATCTGCTTTCTTTAAGGATTCTGTCGTAAATTACCTTGTGTTTATCAAATATTTCTTTATTGGAGGAGTGTGTGTTCATGCGGCGTTCCACTGATGATGGGATATGCTTGATAATGGATGGTGGGTGATTAGAATTGGGGTTTATATAGATTGGGTTAGCATTATTTTTCATGTAAGGTTGGAAAGTGTTCAATACTAAGTCTAATGTTATGTCTAGGAAGTCAACTTACTTGATATTAGGGTTAATTACTACGTTAATACCAAAGGATTTAAAAACTTTATGGATTAATTTTCAAGTTTTATCAACCTTACCTCCAATAGATTTATTTATTATCATGAGTCCGTTATCTCTATAGAGTCCTATATTATTAGTGTTAATTTCTTTATACGCCGTACAATAGGAATAATCCGACTAGATCCGAAGATTCTGCAGAATCCAGGGCTCCCATACATAAATCAAATTTATACGTTGAATTTTTTGTCCACTGTTCGTTGTTGTGGATGAGAACTGATTTTCTAGAGTTCAAAATTATTTTGATTTCATCCTTTGAGATGTCCGAGTAGAATTCCCCGAATTCCAAGGGCAAGGTTGAAAAGGCCCTCAGATATTGATGGGTAAAAATCCACGATGTCAAATTGGAAGAAAGTGGCATTATTTTTTCTCAAGGTTTTCGAACCAATTGATTACATCCATTGTACCCCTCCATTGCATTTTTTTCCTTATTTTTTGGTTGACTCTTTCTAATATTACCTTATATATATATATATATATATATATATATATATATATATATATATATATATATATATATATATTTTAGAAAAGATTTTGTATTATTACAATGGGTAATACATATTTCACCGCATATTGCGGCTCGTCAGACCCAAATGGTACACAGTTGTCCTCAAAAAGCCCCTAAAAAATTGTTTTTACATTTATATTTTTGAGGGATTTTTGAGGAGCAACTGTTCTACCATTTGGGTCTGACGAGTCGCAATATGCGGTGAAATATGTATTACCCATTGTAATAATCCAAAATATTTTCTAAAACATATTACTCTGTTAAATTAAATAAATTAATTTAACATTGAGTTCTTTTGAGTTCGTCTCTATCGGAATTTACCTGGATAGTATACCAAGTGTGCTACGTTATATATATATATATATATAACTCGACCAATTTTGTATCAGATTCCGACTGACACCAAATCGGTCAAGTTTCGATCCTAGCCAGTAGCAAGTAGATGTCTAGCCACACTGATGAGCTGTGATACAGTGAAACAGTGAAACAGGCTTGTATGTGGATGATATATATATATATATATATATATATATATATATATATATATATAATTGTAGAGAAGTTTATTACTTAACTGAGCAGAGTCAAGCTTACTTCGAAGTGTTGTGTCGCAGTTTTATTCTTTGCATGAATCTTAGTGTAATTTAATATTTTAAAACAACAATCTTGCCACTAAGCATAATCAAAACTGAACTTATACATATATGTTATTACACACACCGCCATTAAATTAAAACAAAAGAAAAGGTAAAGTTATTTTTCCAAAGGATCGTATTAAACACACTGGCGTCGATTATTTTAAACTGAGATGATGAATAAACTTACCCATGACCTACTTTCCCACCTATCTATCTATCTATCTATCTATCTATCTATCTATCTATCTATCTATCTATCTATCTATCTATCTATCTATTTTATCGGAACACGTGACCGGCAAAAGGCGGCTAATAATAAGTAGTCATTGTCGGCCATCAAAATATTTTAATCCCTGGGAAATAGGAGTCGCTAGTGACAAGAAGAACGTTACCGGAAGACAGGTGACCTTTGGACACGTGCCATCGAAATCAGTAGGGCAAGTAAGACAGATGGTATAAAGTTAAACCTTTATTATGTTTTTCTCTCTCACTTCTTTCTTTCTTTCTTTCTTTTAGAAGCGCGATCATGTTTTTTGTTTAAATAGTTTTGTATTAGCCTACTTAAATCTGTAAAATTGTGTTAGTATATAAGGATATTAATTCATCTTGGAATAGATTATAAAGAAGATAAAGGGGTTATTGTCATTGCAACTGATTGAAAAAATATTTTTTAACCAATCAAGATATGCCTGCATTTGTGCCTAATTCTCTAACAATAAAAAGTATGGGATTTAAAGTCGAATGTTGGTGTCTTGTAGGTGTGTGCATGTTTACATATAAACAATTAAAGAAGAAGCAAAGGCTTGGGTTTCTACTACAGATCATTTATTCTTTGTTTATATATATATATATATATATATATATATATATATATATATATATATATATAACCACTTGGAAACAAAGTTCTTAATGTCTCTATTGGGTATGTCCATTTCCATTTTCTAGTCCAGAAGTAAGTTAGAAGTAAGTAACGATAAGAATGACTATCGTGGTCGAGCTCAAGTCGGGTTTGCGCTGAGTTGGAACAACCTAATGGTTGTATTTACTTCATGGATGGAATGGCAAAACACGTTCGAACGCATATCGTTGGAAAGTGGGAAAAGAGTGATAAAAATCCTTTCCCAGTATCTTTATTACCAGTATAGCGGTTGCGATGTTTTTCTTACCCACATTCGGACCATGTCATTTACTCGTCTGCGATTGGGTAATAAATCACTACTGTTCTTGTATAGGACAATTTAGCAATCGCAGTCGCCTTTAATTTTTCGTCTCTGAAGCAGCTCTTTCATGTGTGTTTGGTGATTGGTTAATTTTTAGCCAATCACATATTTTTTTTATGTAAACAAAGTTTGCCACGCGCTTGCTCGTTGAGCCACTCTCTGTCCTTATAAGCACCAACCTTTCGCAAGTTAAGCAGTAGACCAACAGGCTGGCTAAAGAACTCGACGTAAGTCTCTTTCTACTCATACCTTACCTAACGCACACACAGACACAAATTGGAGTTGTTGTCTTTATTTTTCTTGAATCGTATGTTGGACGAATCGTAATATAAATCGTAAAGGACTAAAAATCCTCTACACCAGCATCATGGGAAATTTTTCTTTTTTCTTATTCTATTTAATGATTTTTTAAATTTTCCTACAGAAGAAAATCACATATTTACAAGTACCAACAAAAGAAATCACCCTTTTTAATGCTAATATATACAAAAGTCGAATCACAGAAGCACTGCAATATTCCCAGCAAATTCAAAACACTTTTAGCCAACCAGAAAATCGTAGATCACATTTTAGATCAATGACAAAATAGAATTGCCTATTTGAGAAACCTTTTGTGTGATTACACCACTTGTCTGTCAAAGAAGTTCTTCTAATGACCGGTTAATGGCATTGTCAAGGAAGTATATAAGAAAAGGATGTAAAATCTTATACTCTTTGTTTCTCTATTTCTACAGGATGCGATAGAGAGAGAAAAAAAAAACGTCTCGTTACTCTCTGGAAGACGTTTTGTTTCCACTGAACCCTATGTCCATTGAACACAACATAGCATGCGATACACTAAGTTTATTTGACTGCATACAGATATAATAATTATATCAATCCAACAGCTACAAAAAATTTTTAAATGTAAGTTTCTTATAATCTTTCATAGAAGCTTGACACATACGTACATACTAAAACGTCATTGCTACATACACATTTTCATTTTATTTTTTTGTATCTAGCTTTGCTTAGACAATAAAATATGTGGTTAACCCTTACATAATTGTTTGTATATTCATTCTTACTCTCTTTTTGAGGGAATATACAAGGTATCCATTATCATATAATCTAGTATTACCTCAACATTCCCAGTGTCTGTGCCAACTTTTAAAGGTAAACAGGCCACAACGGCGTCTGAATGCTGAGGAATCTGCATCATTCAATAAAAAAATTGACATTCAGCCGACCAGTGTCGGTGAGTACTGCCACCGAATCCAACCGATTATAGATGAACGGGGTTCCCAGGCAGTGCCTTGTGACTCTCGCTATCTTATCATTTGCTTTTTTCTACCTACATTTATATACATTACAAATTAAACAAAGCACACTTGACTATTAAAGGATGAAAAAGTTTGCAGGTTTTGACGTCAAAATCCGTGAGTTTTTAATATTTTGCAACGGGTTAAATGCGACATTAGTTTTCTGCACCTCATCATGTGTCTGCCTTGCCTTTTGATCTGAAATTAATTTGACACCTAGTAGCAATAGATGAAAAGAACTTTGTCACAAAAAGATATTTTAGGAACCTTGACAACACAAGCTCCACCTACCCACTTGGGGAAAATAGCAATTATAATGTTATAGCGGAATTTCGGAAAAATATAAAAATTGTGATATAGTAGAGTGATTTCAATTCCAACACAGAATATTACCAGGAAAAGACATTAAATTAATAAGCAATTAAATTAATAAGTGATTAAATTAATAAGCAGTTTAGAAATGAATGCTCTGCTAACATGAGATTACTTTTAAATACTGACTCTTTCTTCACAATACTTAATTCTTCGCCTGTTATGTTGTAAAGAAAACAATGTTTGTTTTATTTAAATATTTTACAAGTTCCGATTTCGTGTCTCATAGTCTCAGCTACTACTGATAAAGTTGATTTTTAAGAAAACACAGATAAGAATCCATTAAATATATCGTGAGGGATATTTATAAAAATTGCGTTATAAAATTGAATATCATATCTCCTCTGATTCACAGTCAAAAACACCCAAAATCTGCTAAGCACTCTTACAATTTTGGTTCTGAACTGGATTTCTACATTCTATTTCAGAAACTCATTAAAACAGGCTCCGAGTTCCATTTGCTAAATACTGTTGTTTGATTGGTCCGTAAATGGAAATATTATGTTCTTGTCTACGTCCGCACAATCGGATCGGAAACTAATACGACAAATTTCTTCCTTCCTCACACATATATGTGAAAATATTAATCAGTGAATGAGAACACTGGAAAACATACCCAGAGACAAAACCTGAGAAGCCTAACAAGACTACCTAAAATTTAATTTAACTATAAAAAAAATCTCTGAGGAAATTAAATTGGGCAGAAGGGCTTACAGGACGCTATGACCCACCGGCTGGCTGGCTGGTGAACAACACCCTTGCCTTACCTTCTCATCCAACGTCACATCAAATCCTTTCCCCTCTTCCTCACACATTGTCGGCAAGGATGAAAGAAAGAACAACCTTTCAACGTCACGATTACTACTATGGAATTAAAGAGAGAACATCAAAGAGCTACCGATTACCTACTCCACTCCACATGTTTTGTCACTTTTCTCTTCTCTCAACCTTCCGTCTCCTTCTCAATAAGGACAACCGCCTTTAAAAACCACACATATCCTTGTGAACATTAAATACAATTACAGACGGCCAGTCTAAAGCAAATTAATACACATCTATACGCTAACCGGCTAAGAATTAAGGTAGTTACCTCCAAAAAATCGCTAAAAAAACAGCATAAAATAACATAGTATGAATAAAGAAGGCCCCAAACTTAATAAAACAAATTTTTTCCATCAAAATGTTTATATTATTATTAAGAGGAAAGATCAAAGTAATTTTTAATTATTTTAAAAATCTTTTTAATTCCTTCTAACATTTTCGAAATTTTGTCAGAATATTTTGTTTTGATTTGAGTTAGCGGTTAAACAAACGTTACGACTGTTTACAATGGAAAACGTAATGATTGCATCACCCACTTTTTTTCAGCGACAAACACATTAATTTGGAAATTCTCGCAAAAATAAAATAATTGTCGGATTTTAATGAAACTTTCACAAATGAATGAAATTATTTTTGAAATTATTATTTAAAAAAAAATCCTGGTAACACCCATCTACGTGAATCCATGAAATTTTAATTGGCTGCAAAATAGTTTTTTATTAGTTAAACGCAGGACTCATTGGGGAATATAAATCATCAATTTTTAAAATTTAAGAACACAATTCGAGAATCTGCCCCGAAAAGTAAAATAAAAAAGCCAATAAAACTCTGATATTATTTAATTTCATAAGCTTTTAATTGCTGGAATAAATAATAATAAAGGACATTGTAGTCTGAAGAAAAACAATTTTTTTGATAACTAATAAAATTTTAAAAGGATTTTCATTTTTTTAATTATAATAATTCATAAAGTTTTAAAAATCTTTTAAAGAACTTTTGCTCTTAGGTTCTTTAGGTTAAGAATTGATAATTATATTGCCTATCGAAAATTGAAAAGTTTAATAAAATCGTTTTGCAGAAATATTTTTAAAATAATTAAAACTTTTTTTTGTATATTTGATTTTTTGTATGGTAATTTGTTTAAATTAAAAGGTCAGAGTTTCCTCCCTTACCAAAAAGGAAATGAGGACAATTTTGTTGCTTATGAACGCCATACGTTTTTTTTTTATCCTTAATCAAGAACCTGTCAACACGATCTTGATTTACAACGCTTACAGGTCAAAAAGTTCAAATTTGTGATTAAGAAATAGTTTTATTCTAAATTTCACGCTATGAATAAGTAATGTTTGTGTAAATCAGATTAATTTAACATAAAATTTGCTAATTTTCCAAAAATAATGTGTCACAGATGTATATTTTATTTTTACAAGATTTTTAAAACCGAGAATTAACTTTTGAAAAAATGTGTCGATCGAATTAACTTTTTAAAAATGTGTCGATCGCTCAAAAATGGCGGCAAATTCAAAAATTGAAAAAAAAGTCTCAAACTTTTATATTTCAATCAATATAATTTCTGTTTGAAATAAAACAGAGTATTTTACAGGAAATATTAAATTTAATCATTTAGCTTTCAATTAATAAAAATAAATTTCAAGAAAACTCTTTACATTTAAAAAAATTCAGTTTAAAAGTAATTATGCTGTTTTTTCGCGATTTAGTGGAGATACCTAAATTAAGGACAACCAAATTCGTAAACCACTCGTCTGTATTTATTTAACAAACGAGATAAATTTACGTCTACCTTTGTCATAATTCTTCTTGCTTGTTTATAACAATTGTAAAAAGAAAGACCTTGAAAGATTTTCCAAAACTGGAAAACCGCCAAAAATGACAGACACTAGAAACTTCAAGTCTAGTAGCTGGAGAGAATGTATATCTTCAGATATTGCAGTGGACATAACCAGATAAATTTAGCAGACCCAGCAGTTGAAAATATCTAATGGGAAAAGAAACTGAGGCCAGTGAAAAAGGGACATTACCTCGATTGCCTTCTTTTTCTGTATTAAAAGCTCAAGAATTTTCTTTTGAAGAGTTTATAACCAAATCAAATAAAAAGTATATTATAACTCTCCTAAGATTACTTTTCTGACAATGTCTTTATTTCTTGCTCAAATAAAGAATAATTTACAACTTTTCTAGGATTAACTTTTTTGATGACATTATTTCTTACAACATAGCAGTCATGCGTTTTACCAGAAAGAGTAATTAAGTAATTAAACAATTCCAGAATAAGGAGTAAAGTTTCTGAGTAAGAAAAACATTCACCGTTTATGTTTAAATGTTCCTTTATTTGAAACGTTCTGAATTTTCAGGAAAAAAAAAGCTTTACAAACTTGTAAGTTGGCAAACTTAAAGACAGATACTTAGAAAGAGATATTTTTCAGTTGCAGAAAATTATTGTACAATTACAAAAAAAACATAAGTTGATGTTTATGATCATGTAGGGTTGCAGAAGGCGATTATTTCACTTTGGTGGAGATAAATCACATGGGTCACGTGATGGCCCGTTTAGTGACGTCACTCCATACCGTGAAGTTCAGTCCGTTTTACACCAGCTAAACTAAAACATTTTTTAAGCACGGGCGGTCCCATGGCCTGTGCAAGGGCTAAATCTACCTCCCCAGCACCCTACAAGTCCATGATGCCATTTCTTTGTAGGAATATATCTTTCCAAGACATCGAATGAAATTCCAGTTCTCAATTTGAGAAAACCCAAAACTCGCTGCTTGTGGAATATGTCCTCACCTGGAGCATAAATGGACCAGATCGTTTGAATCATGGCCTAAATACACTCCTGATCAAAAATTTAAGACCAGTTAAAAATCTTTAAAAATATTTTTTTTTTTTACAGATAGATATTAAACTCATACCACTTAAGGTTACCAATACTACAAGCTAAAAGGTTATGGAAGCAGAAAGCTACATTCTAAACATTTTATTTAGAAATTTACATTTTTATAAAATGTGGCGATTTACGCATGATCAAAATTATAAGACCAGGGGTATAAATTGTTAGATCTATGGTAATTCCAATGTTTTTAGTTCAGTTAGAGATTAGCAATCACTGTGTAAAGGTGTTACCATGCCTAAAGCAAGCAAACTTACTAAAGTTGAGCCTTCTCGAATTCTAGAATTCCATAAGCAAGGTTTGTCACAGCGGGCAATCGCAGCTCAGGTAAATCGCAGTAAAACTGTTATTTGCAACTTTCTAAAGAACAGTGAGAATTATGGAAAAGCAAAATCCTCTGGTAGGCCCCCAAAAATTTCTCCTGCATTGAGTAAGAGAATAAGACGGGTTGTTATGAAAGAGGCGGGACTTTCTTCTAGTCAAATTAAGGTAGTCACAGATGCTGATTGCAGTCCCGTAACCATCAGACGACACTTACAACAAAAAGGCATGGTAAATAAAAAGCGTAAACAAATTCCTCGGCTGCTTCCACGTCACAAGGTGGACTACTTAAAGTTTGGTTGTGAATACCAAACATGGGACGTTGAGAGGTGGAAGAAAGTCCTGTTTTCTGATGAGAAAAAATTCAATCTAGATGGTCCTGATGGCTTCCAACGATATTGGTATAACAAAAACATGCCTCCTGAAATTTTCTCCACACGTCATAGTGGTAGAGAGTCCTTAATGGTATGGGTTGCCTTTTCTTACAGAGGGACGATGGAGCTCCAGGTGGTGCAGGGCTGTCAAACAGCGGCTGGTTATGTTCGCATGCTACAAAAAGCATCATTGATGATGGAGGGCCATCGTTTGTGTGTGGATGGATGGTTATTCCAACAGAATAATGCTGCAATCCACGCTGCAAGACGGACCTTGACCTTTCTACAAGAAAATGGGGGCCATCTCTTGGGACATCCTGCATGCTCACCAGACTTGAACCCAATTGAAAATGTTTGAGGATGGATGACAAGAGATGTTTATCGAAATGGCAAACAATATTCAAGAAAAAATGAACTTCGTGAAGCCATCTTCAGAAGCTGGAGCAACATCCACCGCACCTTAATGGAAACGCTTATTTCTAGCATGCCCGACAGAATCTTTGAAGTCATCAAAAGCAGTGGAGGTAGAACTCATTATTAAATTTGGTTGTTGAATGTTTTCATACACTTTTTGTACAATTTCGTAGATTTTTTGTCTCTGGTCTTATAATTTTGATCATGTGTAAATCGCCTCATTTTATAAAAATGTAAATTTCTAAATAAAATGTTTGGAATGTAGCTCTTTGTTTCCATAACCTTTTAGATTGTAGTATTGGTAACCTTAAGTGAGAGGAGTTTAAAATCTATCCGTAAAAAATATTTCTTTTTAAAGAATTAAAATTTTGATCAGGAGTGTATGACTTCTCCAGAAACAGGCGCATCTCCATAGATATATATAGTTTTGTGTATATCTTAGTGATAAAAAAGTCTCTTTGAGAACAAAGTATGTTTTACACTCTTTTCTCAATTAGCCATTCTATTCCATCTGTAAAATATGGTGTTATTATATCATCGGATATAATAATGACCAGAATGGAGGAAATAAAAAATGGGCAAATAAACCTTTCTACCATAGTCTCTCTCCCGTTGCAATAACATTCATGTGGATTCTTCAAATTTCATTAGTTTTAGAATAAAATGTTTTTTTCAGTTCTAAAAATGAATTAATTTACAAAACCTAGAGAAGACTCTTCACACAATTTAGAGATAAAAGATAAATTTTATGTTTTACCTTTGTTTCAGAATACGGCGTGTTACATTAAGCTACTTATTTTCACATATTTATCTTTTGATGTTTCTTAATTTTTATTAAAATTTTAAAAATAAAAATGCAATTACATGTGTCAGTAAGTCTTTTTTTGCAAATTCGACAGTAGTTGGGCAAATTCTGAGGTTTATATTATCGATTTTCTGCGCTATTGTAAGAACTGCAACCTTGAAACTTCTGAATATAGTTTCTTATGTCTTTATCTATGAGTGCATAAAATTTGATTAAAATCGGACCACTCCTTCTATAACCCGATTTTTTCAATTATCGATTTTCGATATTTATCGGAGGTACCTCGGCACAAAACCTAGCTAAGAACACTCGCAGACGCTTAACGAACAACTGTGTAAATTTTCAAGAAAATCGATTCAGCCGTTTTGGAGTCTATAGGTAACGGACACACACACACACACACACACACACACACACACACACACACACACACACACACTAAGTTTCATTTATAAATAAGTTTAGATTAGATTAGATATAATCAAAACGTTGACTTTCCACACCCTCTCGGATAGAAAACTTCCGTCAATGCTGAAAAGAGTAAAAACAGTGAACATGTGACACCTATTCTGCTGACAAACTGTTTTATGAAGGTGTCTTTTTAAAATTTCAATCAGGAGTAATGCTATTTGGTTAATAAATTGAACACTATATGTCTTTTGTATGAAAAGGTATAATCTTGCAATTGGCATTACAAATGAAAATGGGTCACGTAGAAAAATTGTAATGAACGTTCTAAGATACATACCTCTAGACAATTGACGCAAAAACAGTATAGCATGATTTTAAAAGTTAAAAACATAATAAAAACATTATTTTATCATCAAAATGTTTATGTTATTATTAAGAAGAAGGATAAAATTTTGTTGTCATTATTTTTAAAAAAATTAATCCTTTCTAACACGTTTGAAATTTCAGTTAAAATTTCTTTTTTTGTTTTCCGTCAGCGATTCACGCCATGTTTACGTAATGTGACTACTAAGAAAAGTAAGTTTTTTTTTTGTTGAAAGACATTAATTTGAAAAATCTTGCAAAAATCAACTAATTGTTGATTAGTTGTTTGTAATTGTCTGATTTTAATGAAACTTTTAGGGTTTATTCATAAATGAATTAAATTATTTATGCAATTATTATTTTTAGAAAATCTTAGTAAAAATATTTTTTACATATGTTACTCCCCCACTCCAATTAATTGCATAAAACTTCCAGAAATACATTATCCATATCAATATTTTTATTAGTTAAATACAGAACTAATTGGGGAATGTAAATCATGTATTTTTTTTAATTACAAAACCATTTTTTCAGAAAATTTGCTCCGAAGAGTAAAATCAAAATTGCGTTAAAAGTACGCCATTTTTAATGTAGATAAACATTTAATTGATTTTATAAATAATGTAATTTTAGGATATCATATTATGAAGAAAAAATTAGATGAATAACGAATTTTTATAAAAATTGTTTTAATTTTTTCTTTGCTAATTAAAGTTTCAAACATCTTTTAAATTTCTTCCAGTTACTCAGTGTCTTCAGTTATTAATTTATTAAATAACGACTTTATTTACAAATCGAAAATTGAAAAGCCGAATGCAAATCATTTAGAAGTAAGATTTTTTAAATATTGTAATTTTTTTAGTTATGTTAAACTGCACATTTTATTTTACTATGGAAACTTATAAGAGATCATTAAAAAGTCACATGTTTCAAGGGCTGTTCCCATTAGAAAATGTTAAATTGGTTTATGTCAATTTTTGGTCACCATACTTCCAGATGTGTGAACTGATTTATGACAGAGGGTTATCATCGCCTACTTTAAAGATCAACGGCTCGAACCTTCTGATTAAGAAATAATTTTATTCTAAATGTCACACCATAAACTATTTGTTTCGAATCAGATTAATTTAATTTAAATTTGCTAATTTTCCAAAAATAATGCGTGAGAAATGTATATTTTATTTTTGTAAGATTTTTAAACCCAATAATTAACTTTTGTTTACAAATGTGCCGATCGCTCAAAAAAAAAAAAAAGAAGATAGGCGAAAAAATTGGAAATTTTAAAAAATCCCAAAATTTTAGATTTCAATGAATATAATTTCTATTTAAAATACACCCGAGTATTTTGCTTACTAGAAATAGTAAATTTAATCATTTAGCTTTCAAGTAAGCTAAAATTCAAGAAAACCTTTTTTATTTTTCAAAAATTAAATTTAAAACTTAGTTATCGAAAATAGAGTGGAGGTATCTATTCTAAGAAAATACATTCGATATTACTTAGATATAGGTACCTCTGTGGTGAATACGGAATTAAAAGTAACTTTCTCCTCTTCACTTTTTACAAATTTCGCAATCTAGTGTGAAATCTCAATTTTGACCAATAGAAAAAGGATTGATCTTGTAATGAAGAAAAAACAAAGCCAAATTTCGCAATCCAATGTTAAATTAATTTTCTAACCAATGAAAGGAAGCGATTTGCAAAACTGTTAACAATCCAACGTGTAAAAGGTTTTTTGCTATAAAAACAGAAAGAAAGTCGAATCAATTAGATGGCAATGAGATTAAGACACCGCCAATATGTGACAAAAGAAGCTTCAAGCCACTAACCCGGACATAAGGTCCCGACACACATTCGTTCTCCTTCTCCTTTTTTTCCTTCTTCTTCATCTTCACCATTCTCGCCGTTAACAAAAAAGAAGAAGAAGAAGAAACCAACAACAACAACAACAACAATAATAATGCACTTCAACTGACTCATAAAATTAACTTTGAGAAGTGAAATTTTCCTTTATTGCTTTACCTTCCTTTTCACTTTCTCGTCGGCCATAAAAAAAGAAAGGAACGTAGACCTTATTAGCAACCCTCTTAATTCTGCATAAACACATTTGCTACTTACAACTAGAACTCTGGATTCTTTTAACTCCTTACTACACTTTCTCTTTGAAAATTTAATTCCTACAAACTGATGTTATTTTGTTCTGTTAATAAAATTCGACTTAACCTTACAAATGAAATACTTTTATTCTTCCAACCTTTAACCCTTCTGATGATATCTGATAAACCTAAGTTGTAGGGAGTTCGGTTATGTTTGTCACAAGGCCAATTTAATAAATTATCAACCATATCCTTACTTCACCTCCACTCATTTCCAATACCTAAATTTAAATTGAATTTTAAAAATTAAAAAAGTTTTCTTGAAGCTTTAATTTTAGCTTTAATTGAAAGCCAAAAGATTAGATTTATTAATTCCAGTAAGCAAACTACTCTGGTGTATTTCAAACCGAAGTTATGTTGACTGGAATCTTATATTTTTCTGATTTAAAAAAAATTAAAAGTTTTCGTCCATTTTTCATCGATCGACACATTTTGCAAACAGAAGCCAATTCACGGTTTTAAAAAATCTTACAAATAAAATATACCTCGCTGACACATTATTTTATTCAAATTATCAAATTTTAACTTATCTTAATCAGATTTGAAACAAGTATTAAATGTTTACTGCCAGAAATATACTATAAAAGCGTTTCTTAATTACGGTAGCCTTGTTATCAGTGGTTATCATCGTGTTATCAAAGGCGATAATTGACATGAGAGACGGAAACCGAAAAACATACTAATTATGGAAGACGAATTTATGTAGCTTAACCAACGTTTGGTTTTTTGGTTTTTAACTATATAGTAAAATAGAAAATTAAACAATATTTTCAGAAATTATCTAATATTTTATAGAATTTTAGTTTGTTTAATTTTATAGCATTACGCTTGAAGATGTTTTATGAAAAATAAAAATTAAAATAATATAAAACTTTCTTATAAAATAATTTTACAATTTAATAACAGAGAATGAAATTATATAAAATGACAGAGGTAACTCAATAATTTATGAAATGTTATGGCATTTATTAATTTTTATTTTTAATATCTATTTTTCATATTCTTTTTAGGTACCTCCACAAATTGTGAATTTCACAATTAATTTTTTGTAATAAAATTAGGAAACTAAGAATTAAAATATGAAACTTGCTTTAAATCTTGATTTGTAAAGCCCGTTGAGTGTTGAAACGTAGGGCATAGGAAACACGGGAGCGAGATGAAAGAATTGTACGCTGCCGAAAATATTTATATAGTTTTTTTCCCCTGTAAGGAGCGTGTGGGGTTTCATACATTGACACCCACCCACACACACACGCACACACACACACACATACACACACACACACACACACACACGCATGGTCACTCGCCGTCCACGTGATGACTGGTTCTCGCCAAAAACGATGCTAATAAAAACGGAAAACATCACGTGGTACACTAGTTAGGATTTCGTCCCGGGACAAGAGCAAACATGTCTTCCTAACTCACACAAACACACGCGCACTAATTGCGTGTAGCAATTAGTGGCGCAAAATTTCTTTTATTTTTCTTCTCCTACATTAACACTATGCACATTAACTTTCATTCAAACAGGACTTTACATAAAATAACTTTCTACACATAAATTCACATTTTTCCAACCTTCGTCAGTAGAAATCCACAGACTGACTAAGACTGCTACATTCGCATGTAAGTCTCTCTCTCTCTCTACTCAACGCACACACAGACACAGAACTTTGTCTTCTGTCTGACTTTCTTCATCAAGGATTTGAACTTTGAACTCTTTACGACAATCTTAACAATTGTTACAAACCTTTCTTTCAGCTAGAGAAAAAACTTCATACAGCTTATTTTGTTTCTACGAACAGACGAAGGGGAATGACTCTTTCCTTTTCACTTTCTTATGCATGCTCTCTCAACCCCATGTAACCTTTGTCAATACATTGTTTTTCTGGTTACTTTCGCCTTTTTGTTTTTTCTTAAAACCTGCTTCAAACCATGACTAAGGTTACGTCGAGTCGACTCGTCAAACTTAAATAAGTAATGGACCCTCTGTCCACTACAAGCGCAACCATTAAAACACGTAATCTTTTAATGATATAAATCGCGTACGGCCACCCGTAAAAAGAAAATACCGGTCATCATACGCACACAATTAAAATATTTTAATTATTTTAAAAATCGAAAGGCTCAATTATTTGTATTAAGCTTTTCAATTTTTGATTAGTAAATATATCGTCTTAACTGAACCTAACCACCTAGCTTGAACGATGAAGGAAGAAATTTTAAAAGATTTTTGAAACTTTATAAATTATTATAATAAAAAATAATAAAAATGAAAATAATTCTTGTAAAAATTCATTATTTATTGAATTTTTTTTTCTTTTCAGACTATGATATCCTTAATATATATTGTTTATAAAACAAATTAAAAGTTTATCTAAATAAAAAATGGCATAGTTTTATTGCATTTTTGTTTTCACGATTCGGAGCAGATTTTCTGAAAAAAAAGCTAATTTAGAAAAAAAAAAAAAAAAAAAAGAAAAGAAAAAGGACAGTTTATTAGCATTTCCCATTGACTCTGTAGCAAGAAATTAATTAAAATCAATCTTCTTCTTCACTTTTACAAAAATTCACAATGACGCGTGAAATCCTTTTTTTCCCAAATAGAAAAAAGGATTGATCATGTGCTTAAAGAAAAAGTCGAACCCAGATTTCGCAAGTAGATGTTAAAATGACTTTTGACTAATGGGAGCTACTTGTAAGTCTTGGAAGGACTTGGCGATCCAGTGTGAAATTCAAAAGGACTATATAAATGACCTCGGCGTCAGTCAAGAGTGACAGATGGGAGCCGAGAGACGAAACAACTAACATGTAACGGCAACTTCAAATCGACCCGGAGATAAGGTCAGGTCGCACCTTGTTCTCTTTCTCTTTCTCCTTATTTATTTCAACAATTAATACCAGAACATTTTGTACGAACTCTACCCTTCACTTTTTAATAAAGTTTCTTATTGAACATTAATTTCTACAACTTATGTTACTCTTTCCTTATAATAAATTTCTATTTTAACATTCAAAATGTATATTTTATTATTCCACTCTTCTACACTAATCCACACATTCCAACTGACAACCAACCTTCTGATGACGAAAAACCTTCTGATGATTATAATTCTGCATAAAACTTGTAAGCTGTAGGGATTTCTGTTATGTTTGACACAAGGCCGAACAAAAAAAAACATTAACCAGCTCCCCTACCCTGGTCTCAACACAACTCCTTGTTTTATGGGCACACACCCGCGAATTTCTAGATATTTCAGGAAATTAATTGGTAGGGCGTGTAACATATGTAAAATTTATATAAATTTTTTCACCAAGAATTTCTAAAATTAATTATTTAAAAACTGATTTCAATCATTTTTGAATAAGTCCTAAAATTTTCATAAAAATCTGACCATTATTTGATTTTTGCAAGAATTTCCAAATGAATGTATTTTTCACCGGCAAAAAAGTAATATGCATAATATTACGCCTGCCGTAATAAATCCTAGTAAAAATTACGTCACTCACGAACGAAAGAAAAACAAGATTTTATACCAAAATTTCAAACCTGTTAGAAAGAGTTAAAAATGTTAAAAAATACTTTGATTTATCCTCTTAATGAATATTTTACCGATAAAAAAATTTAAAATTTAGTTTGGGGTGTTTTTTCTTCATACTAAACTATTTTTTTCATCGGATTGGTTTAGTCAACAATCAAATTAAATAAGTTATTGGTAAATTTTCTTTTGTTACGCCAAATAAATATGTTTCAATAGTACCAAACACAACCGAAGTCCCCACAATTTGAAATATCAGAAGGTTGAAAGAATGAAAGTGAAAAGGAAGGTGAAGCAATAAAGGAAATTGTATTTATCAGGCCTTAATTTTTAGGAGTCAGTTGAAGTATCTTGTTGGTGTTGCTGTTGTCGTTTTCTTCTTTGTTGACTGCAAGAATGTTGAGAATGAAGAAGAGATGAAGGAAAATAGCACGAGTGAAAAAGGAGAATGAATCTGTGTCGGGATTTTATGCCCTGGTCAGTGTTTGAAGTTTTTGTCATTTGTTGCTGGTGTATAATATCACTGCTTCCATCTCACTGACTGATTCTGATTTTCTTTGTGTTTTTATAGCTATTTAGTTTTTGCCACTGGATTGCTAATTTTTCTTTCAGTTTTTCAACTCGCTTCCTTCCATTGGTGAGAAAATAAATTTAACATCGGATCGCAAAATTTGGCTTCGTCCTTTTCTTTCAGTACGGGGTCAATCCTTTTCCTATTCGTCAAAATTAAATTTCACACTTGTTTGTGAATTTTGCCTTGGTCTGGTTTTTCCAAAATGCTTTCAGTCATTCTGATCCGATTTTGCAGGTGTGCAATTTTACTTTTTGTGTTTCAGTTAATTGTTGGATGATATAGGATTTGTGTGAAATTTAATTTTACCGAATAGGAAAACGATTGACCCCGTGCTGAAAGAAAAAGACGAAGCTAAATTTCGCGATCTAATGTAAAATTTATTTTCTAACCAATGAAGGGAAGTGATTTACAAAACTGAGAAAAGTTAGCAATCTAGTGTGAAAAAGCTAAATGGTTATAAAAACAAAGAAAGTCAGAATCATTCAGTCAGATGGGAGCACAAAGACGGCACGTTAAAATGTAACAAAAGAAATTTCAAGACGTCGACCCTGTCATGTCTCGTCGACATACATTCATTCTTCCTCTCCTTCCAATTTTCCTTTCTTCCTCTTCACTCACTCGCCGTCAAAGAAACAACAACAACAACAACAACAATAAGACATTTTCAACTGACTCCTAAATATTAACGTTCAATAAGTACAATTTCCTTTATTGCTTCGCCTTCCTTTTCACTCTTGCTGGTCATAAAAAAGGAAAGGAACACACACACATTCTGCTACTATCAACCATGAACTGGATTCATTCAACTCCTTACTACTATTTCTCTGGAACATTTAACTACTTACATTTTCTCTTTGAACATTTAACACATACAAATTAATTAACTACGTATATTTTTCTCTTTGAACATTTTCTTCTTACAAATTTGCTATCTTGTTTAGTCAATAAAATTTTACTTTAACATACAAAACCAAATATTTTATTCTTCCACATTCCAACATTCAACTTTCAACTTTCAACTTCTGATATTTTAAATTGTGGGAACTTTGGTTGTGTTTGACACAAGGCCAATTTGATAGACATAGCCGAGGCCCCTACAGTCTTCAGTGTCAAAATGTTTTCTCTTCTTACTCTCAAAAATTTCTCTCCTTTCTATCTACTGACCTGAGCCTGATTTATACATAAAATTTAAGTTCGCCTTTGCCCCACTATTCGGAATGTTATTAAAGTTTGAGACCACGTCTCACATGGATCAATATATACAAAAAAAAAAAAAAAAAAAAGTCTTTAAACTGGAAATTGATCATACATAAATTCTGACAGGTTTTCACGATTGAACCGAAAAAAATTATACATTTGTAACAAACTTCACATAAAAACATATGGCCTACATAAAAATAAACTTCTATCAAAAGAACGTACATTAAAAGAACAAAACAAAACAAAAAAAAAACTAAAACAAAAAACAAAACAAAAAACAAAAAAACAAAAAACAAAACAAAACAAAACAAAAGACAATCTAGACGATTATACATTACATTTAAACAAAGTTAACAATTTTAAAATAATAAAAAAATTCCTAATAATTAAGAATAAGATTTAGCTTCAGTTCAGCAAAAAAGCGATCGACTTTATCCCATAAAAAAGCAACAGCAAAAAAATTAAATATATTATTATTTTCTATGTTGGTTACAACTACAGTACACTTATATTAAAGGAAAAGAAATTACTGAACTTTTAATTATGTTAAAATTTATAGTGTCGAACTCGAAACTTATCAACTGGATGTTTTCTACACAAAGAGTTTATAAATGGAATAAGGGAAGTAATTCATGAAACTTAAATAGTCGAGTTATTTATAAATTTTACGGTCATCATCAATGTGAGCACAATTTTCTGAATTTTTTAGCGTAAATTTAAGTAAACATAAAAAATCGAAGTTATAAGTAGAAATTATTTTTAAATCCACAACAAAGGAAAATTGTTTTTATTTATTTATTTATTTATTTGTTTATTTATTTTTTATTATTATTAATACTAATAATGACTACAACAACAACTTTTATAAAATATGTCGCATTTAAAAAATAAAAATACGGCCTCCCTCCAACCAAAATAAAAAAAAATAGAAGAGATTATACAGTTCTTGGACAAAATATGGGTTTGCCCTAAAGAACATAACAAAGAAGCAGAGTAGACTGTACAAGAGATAGGAGATAGAACTAATGAAAAATAAACTAGATCAGACATGGGCTGGAATCATAGAAGAGGATGTTAAATATGCACTGAAAAAAGCGCACAACGGGAAATCTTCAGGAATAGATAAAATTCTTAACTTTTGGCTATATTATTTAAATACAGCACACAAAAAACTAGCTAAAGAACTTCAAGAAATGGTTAACGATCCTACTAAAATTCCTGTATAGATGATCAAAGGAATTATCTTTCTTCTACCCAAAAATAGTGACACAAATATCCTGAAAAACTACAGACCAATTATGTCTCTCCACAACATACAAACTATTGATATCTATTTTAACAAAACACATATTTCTTCTTGGAAAGAAATAACAAAACTATCGCTTGAACAAAAAGAGTGCAAATGCCTGTAATGGTTGACAGATAACAGCTTGGTCTTAGATGAATTGAAGTTGACAAGCCACTTCTTGCCCCAGTTCACCACAGAGTGTAGATCCCATTCAAGGTCAGCAGCGAGATTATGTCTGTCCGCCACGACAGGTTTCTTACTGGTGCGGGGGTATATTGTAGTGTCATCTGCGTAGATGCCTACTTGGGACTTGATCTCATCTGGGAGGTCGTTGATGAAAATAAGGAAGAGCGTTGGGCCCAGCATAGAGCCCTGTGGGACACCAGCATTCGTGCTGTAGGACGAAGAGACATGCCCATTCAGAACGACCTTCATTTTGCGGTTATTTAAGAAAGATTGGATTAGGTCAAGCAGGCGACCGGTAATGCCATAACTGCGTAGTTTGCATAGGAGGCCAGAGTGCCAAACCCCGTCGAAAGCCTTGGAGATGTCCAGAGCAACCACGCGAGCCTCGTCAGACTCATCAAGGGCTTGTAGCATGTACTCCGTTACGGTTGTTAGCAGGTCGGCCGTGGACCTGGCAAAGCGGAATCCATTTTTATTTTTATTTATTTTTTATTTTTTTAATGATTTCACCCCGAGCAAGGTGGAAACGCCACTGATGTTCAGGGGGGCTACATAAATGTAAAAAGATTAATTAGAAAAGAGTGTGGAGTACAAACTAGTTAGAAAGGAACAATAGAAAGCTGAGAAAGCAGGTGCGATGACAGATACATAGGTGGAGAGAAAGGGAAGGTTATATGGGGGTGGGGAGAGAGCTAGAGTCCAGTGGTTAGTAAATGAGTATTGACTTTGCATTTAAATTTCTGGAGGTTGTAGCCATCAGGAAAGCAAGAATACGGGAGCGAGTTCCACAGGCAGGAAGTGTGAGAGAAGAAGCTGCAGGAGTAGAATTGTCGTCTGCATTTGGCTAACCTGACTGTGAATGGGTGGGACCCAGTTGCCAGTCTGGTTGCACGAGTAAACACCTGTTGAGGAGGCATCAGTGACTTAAGTTCGTCTGAGCAGAAGCCATGAAAGTATTTATAGAACAGACAAAGGGAGGCCACATTTCGATGATGGGGAAGTGGCTGCAGTCGAGCCGCCAGATATGTCGCTGTTATGGATGTAAAGACCAATTACTTATTAATAAGATGATTTTAGAGAACTGCATCAATGCAAAGAAAAATCTTAGTACTGCCTGGATAGATTATTGTAAAGCATTCCATAGTGTACTACATTCCTGGATCTTAAAGTCTTTAAATGTGTACAAGGTATCACCCATTATCATCAATTTCATCAAGCAATATATGTCTATAAGGAAAACAACATTTTACATCAATCATATTAATGGAAACTATAAGTTTGGAGAAATAAACATCAACAGAGGAAGATTTCAAGGTGACTCTTTGTCTCCTTTACTATTTAGCATATCACTAATAGCATTAATCAGCCAACTTAACAAGATAGAATGTGGTTATAAAATAGCTCAAAAGAAAATAAGCCATCTATTTTACGTGGATGACTTAAAGTTGTATGCTAGAAATAGCAATGAGCTGGAAGGTTTTCTGCAAACTGTAAAATGCTTCAGTGAAGATGTTGGAATAAAATTCAATTTGGAAAAATGTGCTAAAGCCACAGTTTTACAAGGATCATGACAACAAACATCCTCTATTAGCTTAGACGTGCTGTAACAATAAAAGATTTAGAGTGTGAAGAAGCTTATAAGTACCTAATTGTAAATGAAAGTGAAAGAATTCAACTTAAGAAAATGAAAGAAATAGTGTGTAAAGAGTACTATAGAAAGGTATGACAGACATTAAAAACTGAACTGAATTTTCAGAACAGAATTATGGCCATTAATAACCTTGCCATTCCAGTGGTTCAATATAGTTTCAACATCTTGAACTGGACTCTAAATGACATTTGACGAATGGGTTCTAAGACAAGAAAGCTTCTTTCTAAGCATAAGATGCATCATCCAAAGGCTGATGTAGAACATCTATACATACCTTGTAAAGAAGGTGGAAGAAGTCTTATTCAGCTAAAATTGTCATACAAGACAATAACTATTGACTTACTAACATACATGGAAACAACAAAGGACTGGATGATACAATTAATCAAACAACATGAAGACAGAAAGAAAAAATATTCAATAATGAAAGAAGGCAGTAAATACAAACAAGATTTATATTTAGTAGATTCTGTAGAAAACTAAAACAGAAGCTAAGAATACACTATTGCGGCAAAAAATATGAAAAAGGAAGCCAAGGATAAAACTCTTGAACAGATGAAACAATACTGGTAAGACAAACTTTTGCATGGCCAATATCCAGAATGTGGATATTAACTTTATCAATCCAATGTTGATAAAGTTAATAATCATTGATGGTTATGTGCATCTGGATTCTAGTCTGAAACTGAAGGTCTTATTCTTGCAGTGCAAGACCAGAATCTTTTCACTAGGAATTTTCAGGCAAGTACCATACATAATAATGTGGATCCAAAATGCAGGTTCTGTGACAAATACCAAGAAACAGTACACAATCTAATCTCAGGATGTTCTGTACTTGCCCCAAATTAATATAAAAATCGTTATGATAGAGTGGAGCAATATTTACACTGGACAATGTGCAAACACATTGGAAAATATGTAAACAAACACTGGTATGAACATCACCCAGCACCAGTTATAGAAACTGAAGGTGTCACTATTCTATGGAATTACACCATTTACACAGACAGGAAAGTTGAAGCAAATAGACTGGGTATTATTGTCAAAAACCAAAAAGAAAAACCTTGCCAACTAATTGATATGGCTTGTCCAGCAGATTGTAACATAGCAAGGAATTTGAAAAACTATCAATATATAAAGACCTGGAAATTGAAATAGAACAAAAAAAGTGTAGAAATTGAAAACAAGAATAGTACCAGTGATAATAGGTGCACTTGGGATGGTAAAAAAATGAAAGAAAACAACACCTTGAAAGAATCCTTGCAAACCTCAGCTTAACAGATATACAGAAAATTGTCTTGTTAAGTACAGCCCTAAGGAGAACTTTGTATATTTAAAGCTAGGGATGTTATGGGAGATAGAGAAAAGATGAAATGTAGCCATATCAACACACCACGACCTGCCTTAGGTCTTTCTGCAGACATGGTAGGTAGTGTGATCATAGCAGAAATCAAATTATGATGAAAATAACTTAATAATAATGAAAACAACAACAACAACTTTTATAAAATGTGTCACATTTGGCCAAATGGTATTTTCTGGTAAAAATTAAAAATTAAGAACATTATAATTAATTTTAATGATGTGATTTCAAAATTTAAGGAATATTGCTTAATAGGGTTTAATAGTAATTTTAAGATTTTATATAATACTAGTAAGAATTAAATATTTTGTAAAGACAAAATGGGAATTAACTTGGCATTGTTAAATGTTTATAAAAGCTGATTGTTTCTTGGTAAAAATATTGGATAAAAATTGAAATGGTTGTTAGATTATAATTTATCCTCACTGAAAAGAAACAGTATGTTTATCAAAGACACAGAAGTAAAAAGTATTTTGGGTCTAATAAGATTATTTCCTATTTATATAATTAATATATACAATAATATATACAAGCCTCTCCTTGGTCAAAATCCACACCAACTAGTTTATCTCAATGCTCTGAATGCTTAGTCAGTCAGTTAAATGCCATATGAGATACATGTTTCAGTGATCACATCTTGAAAGAGACATGACTGACTGGGCATAATTTTCTCACAGTAGGTTGCCATTACTTTCTGCAGTAGACTGGTTGCCAACCAAGGCTATAGAACCCACTCTGTCCTGCTATTCAACCCATAGCTGGAGGGAGAATAGATGGATTAATACTTTTCCCAAGGGTATTTGCATGTATGTGAATGCAATGAATTCAACTGGAATTCAAACTCGGCTTTCTGATTTCTCACTCTGAGCTGATATCCATTGCATCACAGTGCACATACAATGCTCATTAAATATGGCATAATATAGATATTTTCTTTAGCTAACTAGCATGTCCAAGTTGTTTGTATCTGTCTTGAAAAAAAACTTGATTTTTTTCACAGTTCCTAAAATATTGTTTAAATATTATTTTAAATTTCAAATATTATTTTAAAAGTATTTCACAAGAATTTATGGATGGATTGATTTGTTTTCTACAGGTTATCAACCCATTGAAGGTTCACAAAAATTCATTCCTTCACTAAAATTTGCCTCTTAACTTTATCCTTTGTAAAGAGAAATTAGTTTTTCTTGAGTAGCAGGGGAACAAAATTTAAAGTGAATTAAAGAAAATAATAAAAAGTACTGATGTCTGTTTGTTTATGCAAAGGTAAGATAATTAAAAGCATGGAGAGGGTTAAAAAATTAATATCTTTCTTTTTTACAAATAATTTTAGTGGCACTAAATAGGTCAAAACTCTTAATCAAAGAGAAATTTGTAAAACAAAAAAGAAATTATTAAATGACAAAATATTTTTATGGTATACAAATTGTACAATACAGGTCAACTGCACAAAATTTCTCAAACTATCAAGGCAGATTAACAGTTTTTTGAAATACAAATCTGTTTTCTTTGACAAAACAGTAGTTGATGAAAAACAAAGAACTCTAAGGCAAAATACAGAAATTTAAAAATATAAAATATTGAACATGTTCATATGAAACATGCAACTATCCATAATAATATGAATATAACTCTCTTCATTTACAGTTCTACAAAGCAGAGTCAACTTCTGAAAGTTTTTCACATTCTGCAAACATTCTGCAACCTCTTCCATTCATCAAGTGATCACTTGCTGACAAAAAAAAAATGTTTCAAACAAAATTTTGAACGTGTTAGAAAGCATTAAAAAACTTAATAAAATAATTATAAATGACTTTGATCTTTCATTCTAATAATAACAAACATTTTGGCAATAAATCTTTGTTTTTATTAAGTGTGTGTTTTTTTTAACATGCTATACTGTTTTTTTTCAGCAAATGAGTGGAAGTACTTAATTTAAATTTAGCTTCAGCAGGAAGGAACTGGAATAGGTGACTTATCCCATTAAAAAAAAAACAACAACAGAAAGCATCAATTATAATTATTTTTTTATGTCACAACTACACTCATATTAAAGGAAAATAAAATAATGAACTTTTAATTATGAAAATAAGAAAGAAATTTATCACGGATTTGTAATATTAAACGCTGATCAAACAACAAAAAAAATAAAATAATAAAAATGCTACAATAAATACAGCAGAATGCAAGATTGAGTCGATTAAACTTATTCTTTTGTTTTGAATTTAAAAATATTTCTTGATGTCTATTTAAATTTATATATAAAAAAATTCAGCAAATTGTGCTCATATTGATGGTTGTAAACGTTATAAGGGAAATAACTCGAGTATTAAAATTGCATAAATTATCTCCCTTGTTTACTTAATACACTTTTTAGAAAGATTTGTTTCGAAAACATCCAGTTGGAAAGAATTTTGGCACAATAAATTTTAAATTTGCATCCAAAAAATATTAAATATTGATAATGTTTCTAGTTTAGATTATAAAAAATTCTTTGAGGGATAAGCAAAATATAAATAATAGTAATATTTTCTGTACATCTTGTCAGAAAATTAATGAAGTAATTTTATGCCATATAATATTTTTTCTTAATCTTTTCAAATTTTCAAATATAATTAAAATAGATCTCAGTTCAGAAAAGTTTATTTAGGAAAAAATAGAAATAATATAAAAATTTAAAACCTTAGCAAAAATTTTGCAGCACTATGTTTATAGAATTTTTTTATGTTAGGTTAAGTGTGAACGATGTTTATTAAAGCACAAAACATTAAACTAATGAAAAATATGTGAATTTCTAACTAAAAGATGACAACGTCAACTGAAAGGATTGAAAAGTCACTCAAATTATAATAAGTTACCGGCATACTAGCAAAAAAATGGAACATGTAACTCTTCTTTCTTTTTAATATCTAGCTGTTTATTTGTGTGTATATTCCGAAAAAATATTTTTATCTTTTTGTAATAAATTGTTGTTTCTTGGCAAGTTTCACAGCAGAGTAAGAGTCTTGTGATTTTGTTAGAAAATAAAAAAACTCAAAGTTTCAAAATTTGCTTTACAAACACGCAAGAGCAGATCCAAAACAAAACTCAAGAAATTTCTTCTACGTTTCACATCTTGATGTAAAATGTTTTTCAGCCAATAGAAACCAGGAAACATCTAAAAGCAAAAATTCAAATAATCTTCAACTCTCAGAAACAAATATTTTTACAGACCTTTTCATGAGCTGATGTGAAGTTTTTTCCTCATCCAATGGAAAGGCTGAGTGAATTCCAAATGACATTTTCAAGCCTCCAAAACTGAATAAAAACATGGGTAAGTTTGCCTGTCACCAGAGAGAAAAAAAGCGATCATCTTAACCCATTCCTTGACAAATGTCAAGTAATTTTTATTATCTCTCTCTCTATCTTTCTCTCCACTCCTTCTTTTCTTTCCTTTCACCTACTCTCTGTTAAGCCGTCTGCCTCCTTTTATACTTGATAAGTGAACAGAACATTTTCAAACTGAGCGATTACTTCAAAGACATTCTGACCCAATGGTAAACACTCATACATACATACATCCACACATATGTTCCTTCCTACGTACACATAAACTCATTCTTACAAGAACTACGAAGAACCTTTTAACAATCCTGTATCAACCAAAATACATATTAATTTTATTTGTAAAACCTTAATTAATTTATATGTATATAAATTGTTGTTTCAATTTACAGTCTTGAGTTTCTTGTTTTATATCTCTCTTATGGTGGGGTATTTAACTAACAAGGTCAAATCAAACTAATCTGTTTCAACACACGCATGCACGCACGCACGCACACACACACACACACACACACACACACACACACACACACACACACACACACACACACACACATCATTATAACTGATAACCCAGTATAAATAAGTGAACCCTGATGTCTAAAAAAAATCTTCAAGTACAAGAACAATGGCAGAAAAAGGAAATGACACAGAACAAATGATCATCAACCAGGATCCATCCATACAAGCCATGACCGTCGAAACACCCATATTCATCGAATCCAATGTAATTGCTTGGTTTGCTATAATGGAAGCACAGTTTTACATTACAAATATAAAACAAGCAAGACAAAAATTCTACCATGGTTTGGCAGCTCTTCATCCAGAAATAGTAGAAAGAATAATGACAAACATGCTTCATTCAAAAGACTACGATACATTGAAGGAAGTTGTAATCAATGCATACAAAAAGTCGAAACTAGAGATACTTGACAAACTGATGTCATCTTCAGCAATATCAGGATGACCTTTGTCTTACTTAAACAAATTGATATCATTAGCAATTTATACAAGTGCTGTCACTTTCTATAAAACCAGTGATAGCCATGCAGACAGATCTGGAAATAGATCGGTTAGGAAAAATATCCAATGATCTTCTTCTGTACTTCAACAGACAAGAAATAACACCTATCCAACAAGTGTTCAGAGAAATCCAGCAACAACAACACTAATGTCAACTGCAAAGATACCAGAAAACAACAAAGAAAAATTCACTTGGTATCTCCCTGCTTCACAGAGATCAGAAGCTCAAAGTCTGTCAATCACACATTTTCTTTGTTGAACATGCAAAATTTGGGAAACCCTGGTGCAAATGGCCTAATAAAAAAATGTGCAAACACAACCCAGTTCAAGACCCACTTCACCTGTATCAGATATAAATCTGGAAAACTAGTTCAATGTAATATGATAGCTTCTGCATATCTGCTGCTTCTTGAAGTAGCTGCATGGTTAGGAGTTAACAAAATGCATTTTGTTGTAGAGACAAGAGCTGCTGTATCAGTAATACTGAAACAATTTCTAAATGGTGTCATCATTCACCCAACCAACATCTCTATTGTAGGAGCTAACAGAGTAAGAATAGAATGCACTGGCCAAGCAGTAATCTTCTTCTTCTATGTGTCCTGTCCCTTCAGGACGTAGGCGATCATGGATCTCCACGTCTCCCTATCCCTTGTGGCTCTTAGTATGTTTGCTCCTGTTGCTCCTGGCAACCCCCGTTCCGTCATCCACCTGATCAGACTCTGCAGATATGTTATCCGCTGCCTTCCTCTGTCTCTCCTTCCTTCTATCTGACCAGTCAGTATCAGGTTCTCCAGGCTCTCCTTCCTCATTGCATGTCCCAGGAACTTCAGTTGTCTCTTCCTGATGCTCAGCATCAATTTCCTTTTTGTTGCCATTCTTTCTAACACTTCGTCGTTGCTTGTATGCTCAGTCCACGATATCCATAGCATCCTTCTGTAGAACCACATTTCGGCCGCTTCCAGTTTTTTTCTCATTTTTGATGATATTGTTCCAGCATTCACAGCCGTACTGAAGAACTGACATCACGTAGCAGTCTAGCACTCTTTTCTTCGTTTCTATTGAGATCTTCCTGTGTGTTAGTATTTTGCTCATCTTCTGGAATGCGTCCTTTGCCATGCCAATTCGCCTTCGGATCTCTGTGTCGCACTTTCCATCTCCTGTTAGAACACTTCCTAGGTACTTAAATTCTTGGACTTGTTTGATTCTGTTATCCCCCACCTGTATTTGGCATTTTGGGTTGTATCTTTTGCTGATGACCATGCACTCAGTTTTCTTAAAGTTTATTTGTAGTCCCTTCTTGTCACTCTCCACTGCTACTTTCTGTATGAGATCTTGCAGTTTCCTTTCCGTGTCCGCAATCAGTACTGTATCGTCCGCGTATCTTATGTTGTTCAGGTTGTGGCCTCCAATAATAAATCCTGGTGTGTCATCTAGGGTCCTCAAAATATTCTCGCTGTATAGGTTGAACAAATCCGGTGAAAAGACACATCCTTGTCTTACGCCTTTTTCTATCTTTGTGTATCTACTGAGGTCGTTACCTGTCCGTATGCAGGCCGTTTGCTGCCAGTAGAGATTCTTGATTATTCTTATATCTTTGCCGAAAATGTCGAGGTTGCCTATCATTTCCATCAATTCTTTGTGTCGTATTTTGTCGAATGCTTTCGCGTAATCAATGAAGCATAGGTACAAGTCTTTCTTCATTTGTAATGCCCTTTCAGAGAGCATCCTAATCATGAATATGGCGTTCCTTGTTCCAGTGTCTTTGACGAACCCGCACTGTTCCTGCCCTATCTCTGGCCTGATTCTGCTTCTCGCTCTATTCATCAGGATTCTGACAATCAGTTTTGTGATGTGACTCATTAAGCTGATAGTTCTGTGTAGTTCACACTCGTTTGCACCTGGTTTCTTCGGCAGTGCTATAAATATCGACTTGCATAGGTCGTCTGGTATTATTCCGCTGCTATAAATTTCGTTTATTATGTCGGTAATCTTTTCTATGCCATATTCTTCTAAGGCTGTCAGCAGCTCTATCACTATGCCATCTGGGCCAGGTGCTTTATTTCTGTTCATTTTGGCCATTGCAGCTTCTACTTCGGATTTTAGTATTTCCGGTCCATCCATCTCCTTGTGTATTCTCGGTTGTTCTCTCTTGTCACCAAAGAGATCCTTTATGTATTCTTCCCATCGCTGGAGTATTTCCTCTTTCTCTACTATGATTGTCCCTTCCTTGGATTTTATGCATCCTGTTGAGGAACAGGTTTTTTGTCCTGTCAGTTCTCTTATCTCTTTATGCATTTCTGCTTTGTTGTTCCTGCTCAGTCTCTCTACTTCTGCACATTTGTTGTTGAGCCATTCCTCTTTGGCTTGTCTGCATTTGTTCCTTATCTCCCTGTGAAGTTTTTTGTACTCTGCTCCGTGTCTTGGCGTTATTTTTTGTCTCCTTTGCATCATGTGGAGGATCTCTTTGGTCATCCACTCATTTTTTCTTCTGCGTCTGATTTCCTTTGGGGCTATGTTGTTCGCTGAGGTCACCATTGCTTCTTTTAGTGACTCCCATTTTGAGTATCCTTTTCCAATTTGTTCTTCATATTTCTTTTTTACGCTGTTATTATATTCTTTCTGCAGGGTGAGATCATCCTCTAGTGTGTCGTATTGCAGTCTTGGTGTTATGCTGGGTTTCTTCAGTCTTCGGAGTTTCACTTTTAGTTTGCAGATGACTGGGACGTGGTCACTTCCGCAGTCAGCACCTGGGTACGTTTTGCATTGGACTACTGCGTTCCTGATAACTTTAACCTCAGAAACCTCAGAAGAGACTTTGCTTGGACTTTTCTTGTTGCAGAAATGACAAAACCTCTCCTAGGTTATGACGTCTTGAGCCACTTTGACATACTGGTTGATTGTACTATTAGTAAACTAATACATATGAAAACAAATAGACAATCTAAAGCACAAGTATCTTCTACAATAATGAACATTGATGTTTATCCAGACAATCCTACAGACATAACAATAAAAAAATCTCATAAAGAAATATACAAATATAATCTCTCCACATCAAAATATCAACGCTATTAAACCCAGAGTATTCCACAGGATTGGAACTGGAAGTAATCTTTCCTTCCTTCTCAAAAACTAGACAATTATCACCTCAAAAATATGACATAGCAATGGAAAAATTTTGGAAGCTTCAGAAAATTGAAATAATTTCCTCTACAAAATTGAATTGGAGCACAGCCCTACATATGGTACTTAAACCAGATGTTACTTACAGACCCATAGATGACTACAGGTTACTAAATGCAATAACAAAACCGGATCACTACCTGATCCCAAACATAAATTCTCTGTCATCTAAATTGCGCAACAGAAAAATTTTCTTGAAAATGTCATGTCATCAGCATATCACCAAATACTAGTACATTCTGATGACATATATAAAACTCTGATAACCACACCTTTTGGTTCATATGAGTAGAATTATATGCCTTTTGGTTTGTGAAACATATACAGTACTTTCCAAAAGATGATGGACTGTATTTTTTGTGATCTCAATTGTACATTCACTTACATTGACAATATTCTTATCTTCTTGGATGACAAAGATAGCCATTATAAACATCTTGAGGAAGTACTACAAAAACTCAGTGAGTATGAGTTTAAAATCTCTCTTTTAAAATGTACATTTGTTGTTACTGAGCTGAAATTTCTAGAATTTCACATCTCAGCAGATGTGAAATTACAAAAAAACTTAATGAAAAAAAAACTTAATGAACTTACACAATTTCCTTAACCAAATGATTGTAAATCCTTACAGAGATTTATCAGAATGATGAATTTCTATAGAAAACTTGTACCAAATTTCAGCAACATAAAAAAACATTTTTTACCACTTAAAAAAAAAGTCACTTTGTACCAAACAAAATAACAATTAATGTTGTATACTCTTCTGAGTATATTAAATCTTCTGGGAAAACAATGCTGGAACCAACGCTGACTGTGATAATGATGGTGATGAAAATTAAACTTCACAACTCAAATTTCATAATCTTCTCTTCAAAATGTCGATGAAAATATAAACTTCTTTTTCGTAAACAACTTCAACTCATTCAACGGAGAACAAATGTTATAGACCATCTCTGGTATATTCTTCTTGAATCAAAATGCTGGGGACAAACAGCTTCTTTACCAATAATAATACTGCTAACAAAATGATTGACAACAACACTTGTGTATAAAATATTTTATAAAATATTTTATTTGCTCTTTTTAACACAGCAGTAACTTACCATGAGGTGGAGTAGGTTTTTGGACTGAGTTATCAGCACACACGTATTCTAGACAGACCAGTCCAAAAGGCCAGCCTTCACTTTTCAAACTCCAAAACTCCAACTGACAACTACCACCAAAAATTAAACTCAAAATTCTCTGACTTTCTGTGCCAGCTGATGTCACTACTGTGACCTTCGATGTACCTGCTTGAGGTGCCGAACCCCCACACCTTGACCTCACCAGCCATAACAAAATCTCTAGATCCACATCTGCATTTCCATAAGCAGTGACTCTTCAAAAACAACAATGACACCCCAAAACAACACACATTCCCTCAAACACCACAATGACTTATGGCACAAAATACATCTTATGGCAAAACTCCACACTGACCAAATAATGAATCTACAACATTGTGTCATCAGCATAGATATTGAGTTGAGAACTGATGACATCAGGAATGTTATTGATGAAAATTAGGAACAACATATATTGAAGGCTAGAATACTAGGAGACACCTGCATCAATGCAAAAAGACCTGGTAGAGTGGTTGTTCAAGACAACTTTCATTTCGTGATTTGATAAGAAAGATTGAATCAGTTAAAAAATTTGTTCAGAAATACCATAACCTTTCAGCATGGGAAGAAGAGCAGCATGCCAAACCTTGGCATATATGATTAAGACATTCAAAGCTACACCAATTTTGTCTCAAGTTTGATAGACTCTTTCTGCAATAATCGTTAATAGATCAACTGTTGACTTCAAAGATATATTTCTTATTTGAAAGAAGACTCTATGAGATGAGATGCTTAACTAATTTGGACTTAAGTAGAGCCATTAGTATATTTCCAAATAAGTAGAAGCTAACAGACTGATAGAAGGATCAGATGACTTGCATGGGTTCTTAAAGACTGGAACTATAGAAGAGGTTTCCTAACAAACAGGAAAGCAAGAATTAGCAATGCATTTATTATAGAACTGAGAGAGAACAGGAGTCATTTTGGGAGCACGTTTCTGAAGAACTATTGTAGGGATACTATCAGGTCCACATACCTTCTGGGGATTCAGTTAAAAAATGATTGTAGAAACCATAATCAAAATCTTAATGAGATTATCAAAAGGAAAGACCAGTATCTTTTTCAAAGTGAAAAACACACTGATTTGAAAATTCTTTCAAAAACTGAATTTTAATGAAACTTTAATGACTTGTAGCGGCCTAACTACTCTTTTTTGTTTGTTGGGTAATGAGAGCTTCTCAATTTTATGTATGTACAAATAAGTGAACAAACAAGACACAAGGCAGAGGTAAATAAATTTTAATTATAACAACAACTGTGAATTATAGAAAAGGGGTAAAAATAAGTTATCTCCCTTTTACTGCAGATATTTGCAAAAATGAATGAAACACTTTTTTTTAGAGATATGTGTTTAAACAATAAAATATTTTTGAATTGTAAATGGCCCAAAGCCAATGTTCAAAAGTTTGTATGTAGACAAATAATTGAAACAGTTCAAATTGTGAGCTGGAAATTTGTGAGTTGGAAAACAGTTTGTATGTTCAAATAATTTGATACAGTTCAAAGTTATGAGTTGGAAGATAATCTGCAAGCAAAGTGTGTGTGAATAAAAAATGTCAAAAATACTTGCGGTTTAGCTGAGAAGTTGAAACAATAATAAATTATTATACCAGGAGAAAATGTTGAATGCAAAAAAACTGGTATTGCAAAGTTTTGAATATTTAACTTAACTTCTCAGTCAGGTAAAGATGAAACCGGCTTATTTTCTTTTAAAAGAGGAGGCGAAAACATATATTGCCTTAAAAGAAAAGTGAGCTGGAAACAATAGGTCTGGTGTCTTCAAAGGATACTTTCCAACTGGAGCTTGAAGAGCGGGAAGATTCCCGCTTTTTCGAAAGAGAGGCAAAATGCTGCTGCTGATGCAGAACAAACCAATGAAAAGTTTGGTTACAAAAAGAAGATGGTTTGATTTATTTTACAATTTTCCTTCTCGAACTTTCTATAAAATATTGGTGATACGAGGGTATCGTAGAGAGCTCGACAGACTTATTTACAAATGAATGAAATTATTTTAGAAATAATTTTTCTTATAAAATCTTGGTAAAAAAAAATCTGTTACTCCTCACCAATTTATTTAATTTTATTAAATTTTGAGAAATTGAATTTTGTTTCACTTAATGTTTATATTAGTTCAAAACAGAGCTCCTGGAAGAATTTAAATCATCATTGTTTTTGTAAAACAGAAAAACTAGTGAACAGAAATCTGCTCTGAATAATAAAATAAAAAATGCAATAAAACAAAAACATTATTTAATTAGAAAAAAGTTTTAATTACTTTTATGAATAAGATATATTATGGACACTACTGTCTTGAAATTTTTTTTCAATGAATAATGAAATTTTACAACAATTATTTTAATTTTTTTAATATTTTAATTAGAATAATTTATAAAGTTTTAAACCATAAATTTATGCATAACTCTTTGCTGGTTGCTATAAAGTAAAATATATATTTAATTAATCCTAAATGGAAAAACTTACTACAATTCATCAAACATCAATATTTTGAAAAGAACCTTGAAATTTTTTAATGTATGTGTATAAAAGTGCAGATTTTTGTAAATACAGATGTCTATACATAACATTGACGAAAAATAAGAACAGTTATTATTGTAAATTTAAATCCAAAATACCTGAAATTCAACAAAAGATTAGTTTACAGAGGATATTTTCTGAATTTTTAAGATTACTGGGTAGTTAATTATTTAAAAAAGACATTTACATTATGTTCCTCAAGTAAATTTTACAGATATAACCACTGTAGAAAAAAACATTCTGTTTGCCATTCAAGCTGTCGACCCGTGAAAAAGCTAATCAAAATCCTTAACTCTTTGTTAAAAATGCTTTGCTGCAATATTTTAAGCATAAAGTAATTAAATAAATTTTAAATCAGTTAAAAGTTTTCAAATAAAGTTACAGAGTTGTGATGCTCGATAAGAGCTAGGAGAGGAGGCAAGGAACAAATCATGTTAAGAATAATGTTGATAAAAATTATTAGGGAGATGAGTAGAGAAATTCACTATTTGACTGAGAGACTGAGCAATGGAAAAATTGAAAATATGAATGTCAAGAACATCAGTAACATTAGAATGATTAAGCCACTTATCACGATGAGCATTAAAATCACCAAACATAAAAATATTTGTAGAGAGAAAGTAATTTCTATATTGTTAGATAACTTGTCTTAATAATATGTTTTAGTTCTGAGAGGAAGGAGAGTGATTAAGGACAAAGAGAAAGCTAACAAAGTGCAATAAAGTAAGTTGAAAGCCCATGAAAAATCATCTGGGGACTTTAATTTGAAAATTTACTGGATATAAATATCAAGGCCATAGAAACTTTTCAACAAAGAGGTAGATAGCTTGGAACAGAGTAGTGATAGGTAGCAATAAAAGAATTTAAATTAATTTTGCAAAGTACTAAGATATCTGGAGAACATTTCAGAAGAAAAAATTGCACACTATAGAAATTGGTAGGAGCACCATTAATGAAAGGTTGAGTAGAGTAGGTGATTTTTAGTTCAGTTGTTTATTCATATTTCATTTTATTTGTTATGTGAAAGAATATGTTTTATCTATTTTTAAGGTTTTGCATATTGTCTTTTGATTAAAAATTTTACTAAGTAGGTTATTGCTAGGGAAATGTTTCTCAACTAAATTGAAGAACTTCTGCTCTAACTTAGTACTAACCATTTGGTTAAATGTAAGTGTGTACCAAATGATTTTTCTGTTTCTATTTTTATTCTTACTATTGTTGTTATGTTTGATATATTTAATGTCAGGGCACTAATTTTTAAGGCAGTGTTATAAAATTTACTATGTTTGTAAAAGATATTTTCAGTGGAAGAGTTATTGCTAATTCTATATTCTATGAAGGAGGTGTTTGATTATGGATAGAGGGTGATTAGAATTTGGGTGGATATATAATGGATTTGCGTTTGTTTACATGTAGGGTTGGTATGTATTATTAAGCAGTGTAACATCAAGGATATGTACTTTTTGAAAAAATTTGTGTTGAACTTGACTTTAAGGTTGAGCCTATTAAATTCCCTATGTATTAATTTTCAGATATTTAGTTTTAGATACATTTGGTATCTTTTAGCAACAATGCATACAGAAATAGAACATCACTTTCTGAATACTTTTGGTACTTAAAAGAAGTTAACAACCACTACAGTAAAATGGAAAATATTAAAAAACTAGTACTTGTAAATCTTTACATGAGCTATGTCTTCTGTATTTATTGGAAAATTTTCAAATATTTAAGTTTGCTAACAAAAAAGTTCTGTTAAACCAAAGAAGCAAATTAGCAGTGACATGCTGACACATTCTATCATTTACCATGAAATATAGTTAAAAAAAATCTCTGTTATAAAAATAAAAATAATAACACATTATAATTTTATAACCATTTTTAAATTCATATACATAATGGTCCATCATCTACAGATAGTTTATTTGTTCTACTTAACTTAAAGATAGCTAAGTTTTACCATCTATTTAGTATTATTAGCATCTTCTATAGATATTCCACTGTTATTGTTCCATCAACAGGCACCTTTAAGAAATCCCCTCTCCAAAAAAACAAAAAAAAAACAAAAACTTCTACTAAGAAAACACCATGTTTGGCTACATGCATGTCATTTATTGTCGTCTGATCATCATCCACAATCGCCAATTATAACAAGCCTAAGTACCAGTTTATTGTGACCTGTTAAAATAACTCACCCACCTTCACCCTCTGACCTTATTTTCATATTTAACATAGATCTGACTTTCAATTGGTTAATCAAGACATACCCACAAGTACATTTTTAATTCTGACCTTATGCCTTCCCTCTGTCAGAAAAAAATATAACAAATTATTTTTAAATTTCCATAAAAATCATTTTTATCACCAGTTACCAACTATCACATGACGAAGCACAACTCATCGTACTGAAACATGTGAGCTTTTGTGTAGCAATGTAAAATGTTTTTATTATAGTCACTTATAATAAAATATTACAATATATATATATATATATATATATATATATATATATATAAAATAAAATTCCAAATTCTATATACGTTGTATAGCTTTTGTATCTCTGATCTAAAAGTCTTCTTCTAATATCAAGTCTTGAATCTCTTTCTCTGCCCCTTCTGTATCTATGTCTGGACAACAAATTAAAAATTTTTTTCTTTCTTACCCTCCACCGTTTTTTATGTAAATTTCCTGTGAATTTTTGTACCATATTTGAAATAATTTTTTTTTGTTTTTGATTGTTGCTGAAGAAGCAAAATTTTTCTCACTGAAATAGCTATACAGCGTATGTAGAATTCGGAATTTTATTTAATATAATATACATATTTTATTTAATATAATATACATATTTTATTTAATATAATATACATATTTTATTTAATATAATATACATATTTTATTTAATATAATATACATATTTTATTTAATATAATATACATATTTTATTTAATATAATATACATATTTTATTTAATATAATATACATATTTTATTTAATATAATATACATATTTGGCTCTGTAAATAGATAATACTATTTACATTGAGCCTCCACCTGAATCAGTTTTAATATTAATAAAATTAATTTTAATAGAATCTTGTTTTTGGGATTTGACCTATATATATATATATATATATATATATATAATGAATTTACCTGACTAATATACTTGGTATATTAGTCAGGTAAATTCCAGTAGAGATGAACTCAAAAGAACTCAATGTTAAATTTATTTATTTAATTTAACAGAGTAATATAATTTAGGAAAATTTTAGATATTCTACAATTTCATGGGTAATACATATTTTGCCGCTAACCTTGCGGCTCGTCAGACCCATATATATATATATATATATATATATATATATATATATATATTATTTGCTTAGTATTATTTTGTGCACACCTTTTTTACTTCTTATTGTTCATTGGGAACTTTGCCAAGTCCACTTGTTGAGAATTTTGTCAATTACTCTTAACCATGCTCAATTATTCTACATCGTTTTTGGAAGCATGTATCTTATTGTTGAAACATTTTACATAATCATATGATATTTAAATTTAGCTTCAGCAAGAGAGAAATGTTTATATGTGACTTATCCCATAAAAAAGCAACAGAAAATCAATTGTAATTATTTTTTGTCTTGGTCACAACCACACTCATATTAAAGGAAAAAGAAAATACTGAACTTTTAATATAGAAATAATAAAAAAAATTATCATGGATTCGATAATATCAAACTTTGATCAAACAAATAAAAAAATACACACTAAATACAGTAGAAAATAAGATTGAGTTGAGTAAATTCATTCCTTTGTAGGGAATTTAGAAATATTCTCTATTTATAACTGCGGTCTTTGATGTCTATTTTAATTTATACGAAAAAAAAAAAAAACAATAAATAAATCTGAAAATCGTGTTCATGGATAAAAGGCATAAGGGAGATAATTCATGTAATGTAATATTTAAGTTATTTCCCTTATAAAGCTTCAAACCGTCATTATTTAAAATTTTATAAGGGAAATAACTTACGTATTACATTACATGAATGACCTCCCTTATTCCTTTTATAATCTAAAGTGAATTCCCGGTTTACGGCTTTCACAATCTGCGACTATTCATGCTTACGACAACCATCTCCCATTAATATATTAATTAATAAAATTTTGTTCCGTCATACGCAGAACTAACTGTGTTAGTGGAGCGGATAAATACGTTATCGCGTGGTAGTATATGGGGAAGTATGACGTTGTTGATAATTAGAGGTTGGGGTTACTGTGCTAAACAAGTTTTAATGTGGATAAGACGGGCTTGTTCTGGAAGCGTATGTTTAATAATCGTACAAGAAAGAATGACAGCACCAGGCTAAATAGTGTTATCTCTAAAAGTCAGCAAGGAATAGACATACCTATCCTCCAGCGCTTTCTTCAACAGTCTCCTTCTACACAGACTCACCTGCCCCAATATCGGCAGCAAATTCTGCTGAAAAAAACAAAAAACAAAAAACAAAAACAAACAAAAAAAAAAACAGAAAAAAAGCGATAGATGTTGGTCACAACTACATTCATATTAAGGAAAAGAAATTACTGAACTTTTAATTATAAAAACAAGAAAAAAATTATCATGGATTTGATCACACGTTGATCAAACAAAAAATTATGTTATGCTAAATAAATACAACAGAAAGTAAGATTGAGTCGACTAAACCCATTTCGTTTCTTTGGATTTAAAATATTTTCTATTTACAGCTATGTTTTTTTTTTTTTTTTTATGTCTGCTTGAATTTACACTAAAAACGTTTGTTCACATTGATGATGGGCGTAAATAACTTAACTGTTAAAATTGCATGAATTACCTCCCTTTGTTACTTTTACACAATTGATAGTAAAATAGGTGTTGAAAACATTTTTTTTTTTTTTTTTTTTTTTTTTTAATCATCTCACCCCAAGCAAGGCATTCCACTGCCACTATTGCGCATGGGGCTACATAGGGGAAGGTAAAGAGAAGGAGTGGATAGACATAGGGAATGTCAGGAGAAAGGTGATAGATGAGTAAGGATAGCGAGGATGAGTGTCGGGCAGATGGGAAGAGTGTTTGATAGAATGGGAGCAGGTTAGTGTGTTAGGAGGTGTCTATTGACCTTACATTTAAACTCCTGGAGATTGTAGCCGTCGGGGAAGCAATCGTTTGGAAGAGAATTCCACAGTCGGGAAGTGCGAGGAAAGAAACTGTTGGAGTAGAAGTTACGGCTGCATTTTATCGATTTCACTGTAAAAGGGTGGGATCTAGTTGCTAATCTAGTATCTCGTGCAAATTCGTATTTAGGGGGCACCAGTGATCTAAGTTCATCGGAGCAGAAGCCGTGAAAGTATTTATAGAAGAGACACAGCGAAGCCACGTCTCGCCGGTGGGAGAGAGACTGCAGGCGGTCTGACAAGTCGGTATCTATCACATTACAGACCCTCCTCTGAACCTTATCGAGAAGCCCGAGGAGAACAGCAGGGGCACCCGACCAGATATGGCAGCAGTATTCAATGCACGGGCGGATGGTAGATTTGTAAATGTGCAGGATAGATTTAGACGGAAAAAACTTCTGGGCCCTACACAGAGAACCGACTTTCATAGCAGCGGATTTAGCAATGGATTCGATATAGTCATTCCATTTGAGGTCCGCTGAAAGTGTGAGACCAAGGAGGCGTAGTGTTTTACTCTCTGGGAGGCAAGCCTGGTCCATGCTAATGGGAGGTAGGTGAGATTGTCGATGATGGTTAATTGACAGTAGCTTCGTTTTAGAAGCATTAAAATTTACTAGCCATTTCTTACCCCAGTCCAATATGGATTGGAGGTCTTTTTCAATCTCGGCTGCAAGTTTAGCTTTGACGCCTACACCAGATTTTTGTAGGAGGCGAGAGTAAACTGTGGTGTCATCGGCGTACAAACCTATTTGGGTTCTTATGGAATCAGGGAGATCATTAATATATATCAGGAAGAGTGTAGGACCTAAGATGGAGCCTTGGGGGACACCTGCGTTTGTATGGTAGTTCTGAGAGGCATGTCCGTTTAATACCACTTTCATTGTGCGGTTAGAGAGGAATGACTGGATTAGTTCAAACAAATGTCCAGTTATACCATAGCTCCGCAGTTTACATAGAAGGCCAGCATGCCAAACTCTGTCGAACGCCTTAGATATATCCAATGCAACGGTTCGAGCTTCGCCATTCCTGTCGAGTGCCTGGTATATGTACTCGGTGATGGTCGTTAGCATATCAGCAGTAGACCTGGTGAAGCGGAAACCATATTGCTTGTCCGAGAGGAGCCTGTGTGCTGTGAGATGCTGAACCACCTCGGCGTTGATAATGGCTTCGAACACTTTGCCAAAGATCGGAAGAAGGCTGATAGGGCGGTAATTTGCAGGGTCAGAGGGTTCTCCAGTGTTTTTAAATATAGGAACTATAGAGGAAGATTTCCAACAGGCAGGAAAGCAGGAAGCAGATAGGCAACGGTTGTAGAGCTTAGAAAGGATAGAGGAGAGTTCAGGGGCACATTTCTTTAAGACTATGGTTGGGATTCCGTCACCACCGCTCGCTTTGTGAGGGTCAAGTTTTGAGATTATCTTAGAGACAAGCGAAGGTGTAATGTGGACATCATTCAGTTGTGCTTCGGTTCTAGGTGAGAAGTCGGGTGTAAAAACTCCAGACGAGTCTAGACTCGAATTGTTCGAGAATCTGCGGGCAAAACATTCAGCCTTATCTGCTGGGGAGGTGAGGACCTCAAATTTGTTGATTAGCGGGGGTATTGTGGACTTGCTCTTGTTAAGTACTCTTTTACAGAGTCGCCAGTAGTCTTTAGAGCCGAATTTAGAGCATGCTATGCGTTGCTTCATTCTGGCAGCAAACAACATCTTAGCTTCGTTAAGTACCCTTTTACACTTATTACGAGCTGAAGTGAAAAGGCGCCTGTTTTGTTCCGACGCATAGTTACGATAAAGTCGGAAGAAATGATTCCGGTGGGCAATGGCAGCCGAACAAGCGGGTGAGAACCATGGAGACGAATGAGATTTAAGCTGGAATTTCCTAGCAGGGATGAAGGCATCAATGCCAGCCTTAACCCAGGAGGAGACCTCGGATGCACATTCTTCGATGGGAAGACTAAAGACGTTGTTCCAAGGGATGTCACAGAGGAAGTCTCGGAACGAATCCCAGTCTGCTCTTTGATAGCAGTAGGATATTCTACTTGTCTGGGTTTCATGGGTCGGGCGGGAGTGGAGTGAAATATTGACAGACACTACAGTGTGGTCAGAGTTTCCAAGTGGGCAGAGTTGTCTGGTAGTGCAAGAGTCTGGGATGGAAGTGAAGCAGAGGTCTAGAAGTGAGTTGCTTCCGTTAGGGTTGTCGGAGAAACGCGTGGGGAAGTCCACTACTTGCGTAAGGGATTGGGTGATTGAAAAGTTCATGGTGTGGACACCAGCAGGGTCAGTGACAGCGTTCTTCAGCCACTTGGTGTGGTGGGCGTTAAAGTCACCAAACACGAATACATGAGCAGAGGGATGGGTAGAAATGGCTTTGTCAATATTGTCAGAAATGATGTCAAGTAACGAACAGTCAGAGGAGGAAGGAGAGCGGTACAGAAAGAAGAGATAGCTAATCGAGCTGAGAAGTGAGAGGCGGAAGCACATGAAAGAATGATCTGGGGATTCAAAAGATGACACCCTAGCTAAGGGAAGGTGTTCGCTGACATAGACACCAAGCCCATGCATATGAACATTGGAGTCCTTCCTGAAGAGGGGAAGGTAGCCAGGAACGCAGAACTCAGATGAGGGGATAGAAGGGTTAAGATTAGTTTCACATAGGGCTAATATATCAGGTGAGTTATTATGGAGGAAAGAATCTACGCTGGGGAAGTTGGTGCGGATGCCGCGTATGTTAGTGAAAGAGATGCAGACAGGTTTGGGCGTTTTCAAATGAGCTGGTTTAGCTTTGTTATTATGTTTGCTTTTTTCCATAGTAATTCAGTTAAGGAGTGGTCTTAGAATAGAATCAGTCGGTCAATCATTTGCAACTTGTGAAGGATGGAGACTGGCGCGGCCTACAACATAATGTGGCCTCGGGGTTGCCCACCGAACGTTCATGCAGGGACGCCCGACCATGCGCGATATGGCACTACAAGAACCCCGGTATTATTCAACTGTTGATCAGAGCAGCCTCTCAAGACGCTACGCAAGAGTTCGGGCTCCTAACTACCAGTCGGAAGCAGCAACCAGGAAACTGCCAACCCGGTACCCTCAGAATGTAAAGACGTTGCCACCATACTCCGTAACTGCAAAGAGCTTCCAGCTGAACTAACACCAAGACCAGAGAAAGGGGATGAACCGGGAACCCCTTCCTAAACAAGAAACAAGGTGATCACCTCTAAACTCATTCAAAAGAAGGGGGTGGAGTGTGAGACCGGGCGATAGTAGAAACTATCTACTCCAATTAAAAAAAAAAAAAAAAAAAAAAGGAAAAGTGACTGAGGCTTACAAAGTTTTAACTTAGTAAAAGTCGAAAATACCCTTGAATAGCAAGATTATTTACACAAATTAAGTGACGAAAAAAAAAAAACAAAGACGGCCAAAAGACGAAAAAAAAAAAAATAAATAAATAAAGTAATTTCAAGAAATTTCACAAAAACAGACTGAAAAATGGACTGAATCCCAGTTGACTTACCACAAGCAGCTAACACTGTAAAGTTGATTTAATTCAATTTCTGAAGACAAAAATAGAAATTAAACCGTTTTTTACAGAATATAGTCGAGTTATGTTGCTTGCGTTCGCTTGCCAAACCGTTAAGAATTCAATCTCTCGAAGACAGAAATTTAAATCTTCTACAAGACAAAACTAATGGAAATAATTGAACCGTGATGCTATTTATCATTAGTCGAAAATACCCTTGAATAGCAAGATTATTTACACAAATTAAGTGACGAAAAAAACAAAAAAACAAAGACGGCCAAAAGACGAAAAAAAAAATAAATAAATAAATAAAGTAATTTCAAGAAATTTCACAAAAACAGACTGAAAAATGGACTGAATCCCAGTTGACTTACCACAAGTAGCTAACACTGTAAAGTTGATTTAATTCAATTTCTGAAGACAAAAATAGAAATTAAACCGTTTTTTACAGAATATAGTCGAGTTATGTTGCTTGCGTTCGCTTGCCAAACCGTTAAGAATTCAATCTCTCGAAGACAGAAATTTAAATCTTCTACAAGACAAAACTAATGGAAATAATTGAACCGTGATGCTATTTATCATTAGTCGAAAATACCCTTGAATAGCAAGATTATTTACACAAATTAAGTGACGAAAAAAAAAAATAAATAAAGTAATTTCAAGAAATTTCACAAAAACAGACTGAAAAATGGACTGAATCCCAGTTGACTTACCACAAGCAGCTAACACTGTAAAGTTGATTTAATTCAATTTCTGAAGACAAAAATAGAAATTAAACCGTTTTTTACAGAATATAGTCGAGTTATCCAGTCCGAAACAATTTTGGCATTGTAAATTTTAACTTGGGGAGTCGAGTTCGAATTCCAGTTGAATTCCTTGCATTCACTTACGCACAAATACCCTTGGGAAAGGTATTAATCTGTTTCTTTCCTCCAGTTATGGGTTAAATAATAGGACAGATTGGGTTCTAGAGCCTTGGCTGGCAACCAGTCTACCGCAGAAAGCAATGTCAACCTACTGTGGGATAATCTTCTGCCCAGTCAGTCATGTTTTGAAAGAGACATAATCGCCCAAAGCGTGTATCACGTATAGCACTTAGCTGAAATTTGAACAGTTCGGATATGAAAAATATTGCATATTGATAATGTTGCTGATTAAGAATGGGATAAACAAAATATGAATAAAAATAACATTTTCTACATCTTCTCTGAAAAGTAATGAAAGAATTTTATGCAATATTTTTTTTGTTTCACATTTCGAAATATAGTTAAAAAATTGATCTTAATTCGGAAAAATGTAATTGAGAGAAAAAAAAAGGAAATACTATAAAAATTTGAACCCTTAGCAGACTGTTTGCTATACTATGTTGATAGAATGTTTATATTATTTACATTGTTTGAACTATTGTCCTCATCATTATTGCCATGTTCATGACATTTTGGCATTTTATTTTAGAAATATAAAAACTGATAGATAAATAAAATTTGTGACAGTTTTTTCTTTCCATTCAAAATTTATTTAAAATATTTACCATGCCCAGTCTTCAGAAATTTAAGTTTAATTTTAAACATAAAAAAATAACAAAACAATTATTCTAGAATAAAAAAAATCAATTACAAAATCACTTGAGTGTTGTTTTAAATGAGCAATTGTTTTCCAAAATTGAAATCATTTTTAAAACAAATTTACAGAAAATATACTTAATGGAACATAATTGCTATAAGAGTCAATTTTTTTCTCAGTAAATGTCATTGTTATAGTTTGATATAAATTACTAAAATATTCTTTAACAAATGAAAAATAATTCCTTATAAATTCTGAAAATATGGAAAAAAAACCTTTTAAATACCAGATTCAATTCTATCTAAAATCACATTGATTTGATCTACATAAGATTTTTCTCATTTTATAGATTATTTATAGTTTCAATCTTGACAGAGATAATGTCAAATGTCTTTTATAAATATATATAGCTATAAATGACTGTTTAAAATGTCTGTGAAAACCAGATTTGGGCTGAAATCTTTTGCACACATGTCATATTGTATTTTATTTATGCACACATTAATTATGTCTTATTTTTTCTATTGACTAGCCTTTTAGGAAGAAAGAAACTTATAAAACTTATTGATACTTAAAATGAATTTATCCTATTTCTTTACAAATTATTTAAATGAAATCATTTTCTTTTAAATTAGACTAGACTACATCAACCACCAGTATGCCTATAGAACACACATTCTTCTTGCAGGTTCACAAAAATTCATTCCTTCACTAAAATTTATCCCTTAACTTCATTGTTTGTAAAGAGAAATTAGTGTTTCTTGAGTAGCTGGGAAGAAAATTTAAAGTAAATTAAAAAAAATAATTAAAAATACTGATGCCTTTTTGCTTATGCAAAGGTAAAACTAAAGAAAAAGACAAGGAGAGTTTCAAATTTGTTATCCTTTCTTTTTACAAATAACTTTAGTGTCACTAACAAAAAAGTCAAGACACTTACTGAAAGTGAAATTTGTCATGAAACAAAGATTTATTAAAATGACAAAATATTTTCATGATACACAAATTGTACAAATTACAATATAGACCAACTGCATAAAATTTCTCAAACTATTAAGGCAGATTAACAGTTTTTTAAATTGTTTTCTCTGAGAAAACAGCAGTCAATGAAAAACAAAGAACTCTAGGAAGAAATACAGAAATTTAAAAATATAAAATATTGAACATGTTCATATGAAATAAACAAGCAACTATCCATGATAATATAAATGTAACTCACTTCATTTACAGTTCTCCAAAGCAGAGCCAACTTCTGAAAACACTAATCATTCTGCAACTCCTTCCATTCATCAAGTGGATGATCTCAACACTATGTCACAGAATGTTTAAATCTGTATTAATTTTGGTATGATTTTTATAAACTGTCTGGATTGATTTGGCAGCTTGTTTTTCAAAGAAAACATGTTAGTAACATTCTAATTTTTGAAAAAATCTTTTCAAACAATTTAATGTTTTATTTGTTTTATTAAAAGAAGTAACTTTTGTATTAATCTCTACACATTCCAACATTTTTCTTAGATACTGCCCAGGTAAGTGAACTTGTCTGTACGACATAGATCTTCTCCATTCATTTTGATAGGAGCAGGCCTGTTCACATTCAATGATATCATTTCAGTTTTCTTGGTGCTAATCTGCAACCCTATCTGCTGCCCAAAGGTTTCCAATCTGCTGGTCTTGTCCTGTATATGTTGGTGAGTATATGTTGGGACAGCAGCGCCAGGTCATTGGTAAAATCCAGATCTTCCAAGGTTGAGAACAGGCTCCAGTGGATCCCTCTCAGAAGGTCCTCTGTTGTCCTTCTCATGACCCAGTCAATGGCCAAGTTGAAGAGGACTGCTGACATCACGCATCCTTGTCTGACTCCAGTTTTTACATCAAAGAAGGTGCTGTTATGTCCTACTGAGCATCTGAAGTTGTTGTAAAAGCTCTTGATCAGGAAGACCAATTTGGATGGGATGCTATAATGTCGAAGGATGTTCCAAATGCTGTGAATGCTGTCAAAAGCCTTTTCGAAGTCCACAAAATTCACATACAACTGTCTTTGGCATTCTGTACACTGCTCTTTGATGTTTCAGAGTGCAAAGATCTGATCGGCACATCCTCGTTGCTTCCTGAACCCTGCTTATTCTTTTCTGAGTGTTTCGTCCACAGCGTCTGACATTTTTCGTATAATGACCTTGGCCAGGATTTTGCTTGGCATGGACAGAAGGGTGATCCCTCTCCAGTTGTTGCAGTCATTCAGGGCACCTTTCTTGGATTTCCTGACAATCACACCTTTAGTCCAGTCATCAGGTACTCTCTCTTCCTTTCATATAGCTGTGAACAGCGGTTGCAGGATGGTGGCTTCTAGTTTGGGGTCCACCTTGAACATTTCTGCATCAAGGTTGTCCTGACCTGGTGACTTGCCATTCTTGAGGGTCTTGATGGCAGCTATTATCTTTTCTTTTGTTGGTGGTTTGGTGTCAAAGTCCAGGTCTTCTGTAGATTCCAGGATATCTGCTGTCTCCTCAGGTGATGGTCTGTTGAGGACTTCCCGGAAGTGTTCAGCCCACCTCTCTTCTTGCTCTTTCTCCGTTGTCAGCAATTTTCCTTACTTGTCCTTGACAGGTTCTCCCATGTTCCCTCTGAATTTGCCGCTCACCTGTTTTGTGATCCTGTATAGCCTCCCTTGCTCACCTTGTGCTTCTGCCTTCTCTGCCTCATTTACCAGTTGTTTCATGGTTTCTCTCTTGTCGCGGAGTGCTAGTCTCTTCACTTTCTTGTCGGCCTCTCTATAGATCTTCTCCTGTCTCTCACGTAGTCGTGGAGATTTTGTCTGCAGCATCTTCTTCATTATCTCTCTTCTCTCCTCTATGACATCCAAGATCTCTTGTTGGATCCAGTATTTGTTTATTTCCTTCTTATGATGGCCTATCTTCTTGCTGCTTTTGGAATATAGTGAAGCGATTTCTTTTCACTGTTTGTAAACATTTGTTTCCACTTGTTCATTTGAAATATCCTGTAGAATCTGGAATCTGTTCCTCAGATCACTGATGAAAGCAGCCTTAATGGTGTTGTCCCTCAGTTGCTGGATGTCAAAGCGTCTCTGTGTGACTGGTCTAGCTTCTGTCTGTTTTAGCTTGGTCTTGATGAGTGCCATCACTAGGTGATGGTCACTGCTGACATCTGCACTTTGCTTGACCTTCATGTCCAGGAGGGAGCGTTACCACATACTGTTGATCATCATGTGCTCAATCTGGTTCTTGTCTCTCCCATTCAGTGAGTTCCAGGTCAGCTTGAGGATGTCACGATGTGTGAAGAGGGTCCCTCCTATCACCAGATTGTTCATGTTGCAGAACACCACTAGTCTCTCACCATTGTCATTCCTGGTCCCCACCCCATGCTTTCCTATCACTCTTTCGCAGTCGGTGTTGTCATTCCCGACCTTGGCATTGAGGTCTCCCATGATAACAAGGAGATCATGCCAAGGGGCTTTCTCTGTCTCATTTTGCAACTGGCAGTAGAAGTCATCTTTGTCCTCCTCACAACTGTCGTTGGTTGGTGCATAGCATTGGATGATACTGATGTTGATGTACCTGGCTTTCAGTCTAGCACTTATCAGTCTGCAGTTCATGGGCTTCCACTCTAGCAGGCTTTGCTCTACACCTTTCTTGAGGATGATGGCAACTCCCTCAATAGTGCAGACCATCATCTCTTTGAGAGTAGAGGACGGTTTCTCTGGTGGTGGTTCTCATCCTACCAGATCCAGTCCATCTGCTCTCACTTACTCCTAGGACATGGAGGTTGAATCGTCTCATCTCTGTGCCAGCTTGCCTGTCTCGTACATTGTTCTTACATTTCAATGTCATAGTCTGATCTTGTTTTGGTGGTGTTCAGGTCCTCCCTTCTCCTACTGTTAACATCCTCAAGGCCACCAGCATTCATACAAGCCTCACTGGACTTGGAAGGCCCCTCCCACACAGAAGTACAATTTTTCCTGTTGCTGTTTCTGTAACAAACTGTTTTTTATGGGGTGTGATTGTTAGCCCTGCACCCAACCCCTAAACCTGGAGGACCGGTGGACCATCCCTCCCCCCTCTCTCTCTCTATATATATATCAACACACACACACTTCACTATAATGGATAACCCACTATAGTTGACAGAGACGTGATTGTAATTCAAAGAGAAAGTCACTGGTTTAAAAAAATAAATAAATAAAACAAATAAATAACATACACAAATTATTAAACCCTTACAGAGATAAGTTAATATTATGTTTTCCAGACTCTAAGTTCTTGCAAAAGGAATTAATATAATCTCTGTATCATCTCCAAGACAGACAAAAGAATAACTGCTTTCTTGTATAATCCTGCACAAAGATAAAAAAATGTATTAAACCTTACAAAGACAAGAAAGTATGGCCAAATGTTTCAAACTCTAAATGCTTGAAGAAAAAATATAATTATGACTGACATAAAGAATGAAAATAAAATGGCAAATCTGAAATGTGAAGTAAAAATAACAAAACAAATAAAAGACAATGAAAAGTGGCAATTATGGAAGCCTCAGAGCCAAGAAGCAAAATATTTAAAAATAGATTTGGAAGAAACTAGAGTCAGTATTCTGACAGAATCATTATGACATTGCTTGTACATAATGTAGGCAAACATAGACAAATCTGATGAAGAAGTCTATTCAATTTCTGTACTTGGTGGGTCATGACTGTATCGAATTCATGTCTAAAGGATTTATCAAGATCATTCTGGATCCTCTTTTGATCTTTGTCAGTAATTCTGTTAAAGAAGGTGCTGGGATATATTGGATTGCAATATATCACTATACTGTCTCTTTGTAAATTTTTAGTTCTAGCTTGATCTTTGAAGAAGATTTAATAAAAGTGAAACATGTTAGCTATGAGCTTGTCAGATTCTAATTCATATATTCAACTTACGAAGACATGTTTATTAATGACAGTTACTGAAGAAAAATCTGAAATCTGGAGTGACTTGATTATTTTGATAATAAATTTTTAATTCAGCCACTTTCCATTAAAAATATTTTATAGATTAACTGGTCAAATAAATACCCTCTGAAATAATAAAAATCAACTGAACATGTTACACATAAATGTACAATAGTAAATAAAACAGATCTTTTTATTTAATAGCAAAATTAGGAATAGAAATAAATTTCAGTTGATATTCTGTCAATTTTGCAAATCATTTTTTCTTGCTGTGATCATTACATTGCTTTTTACGCATTCAAATCTAATGATTACATTTTTTTCACATTACTTGAGAAACCTACAATGTGTTTATATTTATGAAAAAACAAAACCAAAAATGAAGTTTAAAACTTTAACTAAAATTCTTATCAAATAATAAGAAAATTCTGAAGAACAATTTTATAAACTGAGTTTTATTTGTTTTTTTTTATTTCAAATTTATCTTTTATGATTGTTTTTTTTTTGGATAGCATTTCCAAAAATATTTATTTCTTTACCAGTAAAAGATTTTTATTTCTTATGCACAGCCTCAAGTCTAAATTATTAAGTGAAAGACCAACATTTTTGGGCTCCTGAAGCTTAAACAGATAAGAGGGTCCCTTCACAACCAGCAACAATAGATTTGAGCATTCAACTGCTAAAATGTAGGCTATGGATAGATTATGGTGAGGCCATAAGGCTGATGATTTGGATGCTGCATGACCTCAAGAAAATACTGAAATTTAACCAATTACAGGGGAAATTTAGGCCATATAAAATGGGTATTAGAGCATATTCAAAGGCCAACATTAGCTATTTCAACCCATTGACTTATGATTCTATCACTAAAATGGCCTCATTTTAATAACAAAAATTTAAAAGGAACATTGATTTAATTGAAAAATTCACTCAATAAAAATGTTACTTCAGGGGCTCTGAAGCTTAAGCTTCATTAGTTTCATAGTAGATCAGCCACTGGCCTTATGGTTGAGATAGTTGTATATTTAACATTGATATGTGTGCTTAGTGATTCAAGCACAGTTAGAAAGGCAGGATTTCACATGCTGATTTTCTTGGCAAACAGTTATACTCATTCCTTTTTACTAATACCTCATTTAGCCTTGTGCCAGAATAAATTAAACTTTGTAAATATTTTCTGTGTGTTTTTTTTTCATAACTAAAAACGATTCTACCACATGTTTTGTATATTACTTATATATAAATTGATGCAAGCAAACTTTTTCTCAATGAACAATGATTGCTTTGGCAAACATTATATTTTGTATATTATCATTTTTATAATAAAGACAAAAACAAAACAAGATGTTTTCATTGACTCTGATTATTTTCAATATTTTATGAAGCATTTATGACAAAGTTTTCAATGACTCTTTAGTGCCTTTGAACACTATTAAACTCATTTGATTCATAAACTATTCATATTTGAAATATTTAAAAATGTATAAACTTTTGATTTTTAAATCAATTTTGTAGCCAACTTGAAAAAAATCTTTAATAAAGAGATTTATTTGAAAAGGCTTTGACATTCATAATGTCATAATGATTCTGGCAGAATACTGATTCTAGTTTCTTCCAAAAATATTTTAAAAATATTTTGCTTCTTGACTTTGGGGCTTCAATAATTGCCACTTTTCATTGTCTTTTATTTATTTTATTATTTTTATTTCACATTCCAGATTCACAATTGTATTTTAATTATTTATATTGCAATTTTCATTAATAATTATATTTTTTCTTTAAGGAGTTAGAGTTTGGAAAATTTGGCCTGGCCATACATTTTTGTTATTGTAGAATTTAATAATTTTACTGTTATTTTTTAGAGTATATTTTGACATTTCTTATTGGAAAGTTACAATACAATTTATTTGGGAGTGGCATCAAAGTGCAAAGAAATTCATGTTGGCACAAGAAATAATCTCTTATCTTTGTGCATGATTATACAAGGAATCAATTATTCTTTTGCCTGTCTTAGACATTATATAGAGATTATATAAATGATGACATATTTCAAAAGATATGTACTAATTCCCACATGAAACTGTTGCCTATCTTTTCTTTTTCTCTCAAATATCTCCATGCTGTCCATGTGGTTATTATAAAATTTATTTGAAGGATTAGTACCTTCAACAACTTGTTCGTTGTCATGTTCAGCTTTTGGAAAAATTTGTGAACCAGTCTACCACGGAAAGTAATTGCGGTAAAATCTTCTGCACAGTCAGTCAAGTCTTTTTTGAGACATGATCGCATATGCGTGTATCCCGTATGGCACTTAACTGACTGTCTGTGATAAAAGTTTGTTTCTTTCGTATAATAATAGCTTCGACTATTTTTCTTTACAGTGTGTATTGTATATCTTGGTATTATCTCCTAATATTGTCTTGTTAATAACTGTATTTTGGTTGTTTGCCATGTCATGATTAATATTGTTTTTCTTATAATCACATCAACCTAAGCAAAGCAATGTCACTGGTGTGCAGGGGTTTACAGTGAGAGAATAAAAAAGGTACAGTAGATGTCGAAGAAGGGATAAGAGATGGATGGGAATCAAGTAGATAAAATATGACAATTGATGTTGCATTTAAACTTTTAGAGATTGTAGCTATCAGGGAAGCATGAGATGGAAGTAAGTTCGACAAACGGAAAGTGCGAGAAAAGAACCTGTAGAGTAGAAGAGGCAGTTAAATTTAACCAGTTCGACGATAAAAAAGTGGGACCTTAATGCCAATCTAGTAGCTCGAGTAAATACATGTTTTCGAAGGAAAAAAAAGCTCATCAGATCAGTTACCATGAAAATACGTGTAGAAAAGACAGAGGAAAGCCACATCACGTCGGTGAGAAAGTGACTGCAGGTGGGCTCAATTATATTACAGTTCCTCTTTTGGATTTTGTTGAAAACCTCAAGATGAATAGCAAGAGTACCTGACCAGATATGGTAACAGTATTCAGTGCACGGACGAATGGTAGATTTATAAATGTGCAAAATGGATTCTGACGAGAAAGGTTTCCCGGCCCAATACAGTAAACCAATCTTCCTCGCAGTAGATGCAGCTATGGATTCAATGTAGTCATTCCATTTGAGGTCATTTGAGAGAGTAAAGCCAAGGAGGCGCAGTGCGTTGCTCTTTAGGAGCCTAGCATTATCCATTGTGATGGTAGGCAGGAATGTTTCTCTTTGGTGCTTAAAAGAGAACAGCTTCGTTTTGAAGGGCATTAAAATTTACGAGCTATTTCCTAATTTATTCAATCCCAGATTGGAGGTCCTTTTGAAGTGCAGCAGCCAGGTTTACTTTGTCAGCCTTGGCAGATTTCTTACTGAGACAGGCGTAAATGTTGGTGTCATCTGCATAGATGCCTACTTGGCAAATGATTACAGCAGGCAGATCATTGATGAACATCAGAAAAAGAGTAGGACCTAGAATAGAGCCTTAGGGAACAACCGCGTTTGTATGAAAGGATTTGGAAGCTTGCACATTCAAAACGCCTGGATTAAATCAAACAATTGTCCAGAAATACTGTAACTCTTGAGCATGCATAGAAGGCTAGAATGCCAAACACTCTCAAAGGCTTTCGAGATAACAACAGCAACAGCTCGAGCTTCGCCGTCTTTATCAAGAGCCTGGTATATATATTCAGTGGTAGTCGTTAGCACATCAGCGGTAGACCTAGTGAAACGGAAACTATATTGTTTGTCATAGAGAAGGTTGTAAGATTTGAGATGCCGAACTGTTTCAGCATTGATAAAAGCCTCAAATACTTTGCTCAAAAAGAGGTAAGAGGATAATAGATGGGGTCAGAGGGTTCACCAGAGTTCTTAAAAATAGTAACTACAGGTGAGGATTTCCAACTAGCAGGAAAGTAGGGAGCAGTGAGACAATAGTTGTAGAGTTTGGAGAGGACTGGAGCTAGCTCAGGGGCACATTTCTTTTGAACGATAACTGGAATTCCATTACCTCCACTTGCCTTATAGGAGTCAATCTTAGGAATTATGATAGAGATCAGAGATGGCGTTATATATGTTACTCAGTTTACAGCACCACTTTAGAGATTAGACTGATATATAGAATTTACAGATTTCAAAATACTATCAAATCCAGCTTTTTTTGCCTGTTTTCATGTTGGAATCCAGAAATAGTAACTGCAGCTCTTATTCTTTAAACATTAAATGTCGTTTGTGCCCTTATCAAACAGAAGTAGAAAATCAGCAAGTAAAATGCTTGGTTAAAAAAAAAAAAAAAAAATAGTAGCAGAGACAGCGAATAAAGAAAGGGAAAAGAATTGAGGAGTGGTTAAGAAGAGAAAAAGTAAAAAAACGCAATGGTATTGAAAAATGCGAGCATAATTTATTTTGGCATTTGAGAAAGTTACAGAAAAGTTCACTAAATAGAATTTTGCACCATCTGTCTATAATTGAATATTGCTTGAACTCTAAAAATAAAGGTACTATTATTTAAAAAAAAAAATTAAAAAATAACATCTCTATAAATTATTCATTGTTTTACAAAAGTAGAAATTTTGTTAATAACATTTGAATTTTATTTTCTTCACGCTTGTATACAAGTATAAAATAAGAAATATATATATATTAGAAAATATTTTATTTCAATTAACGTTAATGATCATCTTTTTCAAATTATAAATAATGCTTCATAAACAAAAAGGAAATTCCACCAGTATCCTGATGGAAATTTCTCCTCGTTTGAGAAGGATTATTCGGAATTTGGAAAAGATGATCAATAAAATGAATGGACAAAAAAATATATTGTTTTCGATAATGTTTATTAAAAAAACATTTTCAGCCTAAATACACAGTATATATATATATATATATATATATATATATATATATATATATATATATATAGTACAATGGCTGAATTGTCTAAATTACACAAAAATGAAAATAACACGAGCATCTTATTTTAACAGATATATTTACCAATATTACATAAAAATATCTTGAAATACTAAAGAGTAAAATTATTCAATAAAATTGCTGTTGGCTTCAACCATGGCCTCCAGACAACTTTGGTCTCTCCTGCAACTCTTCTGAATGGTCTCCTTGTTCAAGGTAGTGAATGCTGCCATAATCCTTGCCTTCAGTTCATTTTCGGTATTACAAGGAGTTTTGTTGATGTCTATTTTTATTTATTTTTTATTATTTTATTTCTTATTCACTTGACAATAAATGCTAAAAAAAATATGAAATACATCATTTTTTAAAACACTGGGGTGGCCTAATAATTTTGGCCGGTAATATATATATGATATAGATTTAAAGTATGCTATATTTATGGGATAAAGTGCTAAGTATCAGGGATAGAGCATATGTAGATATAAAGGCGGACATTGAAGTCAACACCCAGTGGCAGCAGTTTGATAAATACAATCATCAGGCCAAGTGCATTGTGGTTTTGTTGCTTGACTTTTTATATATCCAGTTCAGTGATCCATTGTGAATAGTCTGTTGTATTACTTTTACCAGTTTTTTCGGTGGACGTGGTTTCTTAATTTGTTTATTATTTACTTAGTAATTTACTTATTTTTTTGTTTGAATTAATTTATTTCACTTGCTTTTGTTTATTTATTTGATGGATGCATGGATAAAGAAAGAAAGGACCTTTGACACTGCTAACTCATGGGTATATATTTGCTACTGGAACTAAGTACAGTCTTGGGCATGACAGTAAATTTCATCCGGCGGCAAGGCCTCTGATTGGGAGGTTGTGAGGAGCATGGAACTACCTCTTAATTGCTGTTGTTCCCAGGTCCACTCTGACCCGGGGTGGTAGTATCTGTTGGGATCCCAGCTGTGGGTAGGTGGTTAACCTCCGAACTGTGGTCAAAATACTATGAAAGTATAGAAATATATACATAAAAAATAGACATTTATAGAAAAATATACATTTTTGAAGGAAAAATATTACCAACAATACATTTTTGAAGAAAAAATTACCATAACACATTTTTGAAGTAAAAAATTATTCTCAGCAAAACATTTTTGAATACAAAACTAGAAGACATTTTCAGTTTTCGAAAATAAAAAAGAATAAAAACAAAAAAGGTTCATTAAAATCTGACTAAATCAACCTTCTCACTATAACCAAACATTAAAAAAAAATACATTAAAAGTCCACCGTTTTGGCATTAAATAACTCACAGAGGTTGATATGCTGTTAAACAAAACTTAAACGAACTAAGTAAAATAATCAATACAAATGAGACTGGACTCTATAGGAACGACAGTCTCATAATCTTAAACTATAACAACTGAAACAGATAAAACTAGAAAAAATTAAAATTTTCAATAATATGAGATTCGATAGACATAAAACTAACCTAAACAAAGTAGATTTTCTAGATGTCACGTTTAATCTAAGAAAACCATACAATAAAAACCCAATGATAAACCACTATATATATATATATATATATATATATATATATATATATATATATATAAACACGTCACTCAATAAATCCCGGGTCTAACTAATAAAACAATTTTTAGGCAAAATTCGACTTTATTTATCAACATAATCTCCTTCTAGGGTGATACACTGATTGCAACACTTCTAGCTATTATATGCCTTTTTGTAGAACAATTTGAAACCTCAGTTCTATGTTGGAAATTCGGTGTGAGTGCTCCTGATCAGTCAAGTGTGGAGTTGGATGAGAATTTGCGAGCAAAACATTCAACCTTGTCTGCTGTGGATGTGAGTACTTCGAATTGATTGAATAGAGGAAATATCAAAGGGTTTCTGCTGTTCAGTACACACTTGTAGAGCCACCAATAATCTTTGGAACCAAACTTGCGAGATGCTATACGCTGCTTCATTCTATTAGCAAACAACAGCTTAACATCATTTAGGGCACGCTTACATTTATTACGTGCAGAGACAAAGACTTGTCACTTTGGTAAAGCCGAAAGAAGTGATTCCTGTGGACGATGGCAGCCGAGCAAGCAAGTTAGAACCAAGGAGATGAATGAGGTTTAAGTTGAAATTTTCAAGCTGGAATGAAAGCATCGATGCCGGCTTTCCCGCAGAAGGAGACTTTAGAGGCGCAGTCTTGAATAGGAAAACTAAACATTTTGTTCCAAGGTACATAGCACAAGAAATCACAGAACGAGTCTCAGTCCGCTCATTGACAACAGTAAGATATTTTGCTGGTAGGAGTTACCTGAACAGAGAGTGAGTAGAAAGAAAGAATCTGGGATAGAAGTATGGAAGAGATCTAAAAGGGAATCATGCCCATTGAGATTACTGAAGAAACGCGTGAGGAAATCAACCACTTGCGTGAGAGACTGAGTGATTGAAAAGTTCAATGTTTGGATTCTAGCAAGATCAGTGACAGAGATATCCAGTCATTTGGTATGATGGGCGTTGAAGTCAGCGAACACAAATACATTAGCAAATGGATGAAAGGAAATAGCCTTGTCTATATTGTCTCGAATACTATCTAGAATTCAGGAGTCAGAAGAGGAAGGCGGGTAGTAAAGAAAGAAGAGATAGATTACTGAGTTTAGTAGAGAGAAACGGAGACACACGTAGAAGAGGGCAGGACATTTAAGAGAGATCTCCCTAGCCAGAGGGAGATGTTCGCCTACAGGTCATACATGTGGACATTGGAGTCCTTCCTAAATAGAGGAAGGTATTCAGGAATCGAGAAATCAGAGGAGGGGATTGTAGGGTTGAGGTTAGTTTCGTATAGAGCTAAGATGCCTAGGGACCTTTCGTAGAGGAACGATTCCACACTGCAAAAGTTGGTACGAATACCAAGGAAAGAGATGTTGAGGAGTTTAGGCGTTTTTTCTTTAGCTGGTATAGTTTTATATATTTGATTATGTGTTGTCATGGTTTAGAGTTATTTCGGCAAGGAGAGGCCTAGGGTAGCAGTAGCAGTCGGTCATCAAATGCAACAAACGAAAGGAACTGACACAGACTGCAGCATAATGTGGCTTCAGGGTTGCCCAGCAGAGACACTTGAGTCAATAAAGGATAAAAAAGACAGGTAAAGCGATAACTCTGAAAACTAAAAAAAATTATAAACGTCTAAAGAGTAAAGTAAATTACTTTAAATCTTTCCAAAAAATAGCATTTATAGCATAACGAAATTTAACATTCCAAATAAACGTCAAAACTTGAAACGCTCAGACAAACTTGAAAATATGTCCCGTCCAAATTTTGAAATGTTACTTGCAGACATTAAATAAGAAAATTAAAGGCAAATGGAGTTAAAAGAAAAAGCAAAACGTTTGAATAATAGATGTTAGGTAAATCAACAAAGCTCTCTGGATAAACAGAAATCAGACAATTCGACTGATGTTGTGGTGAATACGGAATTAAAAGTAATTCTTCTCTTAATTTTTTACAAATTTCACAATCCTGTGTGAAATCTTAATTTTGTCCAATAGGAAAAAGGATTGACCCCGTACTGAAGAAAAAGACGAAGCCAAATTTCGCTATCCGATGTTAAATTAATTTACTAACCAATGAAAGAAAGCGATTTACAAAACTGAGAGAGAAGTTAACAAGCCGATGTGAAAAAGTCTCTTGCTATAAAATAGAAAAAGAAAGTTGAATCAGTCAGAGATGGAAGCGAGATCAGACACCGCCAAGATGTAACAAAAAGAAACTTCAATACACTGACCACGACATAACGTCCCGACACACATTCGTTCTCCTTCTCGAGTGCTATTTTCCTTTATCTCTTCTTTTTCGTCCTCACCATTCTCACCGTCAACAAAGAAGAAGACAACAACAACAACAGCAATAACAATAATAATACGGTACTTCAACTGACTCCTAAAAATCAACGTCCGATAAGTACAATTTTCCTTTATTGCATTAACTTCCTTTTCACTTTCTCGCCGGTCATAAAAAAAAAAGGAACACAGACTTTATTAGTACTCTGTTAATTCTGCCTAAACACGTTTGCTACCTACAATTAGGTCTCTCGATTCACTTAACCATGTACTACTTTTTCTCTTTGAAAAATTTACTCTTACAAAATTGATGTTATTCTGTTCTGTTAATAAAATTCTACTTTAGCATACAAACGAAATACTTTTATTTTTTCAACCTTCAACTTTCTAATGATTGCTAATAACCTTAAGTTGTGGGGATTGTCGGCTATGTTTGTGAATGGGCCTTATACCAGACAAGGCTGGCAGTCCTTACTTCAATGTAAATGGTTTCCTTACAATTTCAAAAGTTTATCCTCATTCAGAAAAAGAGAAACGTTACGCTAAATATTAAATAAATTATGAGTATTCATATCAACGTATAAATGTATAAGTAATTTAACAATTACGAGTAGGTACATCCACTCATTTTCGATAACGAAATTCTAAATTGAATTGTTAAAAAAAAGTTTCCTTGAAACTTTTATTTTAGTTTTAATTGAAAGCTAAATGATTAAATTTACTATTTCCAGTAAACAAAATACTCTGGTATATTGCAAACAGAAATTATATTGATTGAAATCTAAAATTTTGAGTTTGAAAATTTAAAAAAAAATTTTTGGCCATTTTTAAGCGATCGACACATTTGTAAACAAAAGTTAAATTTCGGATTAACAAACCATGCAAAAAATATATACATCTGTGACACATTATTTAAAAAAAAATAATCTTATTTATACAAGTATTACTTATTTATAGCATGAAATTTAGAAAAAAACTATTTTTTAAACACAGTTGAACTTTCTGACCTTTCATCCGTATTTGAAATGTGATGACGTCTTGATAGATGTGAGTTAAGATAAGTGTTTGGCAATCACAAGTGGCATAATTGTACAATTTTTTCCTGTAAGAAGAAACCGTGAACACGTGACCTTTTAATGTACACATAGTAATTACCATATAAAAAAACAAAAAACTTCAAATACATACAAAAAAAAAATTATTTTAGTAATACGATAGCTAGTTGATTTGTATTAAACTTTTAAATTTTCGATTAGTAAATATAGTCTTCATTTAATAACTTACCAACCTAACGTCTACATGTCATTGAAATATATTAAAAATATTTTTGAAATTTTATAAATTATTATAATTAAAAAAATGAAAACAATTTAAAAAAAATTTCATTATTATTCGAAAACAATTTTTTTCTTCAGACTATAATGTCCTTAATTTAGATTATTTATTAAAGCAATTAAAAGCTTATCTAATTAAATAATGTCATAGTTTTATTGCATTTTTTATTTTACTATTCGGAGCAGGTTTGCTAAGTGGCTAAATGGTTGAAAAATGATACATGAGTCCTGCGTTTAACTAATATAGTTATATATAACTATAGTTATTTTAGTGTATGCACCGACAACGCAAATCACTGAGGAAGAAATGGAATATTTCTACTCTGTGATCGACAATGCCAATGCTCAGTGTAAAGTAAAAGAAATTAGAATTATCATGGGAGACCTGAATGTCAAAGTAGACAAAGAGAGGAAAGGTATAACAGTCGGCAACTTTGGACTAGGAATCCGCAATGACAGAGGCAAAAATGAGTACAATTGTGCACAGCGAACGATCAGGTATCTGATATCTGGTTTCAAAAACACCTAAGATGATTATGGATATAGAGGATCCCAAGAGGTTCATACAAAAAACCAAACAGACTATATAACTATAAACAGGAGATGCAAGAATGCAGTTATTCATTGTAGAACGTATCCAAGTGCCGACCGTGGAAGCTACAACTTTCTGGTTATATGTAAACTAGGGATGCAACTTCGGAAAGTGAAGAAGCCTAGTGCAGCCCCCAGACTGCAATACAACAAACTCATGGATTATTTCAAGCTACAAGAAAATACACGGACAGTTTGAAAACAATATAAGAGAGACAAATTGAAAACTCGAAATGGTACGCACTAAAGGAAGCGTTTGTGACATAGGCAAATTACTTAATTCCAAAGGAAAACAGACGTAAAAGGAAAAATGAGATTTTGGACATGATGCAAAAGAGACAGAAAACAATGCCGATACAGGAAACTATTAAAGGAAATAAGGAGTTTATGCAGACAGGCTAAAGAGGAATGGAGAATCTGATGCTCACGGACGGATAGAGTGAAATAGAGAGAGAGAAAAAAGGAAAGCAACGCGTGATATACTTGACGGACTTGAATAGATGAATGGCTCGGCGGGTGTTGAACGGGATAACAGGAGTAGGGGTGTTAAGAGCTACAAGGGATAGGGAGATGTGGATGGCCATGGTCGCCTACGTCCTGAAGGGATACGGTATATAGAAGAAGAAGAAGAAGGGTGATACCAAATGATAATGTTTTGTTTGAAAGAACATATTCGTCGCCTCCTTCCAAAATTCAATCAATTCAACGAACCGTGTTTGTCCTAAATGTTTTGAAAGTCAACAAAATGTTTCAGTTTCTATCATTATTGATTAAGTAAGAAAACTGACTATCGATTCCCGTCGAAATTACATCGTTTACTTTAAATTATATAGCGTCAAGATTCTTTTGAAAATTTATACTATTTATATCATTCACACGATTTCGTTGATCGGAGAAGGGTATGTCCAGATTAAACAAATTCATTTTTATTGAAATGAGTTCTAAGTTATGTTATTTTTTTACCGTATAAACTTTAAATTTGCAGTCTAGGGCATTTTTTCTTTTTAATCGTAAATTTTGATAGATTAAATGTAAATAAATTTTGACAGCAGAAGTAAAGAGACTGTTCCATGTCCATTCATTGCCTATGGCAACCGACACTAAGCAAAACAAGACTTGTACGTTATCAATTCATTTTTATTGAAATGAGTTCTAAGTTATGTTATTTTTTTACCGTATAAACTTTAAATTTGCAGTCTAGGGCATTTTTTCTTTTTAATCGTAAATTTTGATAGATTAAATGTAAATAAATTTTGACAGCAGAAGTAAAGAGACTGTTCCATGTCCATTCATTGCCTATGGCAACCGACACTAAGCAAAACAAGACTTGTACGTTATCAATTCATTTTTATTGAAATGAGTTCTAAGTTATGTTATTTTTTTACCGTATAAACTTTAAATTTGCAGTCTAGGGCATTTTTTCTTTTTAATCGTAAATTTTGATAGATTAAATGTAAATAAATTTTGACAGCAGAAGTAAAGAGACTGTTCCATGTCCATTCATTGCCTATGGCAACCGACACTAAGCAACACAAGACTTGTACGTTATCACGTAGTTATTTTAAACTGCCTGCACTTTTACATAGGTACCTCCACTCAATTTTGATATCTAAATTTTAAATTGAATTTTTAAAAATAAAAAGAAGTTTTCTTGAAACTTTTATTTTAGTTTTAATTGAAAGCTAAATAATTCAATCTACTATTTCAAGTAAGCAAAATACTCTGGTGTATTTCAAACAGAAATTATATTTACTGGAATCTAAAATTTTTCAATTAAAAAAAAATCTTTGAATTTTTCGGACATTTTTAAGCGATTGACACATTTGCAAACAAAAATTAATTCTCGGTTGTAAAAATCTTGTAAAAATAAAATATACATTTGTGACACATTATTTTTAGAAAATTAGCAAATTTAATGATAAATCAATCTGATTTACACAAATATTGCTTATTTATAGCATAAAATTTAGAATAAGACTATTTCTTAAACACAGAGTTCAACTTTCTGATCTTTTCACCATTGACAGATGCAGGATAAGTGTATAGAGTGACATAATTGTACAAATTTTCCCTGTTAACAGAAGAAACCCTAAAACGCATGACTTAATTTATTCACAGAAATTACAATACAAAAAAAAAAAAGAAAAAACTTCAAATACACAAGTTTTTAAAAATTATTTAAAAATAAAAAGGCACGACGATTTGTTTTAAAATTTTTAATTTTCGCTTAGTAAATATAATATTCGCTTAATAAGTTTTTAAACTAACCGTAACAAATATTTGAAGTACTTTTGAAATATTTTTGAAACTTTATAAATTATCATATCTATAAAAATGAAAACAATTCTTTTAAAAAATTTTCAGACTATAATGTCCTTAATTTATATTATTTATACAAACAATTAAAAGCTTATTAAATTAAATAATGTCATAGTCATATTTAATTTATTATTGGGAGTAGATTTTCGGAAATAGAGGTGAACGTTTAAGAAAAAATAATATTAGATGATTTACATTTCTCAAATGAGTCCTGCGTTTTACTAATAAAACAAATTATCGCAACAAAATTTAATTTCTTAAAATTTCATAAATTTACGTGGAGCGGGGTAATAGATGTAAAAATAAATTAGCATTTTTAAAAAAAAAATAATTTCAAAATTAATTGCATTCATTTATGAATAATTCTGAAAGTTTCATTAAAATCTAACCATTATTTGATTTTTGCAAGAATTTTCAAATTAATGTGTGTCACCGAAAAAAACAAAAAATAAAACAAAAAATACTGAGTTATGTAATATTACGTTTTCAATTGTAAACTCTCGTAACGATTTGGTTACCCGCAAACTAAAATTTCGAACGTGCTAGAAGGGATATCATTTTTTTTTATATAATTAAAAATACTTTGATCTTTCCTCTTAATAATAATATAAACATGTTAATGGAAAAAGTTCGTTTTATTAGGTTTTGGGCCTTTTTTATTCATACTATGCTGTTTTTTCAGCTATTTAGTGTAGGTGCCGACATCATGCAAAACAATTTCCCATGAAACATATTTCTTCTTTTGAAAGAAGACATTTTTACTACTACTACTACTATTGCTACTATTAGTATTTATGGGTAATGAGAAAAATGATGGGTGACTAAGGCATTCATTGGCTAGACTGCCCTCTTTCCTTACAGGGACTATTTTGCCCATTCATTCAACTTATTTTTTATTTTAGTCCTTAGTTTTGCTGATTTTCTAACTTTTCTCTCAGAATATGTTTTCCTCACGGAGTCCTTCTGATAAGGCGTCTTTGGAGTCCTCCCATTGTTTTGGTTTCTAGCTCTGAACTGTTTTCCGAAGTAGTATGTTATCAGTCAGTCAGTCAGTGGTTGGGCGATCATATTTCGAAAGAGACATGACTGATTGGGCAGAAGATTTTCCCGCGGTCGGTTGATATTATTTTCTGCGGTAGACTGGTTGCTAACTAAGGCTATAGAACCCATTCTGTCCTGCGATTTAACCCATACCTGGAGGGAGAAACGACAGATTCATACCTTTCATAAGGGTATTTGCACGTATGTGAATGCAACGAATTCAACTAGAATTTGAAAAAAGTTCGTAAAACGTTCATAGTTACTGGTTAGTAAAACTGCAAGGAAAGCACTGTAAGCAAAAGGTTGAGTGAAGAAGAGTTTAATCAGAAATATTTCTCAGTTGAGCCTAAGTTCTAGGTTGGAAATCAGGTGTGGGTGCTCCAGACTGTTATATACATGACAACGAGGCTCTTGCTACAATGGCAAGTTTGGAACTCTTAGAATAACGGTTGCTGCTGCTAATCAGTACAGAATAAATCTTTAAAGCTGCATGCACGTGTTTGTCATATATGTCCATTCGTCTATTCATTTCAGCACCACCTCATATATCCGCACATACTTAACAGATGAGTCTGACGTGGAGTTGGAAGAGAACTTTTGAGCTAAGCATTCAACCTTGTCCTCTGTGAATGTGAAAACCTCAATTTGATTGAACTGAGGGGTGATTCAGCGTTTGCTGTCGTTCAGCACACTCTTACAAAGCCACATGTAGTCTTCAGAAATAAACTTGCGTGATGCTATACGCTGCTTGATTCTATCAGCAAAGAAAACCTCTGCATCATTTAAGACATGCTTGCATTCATTACTGGCAGAGAGAAAAGGCGCTTATTGTAATCAAACGTGATTCCTGTGGGAAAAGGCAGCCAAGAAAGCAGGAGAGAACAAAGGAGATGAATAAGGTTTAAGTGAAAATTTCCTGGCTGGAATGAAAGCTTCAATGCCAGCTTTCACCCAGAAGGAGACCTCAGAGTCGCAGTCTTCAATAGGGAGAATAAAAACTAGAAAATTATAGAACGAGTCCCAATCCGCTCTTTGATAGCAGTAAAATTTTCTGTTGGCAGGAGGTTCGTGGAAGGAGAAGGGGGTAGAAAGATATATTAACAGACACCCCAACATGATCAGAGTTGCCAAGAGAACAGAATTGCATGGCATGGCAAGAGTCAGGAATAGAAATAAAGAAGAGATTTATAAGGTAAGTGTATCATTTAAGATTACTGCGGAAATACGTGGATAAATCCACTACTTGTACCAGAGACTAAATTCAGTGGGCAGGAAATTCAAGAGAGATTTCCTTAGCCAGAAAAAGATGTTCGTAGACATAAACTCCCAAACCAAATTTTGAATGTCCTGAGTCATTTTAGGCCAATATATGTAACTTCTCATCAGGGTTTTCAGTCTTGACATTTTCGCATTTTAAACATGAAACTGCATAAAAATTCTTTATTTTTAAAAGAAATAAGGAATTAGTACATTTTTAGTGTATATAAGTACTTCATTACAAATAGAAAAAGAATTATTATTTTCAGTAACACATGGTTTATTTTTTCTTTCTTCCCAACTCACTTTTACTTGGACATCATTGCCCGAAATAACCTTGAAAATGCCTCAGGCTCAGGCGCATAAGCTAAGATGGAAAGTGAGACAGACATCGGAGAAAGCCAAATCGCCCAAATCAAATATCTCAAAAGAAGAGAAGCTGCCAATCAAAACTCTACAGCAGGATGAGAACATCTTCATACTACCAGCGCACAAAGGCAATGCAACTGTTATGATAGACAAAACAGAATATACCAAGAAACTGGAAGACCTCATTAAAAGTGGTAGCTAAAAACCCCACGTTGAAAATAGAACAGATCCTGATAAAAAACAAGTATCTCTTCCAGCCTATGACATACAGGCAGTTGTCTCAACGTTACAGAAAGCTTTCTCACAACTATGGTCCACCCAAGAGTCATAAAGACGGTATTCCGCTCAGGCCGATTGTTAGCAGCCAAGGATCTGTGTGCCACTCTCTGAGTCGTTTTCTTGTGGCTACAAGTCACCATCATATGCATGAAACTTTGTTCATTTTGTGGAACTATTCAAAGATGCTCCTATCCAATGCAACCAGATGTGGTGAGTCTGTTCACCAAGGTACCCACAGTAAAGGCACTATCAGGAGTCAGGGACAAAGTGGCCTCGAAATGGTTTATAAATTTAATACCTCATCATAGAGAACAATTTTTGGCTTCCATCAGCACAACCAATTCTAACATCCACGGGATCAACTCATTGCGCCTTCTCAGTTTTTGCGTTTTCTACTGACATGAAGTAGGACAAATTATATTGATTATTTGCTGGGACAGTTATTAAGAACATTGGTTCACTGTATCAAGCCAAAACAAATTCTCATCAGACTCAATTTTGTACATTCATAACTCTACCTTTCGTTCGTACATTAAATATTATTACTATGTTTGATACTTCGGCGATATATCTGGAGATTCCTGAAAAACAAAACAAAACAAAAAAACAAAAACAAACAACAAAAAAACAAAACAAAAAACAAAACAAGAAAACACCCCCCCCCAACAAAAAAACAAAACAAAAAAACAAAGAAGGATATGTAGTACCGTTCCTGACCTGGCATCTCGACTTAATTTATTTTCCCATTGCCATAATATAAATTCCCTGTCTATTTTCTGTAAATATTTTCATTGTAATTGTTCCAACGAGCCTTTCGTCCATAGTACTTTCTTCTATTTTGGTTTCGATTGTGTGATATGATCATGTTTTTTTACTTTTCTTCTTATTTCAATATGTAATCTATGCTGTTTGGTTTCATTAATTTAATTTCCAATTTCTCGAATATATTTGTTTCTCAGATTATTAATTTATTTTTTTGAACATTGTTTAATGTTCTCCTTTGTAATTTTTCTGTATTGTTTCTTTATTTTTCTATCAAACTTTTACATTCAACATTATCATCTCACGAAAATATATTTCTGGTTTTGATAATTTTGAAATAGTCACACATGACTCGGCTGAAGAAAATGGGAATAATGAATTATTGAGTTTGATGAAATCATTTATGAGTTTGCAGTCAGGAAAGCCAAAGGAATATTTTTTAACATTAAATTGCCTACCGTAAATGTGTAAATAGCCTTAACAGGGTAAGACGAAAACAATTTGATTATCTGATTGTTTTGAGTAAACAATAAACTTATCCATCAATCATCACTATATGATTTAAGATAGTTATTTGTAATGAAGTTTAAGATTAAAACTTTTGTTAATCTTCAAAGGTTAAAATGTCATATATTAAGATTTAATTAATTTTTTTAATCATTTCACTCCAAGCAAGGCATTCCACTGCCACTATTGCGCTCGAGGCTACATAGGGGTAGGTAAATAGGAAGAGTGGTTAGATATAGGAAATGTTAGAAGTGGGGTGATAGATAGTTGGGTGGGTGGGAAGAGTGTTTGAAAGAATGGAAGTTAGTTTGTTAGGAGGTGTCTATTGACCTTACATTTAAACTCCTGGAGATTGTAGCTGTCGGGGAAGCAGTCATGTGGAAGAGAATTCCACAGTCGGGAAGTGCGAGAAAAGAAACTGTTGGAGTAGAAGTTGTGGTTGCATTTTATCGGTTTCACTGTAAAAGGGTGGGATCTAGTTGCTAATCTAGTATCTCCTGCAAATTCGAACCTAGGGGGCACCAGTGATATAAGTTCATCGGAGCAGAAGCCGTGAAAGTATTTATAGAAGAGACACAGGGAAGCCACGTCGCGCCGGTGAGAGAGAGACTGTAGGCAGTCTGCTAAGTCGGTATCGATCACATTACAGACCCTCCGCTCTACCTTGTCGAGAAGCCCAAGGAGAATAGCAGAGGCACCCGACCAAATATGGCAACAGTATTCAATGCATGGGCGGATGGTAGATTTATAAATGTGCAGGATAGATTCAGACGGAAAAACCTCCTGATCCTGCACAGAGAACCGACTTTCATAGCAGCGGATTTAGCAATGGATTCAATATAGTCATTCCACTTGAGGTCCGCTGAAAGTGTGAAACTAAGGAGGCGTAGTGTTTTACTCTCTGGGAGGCAAGCCTGGTCCATGCTAATAGGAGGTAGGTGCGATTGTCTATGATGGTTAATTGATAGTAGCTTCGTTTTAGAAGCATTAAAATTTACGAGCCATTTCTTACCCCAGTCCACTACGGATTGGAGGTCCTTTCCAAGCTCGGCTGCAAGGTTAGCTTTGTCGCCCACACCAGATTTTTGGCCGAGGCGAGAATAAACTGTGGTGTCATCGGCGTACATACCAACTTGGGATCTTATGGTATCAGGGAGATCATTAATGTAGATCAGAAAGAGCGTAGGACCTAGGATAGAGCCTTGAGGGACACCCGCGTTCGAATGGTAGCTCTGGGAGGCATGTCCGTTTAATACCACTTTCAATGTAAGGTTAGATAGGAATGACTGGATTAGTTCAAACAATTGTCCAGCTATACCATAACTCCGCAGCTTGCATAGAAGGCCAGCATGCCAAACTCTGTCGAACGCTTTAGAAATATCCAAGGCAAACGGTTCGGGCTTCACAATTCCTATCGAGTGCCTGATATATGTACTCGGTGATGGTCGTTAGCATATCAGCAGTAGACCTGGTTAAGCGGAAACCATACTGTTTGTGGGCGGTGAGATGCTGAACGACTTCGGCGTTGATAATGGCTTTGAACACTTTGCCAAAGATCGGAAGAAGGCTGATAGGTCGGTAATTTGCGGGGTCCGAGGGTTCTCCAGTATTTTTAAATATAGGAACTACAGAGGAAGATTTCCAACAGGCAGGAAAGCAGGAAGCAGATAGGCAGAAGTTGTAGAGCTTAGAAAGTTCAGAGGAAAGTTCGGGGGCACATTTCTTTAAGACTATGATTGGGATTCCGTTCCCTCCGCTCGCTTTGTGAGAGTCAAGTTTTGAGATTATCTTAGAGACAAGCGAGAGTGTAATATGGACGTCATTCAGTTGAGCATCAGTTCTAGGTGGGAAGTCGGGTGTAGAAACTCCAGTGTCGAATTATTCGAGAATCTGCGGGCAAAGCATTCAGCCTTGTCCGCCGGGGAGATGAGGACCTCAAATTTGTTTATTAGTGGGGGTATTGTGGACTTGCTCTTGTTAAGTACTCTTTTACAGAGTCGCCAGTAGTCCTTGGTGCCGAACTTAGATTACCTGATTTTTACTATAATAACTATCCTGTCTTTTCTCTTTTCATCAAATTTGACTATTTCATCATGTGACCTGTGTAAACCAATGTTCAGTGGGTTGGGTCTTTAGTATAGTAGCTTTCAAGCTTGTTGTAATGTACATGTAGAAGTAGGGCGAGTGTTCTTTTTAGATGTCTGGGTTCGCCAGTGTAGAAGTAGGGAGATGGTTAATGTTTTTTGAATTACAGGTTTTATCCAGAATTATCAGAAGGTTATCAGATGGTGTGGGTCTGTGGAAGAATAAAAGTATACCTTTTGTATATTTAAATAGAAATTTATTAATAGAACAGAATAACATGAGTTGGTAGAAGTTAAACGTTCAATGAGAAACAGTATTAAGAAGTCACGGGTATCAAGAGTTCGTAGTAGTAACTTGTGTGGATGTAAGCAGGAATGTATGTATGTATGAGCGTTTATTGTTGGATAGGATTGTCTTTGAAGTTATCTCTCAGGGTGAATGGTGAAAAGAAAAGAAGGTAAGAGAGAAAGAGAGAGGTAATAATAACGATTGCTTGACGTTTGTCAAGTGACGTGTTAATTACGATCGTCCTCGTCTCTCTGGTGACAGGTGAGCATAGCCCGTATTTTATTTCATTTGTCGGACTCGAAAAGGTAATTTTGGAACTCACTCCCGGATGTGATTCTGGTCTTTCTATTAGACGACGAACAAGCTTTGCGTCGGCTCGCGTAAAATAATTTGTTTCTGATAATTGAAGATCATTTGAATTTTGTTTTTACATTTTTCCTAGTTTTCTATTGGTGGAAAAACATTTTGCATCAAGGTGTGAAATTTCACGAGTTTTGTGTGTGCTAAGCAAAAGTTTTGTAAATTCGAGTAAATTCGTTTATTTCTAACAAAATCAATGAGTCAGTGCATAACATTTAAATTTTTAAATCAAGACCTTGTTTTGTTTACTACATACATATCTGACCTATATCCCATACAGTATAGACCCGAATTTGGCCATAAAACTAAAAAAAAAAAAAAAATGCTCTGTCGTTGAGCCCTGATAATTAAAAAATGCCCAAAACTTGTTGAAAATAATGATTGATCAGGTAACAGGGAATAAATAATTTTGATGAGATTTTATATGATCGTAGTACACATGATACTCTAACAATTTCTAGTGGACCCATGTAAGACCAAAGGAAAACATGACTTAAACAAGGAAGTATTAACAAATATATTGACAAGACATTTTACAAAAGAAAAGACATGAAATGAAATGTGAAAAGTTCAAATTTCAGTGAATGTATTTGATTACTCACATTTTGCAGAAGCGAAAAGAATATGTCGTTTCGCTATGAAAAGTCATCGAGAAAGAGAGCGATTTTTTCAAATCACGGGCCGCCTGTGATTATCATCAGGGGGACGTAATCCAATAATATTTACGATTAGATCCTATGGATTCTTACCAGTAACGGAAAATATTGAAACTATTTAACAGAATAAATACTTTAACCATACTTCCCTTGGCTATCACTTCTCTCAAAATAATGAAATATATCATATGTACAAAATAAGTACATAAAAGATTTTCTTCTATACAAAACAATTTAAATATTGTAAAAAGGATTTATAAACATTATACTTACGATTAGATCCTGGTGGATTTATACCTGTAACGAAATATATTGAATTAATTAAAAAAATATTATTTTTAATCATATTTATATATTTCATCTCCTTAAATTCCCTTTAATAAATATACTATAAAAGCATGATAACGTAACAAAATTACATCGATATTAACAACATTGAATGTTAATTACTAACTCAATTATATTTTATTTCTACTCATGTAAAAATTATGTTAGCGTAACCCGTTAAAGATTGTACTGGAAAGTCAAGCATATAAGTTTAACCTCAATAACTGATTCTCGGATTGTGCCTTTAAAAATGCACATTTTAATAATTCCCAAAAGAGTTAAAATATAGAATCAAAGCAAATCGGTATAAGTACTTTTCTCAAAACAATCATCAGATCATTTTTTTCATTTTTATATCAGTCTTATCATTGGTTTGATCATTTGTCACGAGCATTTAATGCAGGAAAAACATTTTATGAAGTATTTGGCGTCAGGAATTATTTCCATTCCACTGAATTACTATCCTGTAAATATTTAAAGAACATTATACTTCCCAGGAGGTGTGTTGTGGTGCAGTGGATATCGACTCGGAAGCAGAAATCGGTGAGCCGAGTTCGAATTCCCGTTGAATTCATTTGCGCACGGATACTCTTGGGAAAGGTATTAATCCGTCTCTTCCCTCCAGTTATGGGTTAAATAATAGGACAGATTGGGTTCTATAGCCTTGGCTGGCAACCAGTCTACCGCAGAAAGCAATGGTAGCCTACTGCGTGATAATCTTCTGCTCAGTCAGTCATGTCTCTTTCAAGACATGATCGCCCAAAGCGTGTATCACGTATGGCACTTAACTGACTGATACTTATCTGGAAACAGAATAATCAATTAACGGAATAAATATTTTCAGTTTTATTACGATAATTCAGTTTTAAAAGTAAAACTAGAATATAATCTATTGTTCATAAAAAGGAAATAATATCATTTTGATAGAGAAATTATTAAAACAACTTAGAAGCTCTTTTTTTACTTTTTGGTCTTTACTAAGTATCCAAACACTATACCCGCGTCATTAAATTTTGTATTGATTAATAATGTATATGACAATAAAACATCAATTTGCATAAGTTTTGTTGAATCTATTGCCAAAGCTACTGAATGTGTAAATGTGGCACATGCCAATTATACATGCAGTATCTCCATTTCTCTGAACTGTAGTAACTTGAAATAAATCGAAATTCACATCTAATAAACAATTATATTAGAACAATTATATTAGAACCAATAAGCTTCTTTCGAATTGAAAATACGGACTTCAATGTATTCAACCGGCAACAATCGAATAACCATAGAAACTATTGTTTTAAATGAATTACTTTCATCGACCATTCAGAAAATCTTTAAAGTTCTTTGTGACCTAAAACAACTGACTCGTATACAAACAACGCTGTCGACCAGTATACCGGATTCGAGTTTCTTATTTAATCTTAGGCATCGGGGGGGGGGGGGATGGCGAAGGTGTTTTTCGTCGCCTGAAAATGTCGGTGACTCAGAAATGGATATTAAAAAGTAAAAACACAGGCGCGGCGGAAAAATTCTTATCTAAGTAACAATGTCAATGGACCCTTGACAACTTGTTTTGGGCGAAGCCGGTTCGAAAAGGTTAATAGCGATTGTTTAAAAAAAAATCCACGAAATTGTTTCGTGAGAAAGAAAATTTTGAGTGAGAAAATTCGCCTGTTAAGTCCAGCCCAGAAAAGGGGTATGGCAAGATGACGTCATAAGACTGAGAGAAATTTCATTGGTCCTGGAAACAAGCACCGAAAGTGTGAGTGGTGAAAAGGGAGGAGGTGATAGAGAAAAATAGAGACAATAATAATAACGATCGCTTGACGTTTGTCGAGGGACGTGTTAATTGTACTCGTCTTCTTAACTCTCTGGCGACAGCCGATTTTGCCCCGTCTTTTATATCGCTTTTAGGTCATTTGGGAATTCTCTCCCGGATGTGATTCTTACCATTCTATTTTGTTTTTAGATGTTTCCTGGTTTTCATCGAGGTGTAAAATTTGTGTGTGCTAAGCAAAGTTTGTAAATTCGAGAAAATTTGTTTATTTCTAACAAAATCAATGAGTCAGTGCTTAGCATTTGAATTTTAAAATCTAGAACTTGTTTTGTTAATTACATATAGGTCCTCGCTTAAATAACGGAGTGTAATTCTGTGCTTTTTCTTTTTTTTAAAGTAGCAAAAATATGAGTTGTGCTTTTTTTTCTGCTTAATGATTTTACCGATTTTTGTTTTAGTTATTTGTATTTCATCACGAGCTTCATCGTAATGAGTTCAATTCCGGATTTCTTTCGACAGAATCTCTTGACTTTGTATTTTTTTGGTTTTAGTTTGTTAATGGAAACATTATTATGCACATTTTCAGATATTTTGATCGTAAAATATTTGTCATGTCGGCTTATTATTTAGAATGGGCCTGTGTATGGCGCTTCTAAAGGTTTTCGTTTTGTGTTGCTCTTTTGTTCTCGTGGGTTGAAATGTGTTTCTATAATTGTTGTTCATTTCGTCGTTAAACGTCTTGTTTGAAAGCCATAAGAGTGAGTAGATATGTTTAGTTTCTTCCCATATAAAAGGTCACATTATTAAAGTAACATAAGAATACTGAGAAAATAAAACATGTTTTTCAAGACGAAACAAAATAAAGAATTTCTTTAGGATTTTTAAATATTTGAATTTGTCAGTAACTTGTTTTAGGAAAAGTTGTTAAACGTTAAAAGTGCTTGTAGTTTCGATGTTGAGTTGACTTTTTAAAAATTCTGCTGTTCTCATTAGAGGCTGATAATGTATCGGCGCATAATTTGAAATTGGCATTATTCAAACGCATGGGACTCTTGAAATTCGATGGAGTCAGGAAAGAAAATGTTTATATTCAATGGTCGGACACGAAGTAGTTAGTAGTATTCAAAAGCATAAAACAGGTTTACAGAGTTGGTTTCACATGAAGTCATACATGAAGTATTCAATATGGATAAAAAAGGTATATTTTGAGATATTTAGCTTTGAAGTTAAGAGTACGTTGAAATTTTTCCAGTTGTCATTACAGGTTGATATTGTATCAGCGTATAATCTGACAATAGGGTTTATTCAAACATGTTGGGGTCTAATTTTTTTTTCTTTCTTGTCCTGTAGATTGTGAGTCACCATTTTATGTAGTGATGCTTGAGTTTTTATGTCGTGGTCAACATCTTTTTTTTTTGTTAGCAGAAGGTTGATTTGTGTGTTTCTTTGCATTGGATGGTTACCATTATGTAGTTATCAAAATTTCTTTGTTATTTGCGGGGTTATCATTTATGTATAAATGAGAATTCGTTTGTGTGGTCTTAGCGAGGTTGCCGATGAAGTTGTAGTGAGAAGATTGAAGAGATACTGTGAGATGGATAGAAGCTAGCGATTGCAAATAATTCTTGTCGACAAAACATGATAGAAGGTTCTCTCATTTGTGCATACAAATGTTGAATTGCTTTTGGCGAGAGAAATGACATCCAGTTTTGTAGAGTGTGAAATTATTATGTGTGTAAAATTTCAAAGAAAAATGTGTTGTAAGTGTACAAAGAGTGTTCCTTTGCGTGATTTTTTTGTTTTTAGGCGTCGGTGTTCACCAATGTGGTAGTAGGGATTCTTTCACTGCATGTTATTCACTGGGTCACCAGTGTGATAGGGTGATCAGATTTTGATTGCGTGTTCTTTTCAGACGTTGGGGTTCACCAGTGAAGCAGTATGATGCGTGTTCTTTGGACGTCGGGGATCACCAATGAAGCAGTAGGGAGATGGTTAACGTTTACTGAATCGGCGTTGTTTCAGACATAACCGAACTTCCTACAACTTAGGATTATTCGCGAACATCAGAAGTATGTGTGGAAGAATAAAAGTATACCTTTTGCATGTTTGAATAGAAATTTATTGATAGAAAAGAATAACATGAATTGGTAGAAGTTTACGTTCCAAGAGAAATAGTATTAAGAGGTTAAGGGTATCAAGAGTTCGTTGAAATGTTCGTAGTAGTCCTTGCAAGAGTGAGTTTATGTATACGTAGGCAGGAACGTATGTATGTATGTATGTATGTATGTATGTATGAGTGTTTATTGTTGGATAGGATTGTCTTTGAAGTTATCGCTCAGTGTGAATTGTGAAAAGAAAGTAGGTGAGCGATGAGAGGTGAGAGACGAGAGAGAAAGATAGAAATAATAATAATAATAATAATAATAATAATAATAATATGCTATGCGACGATAACAGTCATCGAATAGCAGACGCAGGTCGTAAATTAATAATGTGATTCTATGATGTCATACCACGTGAGAGGCCGAAATGTTACTAACAGAACCATATGTCTAAATCCAATGTAATGTGTTGTGAATAGATTGAAATGTGATTTTATTGAGTGTGGGTTGCTTTTATTTAATGTAGATGGCCTCTAATATTTGAAGCTTCTTCTTACCTTGTGTATGTGGGAGTTATCGACTGTTATCGACTAAAATCCGTCTAATATTACGTGCATCGCTGTTTTTTCGCATCATCTTCTCTGACTTATCATTTCACAAATACACACACCTTTCCAAAACCCTTAACAAATTAATTACTCCCTACCTCTCAAGTAAATATGATATTAACTCCACAAATGAATTTATACAAATTATCCATTCTGTACAACCAGAAATAACAATAATCGCATCTTTGGATGTACAAAATTTATTCACTAATGTTCCTGTCCATGAAACGATTGACATCATTATTCCTGACGTATATAATCATAACACTCTCCCACTAATCAATATTAAACCCACTAATTTAAAAAAAAAAGAATTATTAGCATGCACCACTCAACTAGCTTTTCATGACCCTCTAGGAAATATTTATACTAAAATAGATGGTATTGCGATAGGATCTCCTTTAGGTCCCCTTTTTTAAATTATTTTATGGCACATTTGAAAAAATAAAATCATAATGGCGCTAATAAGATACATAGATGACATTTTCGTTTTAGTTAAAAATATTGATCAAATTCAGTCAGTTAAGTGCCATACGTGATACACGCTTGGGCGATCATGTCTCGAAAGAGACATGACTGACTGGGCAGAAGATTATCCCGCAGTAGGTTGCCATTGCTTTCTGCGGTAGACTGGTTGCTGACCAAGGCTATAGAACCCAATCTGTCCTGTTATTTAACCCATAACTGGAAGGAATAGACGGATTAAATCCTTTCCCAAGGGTATTTGCGCGTAAGTGAAGGCAATGAATTCAGCTGGAATTCGAACTCGGCTCCCCGATTTCTCGTTCCGAGCCGATATCCACTGCACCACAACGCACATCCTTGATCAAATTACACAACTTTAAAACAAATTTGAAAGACACGTTACGTTAGAGCTTGATATTATTAATAAAATTCCATTCCTTCATGTATTTATTGATACCAGCACACATAAATTTACTACATATCTATATAGGAAACTAACAAGCATAAATAATAGTGAATGCCCACAACGATATAAGTTAGCTGTTATAAAAACTTAATTCACCGTACACAAATGATATCTTCTTCGAAAGCCATATTCTATAAAGAATTCTATAACATTAAACAAACACTTGTTAACAATGGATTTCCTAACTTCGTCATTGATCAACAAATTAAAATGTATCTCAATAAACTTAATAATACTTCTAAAAAATTGATATAATTAATAATAAGCGTACGCAAAAATAAACATAACACTATTAACTTTCACTTTTGCGACCAAATGCATAATAATTAGAAACAAGATGAAATAACACTCAAAAAGATAACAGAAGAAATATTAAACCAACTAATAATAATAAACAAATTAAGCTCCCAATATATTATTAAAATAAAAACAATTGAACTCATAGTTTCTAATAACTGTGCAATACTCTACAGAAAACCAACGTAGTATCAATTTACATGCCCATTCAGAGATTGTATCTTTGATACTAATAATAACCCCACTACATATATTGGTTTTTACTGAAACCACGCTTTCCCGTAGACTTACCTGTCACCTTTCTGATAATAGTTCTATTAAACTACAGTTCTTAGAAAATCATGACCATTATTGTGTTATCGACTAAAATCTGTCTAATATTACATTAGACAGATTTTAGTCGATAACACAATAATACTCACACATGTGCACAGTAAAAAAAAAACTTAAAATATTGAAGGCCATCTACATTAAATAAAAGCAACCTACATTCAATAGAAAACATTTCAAACTAGTCACAAAACATTACATTGCATTTAGACACATGGTTTTGTTGTTAACATTACGGTATCTCACGTGGTATGACGTCATAGAACCGCATTATTAATTTACGATATGCGTCTGCTATTCGGTGACTGTTATGGTTGCATAGCAATGTTTTATGTCAACACAAGAGAATATCATAATTTATGGTAGATATAGTTATGTTAATGTCCTTACAACCACTCTAAAGTTGGCGCATGTGAGCCGAAATTTTAGGACAAGCGTAATAAGAGATATACAAATGTTAGACAATATTTGTCTTTATTTTCATCAGAAATTAAAGCTAAAAAACGATGTTTAGAACGGCTCATGATTAAAAATAATAGATATTCGTTATCTGTTATATTTAACAATATTATATATATATATATATATATATATATATATATATATATATATATATATATACAAGTTTAGGCTAGGATGGAATAAAATTACGTATCATCAAAAAATCACTATTCTTAAAAAGTGCACAATACAAAGTAGAGCGAATAATATTTATTTAGAATTTATAACATAAATAAGTTATAATATCACTACAAATTTAGCCATATTATTTCGACACTAAATAAGTCTTATCAAGTGCTGATGTTCATTTCAAGTTTAAGAGCTTTAAAAGATCCAGAACTAGCCACATCTCCTTACTCAGGGAGACATTGTTACGTAGTCATTGGTAAGCAATTAACTTACAAGTAATTTCTAATTTGAAGAACTTAAGAACTGACTCTAAAAACAATTTATTGAGGCATTAAAAAAGAGATCATCATAATTGATCGACTATTAGCTTCATTTTACAATAAAAATAAAAATTTGTTATATATATATATATATATATATATATATTACGAATTAATGTTAGAAAATACAAATTTTAAATTCTAAGTAGATTTAGATTATTTTATTTTAAAAACAAGGAATTTATTAACAATCTTTAAGGCCTTTTTGTCCAACATCTCATGAAAAAAAAAAAAACTCGTTGGAAAATAGATTAAACGAAATGAACAGTAACAACGAAAATGAAGAGCAAAAAAGAGGGAAACACGATAAAATAAATATACATATATATACTTATAATGAAGGGTGGGGATTCACGTGTAAATAATTAGCGATGGACAGTTAAAATACAATACTCCCCAACAAATTCAGAGACTTTACAAAATCCTTCTGCCGGCAGAGAGAAGGTTTCCGTAATGCTATAGAGGCTGATTCCAAAATCTTTAAATGATTATTGGAAACATCTCTATGTATAATTCTGAACCATCCTTTCTTATACGACTTGGTACAGGCTATATTTTCTACTAGATGCTGAGCGACAGCCGATTCCATATTTGTAGAGGGAAGGCAACACATGTTTCCTATTTTGCCAAGTCTTATTTTAGAAGGCACAAGCTGATTAATTCTTGTTTCCAAATGTAAGGTTGTACGCCTCACATAACTACTTAATTTGATGTAGGGCGAATCATCCATACGAAACGACGGATCGCATACCTAGTCCGAAAAATACAACACAGAGCAACAGACGGTAAACAACCAGAACCCTACTTGTTGATCTGTGTAACCAAACTTTGGCGCTTATCCCAAATCCAAGGAACCTTCAAATAGGAGGCCCCAGGACTTTAGGAGAAGGGACCCTTAGTTGACCTGGAGGGTCTATTTTTCGGTGAGTTTACCGACGAGGGCACAGTCATTGAGGCCATGAGATATAGGCTCTAATCAAGCTGTCAGCGGACATTGCATTAGTTAAGGACAGCCAAAGAGCATGAAATAGAGTGAGGGGAGGAAAATCACAGATTTGGGAGGTAGGCAGGCAAGAGGGAAAGAGAAAGCTCCCACGTGAAATATAGAGATTAAACAGGAGGAAGAGGAAGAGGTTCCTGGTAGAAGGGAATAGTTGTTGAAACACTGGTTCTATAAGCCGACACTGTGTCGGATAGGGTTAATATATTAGATTTGTAACCATGAGTGTCTCAGGGAGATAGACTATCCACCAAAGAGAGGACTGCTCCCAGATTTTTATATTCCCAAGTGCACCAGGTGCGGTCGCCGAGGGTATGAGACGAAGTGGTGTTGGCACAGAAAAATGTCCCCAGAGACTCCAGTTAAAAAAGGCTGCCCCTGGAAAATAGAACCAGGGAAACGTCAACGCGCAGCCCCAGAAGTGAAAGGGAGGGTAGCCCACGTAAGAAAGAATAGATTGAGATGTTGGGTATGCGGCCAGACCGATCATTTTACCGTAAACTGTTTGAGAAGAAGATGCTGGTTTTGCGGGAAACCAGGGCATCTGAAGAGAAGCCATCCATATAAGAATAGGGAAAGGAAACCCCAAGAAATTCTGAAAAGAGCACCCCGGCGTAAAAAAAATAGACGGTCAGGGACCCATTGTAGTAACAGTGACGTGGGATTGTTCTGCCAGCACCTATATTTGGGTGGGTAGAGAACCGTAACATCAGAGGGAGAACGGTTAAGGTATTCTTCTTGTTGACCCAAGGAGAAGAATTCACCTGTAAAGGTAGGTGGATTAGCAGTGAAAGTTTTGATAGATAATTAATTTAGAAAAAAATTAGGCCCTTAAGAAATCAGGGAAGAATGGGAAAGCATGATATAGAGATTACTCAGGCAGATGGAAAACCAATGATAATGGATGGAATGGTAATTCCCAGTGAGGGTAGGACAAACCAGGGGTGTCCATAACTTCTATGTCACCCCGACCTCTGTGGAAAAGTAATTTTAGGAGAGGCTTGGCTATATAGCCATATGGCCTAAGTAAGGTTCAACCCCACCATGTTTACAGTAGATGACGTAGAGACGTCATTACAGTGGATTGGCGTAGAGACGTCATCGGATGGGTCAGTAGCGGTGGTGGTTGAGGAGGATATAAAGCTGCTCCCCTAGAAGGCACGGGTAGGCTAGTAACGAAGGTAAAGATAAAGAAAGGTGTCTTTTAGTTGATCTCAATAGAGGATGGATCTACAGAGAATGAATTGGCCTTATCGGAAACAGTGGTTGAGCCGCAGAAGTAGTGCCTATTGTGTTAACCAATCAGGCACTGAAGACAATGAAAATAAAGAAAGGAAAGGAAGTAGAAAGAGCCCTACTGTTGAGAGCTATACAACGAGTAAAGCTTGATGAAGTGGAAAAGAGAGGAAAAAAGCAAATGAAAGGCATAAGGAGCAAAGAGGTAGTAGCCCCTGATAAGTTTAGGGGTAGATTAGGGCGTCTGTTGATGGCTAACCGTGTTGTGGTGGCGAAATCAAACAAGGTGTTAGGCAGACTTGCACGGTGAAGATACGGATAAATACTGGCAATCAGCCGCCAATAAAACTGAAACCCTAGAGAACACCTATCCACAAAAGGCCTTTAGTGGAGGAAGCAGTACGAGACAAGGAGGAGGGTGGGATGATTGAGTGGGACTGAGTCACCATAGAGTTTCCTCATGGTGGTAATAGACAAGAAGGATGGCGGACATAGATTTTGTGCCTAGAAGATTGAACGTCATCTTCAAGTCCTTAGCGGTGCTTCTACCTTTAATAGATGACATATTGGCCCTACTAGTCAAGGCTAGATACTTATCCACAATAGATTTGAGAACATAACATTGAACATAACATTGATGATATATATATAGAGAGATGGCAGCATTTGCGCGCCACATGGGTTTGTTTCAGTTCCAAGTCATGCCATTTGGGTTGACCAATGACCCGGGTATATTTCAACAGCTGATGTCCATAGTGTTAAACAGAGCAGAAGGCTTTGATATTGGTTATCTTGATAACATTCTGGTATTCTCAGAATCACCAAAACAACAAGATCCTAGCAATCTTGAATATAACATACATAACCACTTCCCATTATCATCCCCAGAGTAATGCAAAGTGGAAAGGTTTCATAGGACCTTGGGAGATATGTTGGCCAAGTTAGCAAGGGACAATACTGGGAATTGGGACCTGTATTTATCACAGGCCTTAGTGGCCGTGAGGTTTATAATAAATGAAACCTCTAAGTTCTCGCCATATTATATGCTGTACGGTCGAGATGTTGTCTTGCCATTGGACAATTTGTTAAGGCTCCGTAGAAAGTATATGGGAGAGGACCATCACCAGTTGATAATCGAACAAATAAGATAATCTTATCATAACAGTATAAGTTGTTCATTCAGGCCCAGCGGAAGATAAAAAGGGCAAAGAAGAAAAGAAACGAAAGAGGGAATAGAGTAAGAAACGAGGTACAACTGAGGGTCGGAGACCCCGTGTTATATAAGATTCATCGGAAAGAAGAAAAATTAGACCAGAGATGAGAACCCTCTTATAAAATAGTAGAACAGAAGGGTCCAGTGTCATTTGTGGTCTGCGATCAGATGATAGGGTGGGCTAAGAAGGCTCATGCCAATGACCCAAAATTAACTGAGATAGCTGATGGGGAGCGGTTGAATCACAAACAAGAAGAACAAGGATGAGAATAGCAACTCTTGTGTAGCCGGAAGACACGGAGACAGACAAAAACTCATGGGAGGAAGAAGAAAGAGAGGATAACAGTCAGTAGAAAACGTCGATGGCGAACCGTAGTCCGTCGGCGGTGGCCAGCGGAGCTCATTCGTCGTTTGTGTCGAAGTCGACATGCAGAGGGCTTCGTGATGTCCCTGCCCACTCACAACATGGTCAGTAGACCATAGGAAGAGCAAAGAACCCCAGTAGTGAAGTTCGGGGTTCTGACTCAAGACTTCTCGAAGAAGAGGAAGAGTTGAATGAGTGGGAAGAGGAAGATTTGATATCTCTTTCTCAACTAAAAAATCGATTTAGGAATAAAAGAAAGCTAGAAAAACAGCCATAATTATCCCTTAATTCCTGGGAGGGACGAAGAAATCGAAATTTCAATTAGAAAATAAAACAGTGGAAGATGGCAGTCGATGTATTCGGTGTCGGTGCGCAACGGCACTGGGCTCGTTCGAAACCCTATCTAATGACTATAGAAAGAGCTGTTGGGGAAGATGGAGGTGCGGTTAGCGCGTCACGAAGGGTGGAGGAATGAGCCGTTGGTGCTGTTGTTGGCCTGCACATGAACTTGTGTGTATGTCCGACGATGGCACGACCTTTGGGGTCAAAAGCGCAGCACACCAGAAGAAAGGTTTATGTTTAGAAGTTAAGAGAAGTAAGCAGTAGGAGTAGTCTATAATGGTTATGGGATTACACAAAAAATAAATGGTTAGAGGAATAAAAGCAAAGAAATCTTGTTATCCTTGCAGGGATGGCTGGTATACGAGGACTGATGCACCTGATGATGATGATGATGATGACAGGAGCTTCCAGACACAGCCAAAATACAATTTTCAAGAAAACAAGGGAAGTAATAATAACCAGGTCGAAATGATTGGTTACCGTTGTGATAGATTTGAACCCTCACGAGCTCCTTTTTAACTAAATGGAGAATGAATTGGCTAAGTTGAGCGTGGTAGGGAACCGGGTAACTCAGAAATATATCAGGGAAGAAGGATACCTGAGATTACTATACTGTATAGAAATGTAAAGAGCCGCATTGAGAAGCCCAATGAAAAGAAATGAAGAATTATCTGAAAGGAATCAAACTACTACAAACTAGAGGAAAAAAATAAAAGTTGTGCACTTTTGCCTCTGCTTTACGTTCTTGCGCTGGAACCTTTCCGTCGCAAGTTGAAGGCGAATTCGGTCCTACGCGGAATCTGCTTACCTGGTTCTACCACCTCGGCCAGGTATTCCGCGTATGCTGATGACGTTTCAGCTCTTGTGTTGAACAGAGACTAGATTGGCAAAGAAATCAGAAGGTACGATACTTTCTTCCAAAGTATATATATATATATATATATATATATGTAGCAGTTCTGTTTTGTAGAGAGAAGAGAATGAGAGCGGAATCTATTTCAGCAGATAACTCTGACAGCCAGGCTAACAGTCACGTTAATAATCTCTCATTGGTATATGTTTGTACTACTATCTTTGTTAAATACATTTGTTTAACTCTATTCCTTCTTTGTGTTTTTATTTCTGGCCCCAACAACTTGGCGACGAGGTTTCTTAAGGACCCTTGAGAACCCCAAAAGGACTGTGTGGAAATTGTCAATGTTGGTTCAACGTTGTACACGCAGAATTCTGTTTTTCGAGAATAAATAAATTTATGCTAGGGCGTAGATTATAGATTAAGGGATCAAGTAATATATTAAAAAAATAAATTGACTATACTTTAGAGTAGATATTAGACGATGCTTACAGATGGAAGTTATTCAGTTACGTTTGTTTAGCAGGTTTAATTTAAGAAATTTAATTGAAATTATTTAATTCCATAGATATATATATAATAACATACTGCAACTCAATAGCTGTAAAGTTTCGGCATTAAAACACCATCAACAGGCAGTAAAGTATGGTTAATTTATTTGTTAATATACATAGATAAGGAGATTTAAATATATCTATATATATATATATAAAAGGCAATCTGTAAGTCTGTGTGTGACGCCTACATTTTTTCAGCTACGCCGTTCAAACTTCCTAGGGACACATATCTACAGGGAAGCCAGGTCGAGACATACTTTTTGAGTTTAAGTTCAGCAATTTTCCCTTTCGCACGTTTTGGTCAATGGAGCCGATTGTTTACATTTTCTCCGTAAAACATCTAAGATCTAAGATGGTTGCTAAATTACGTCACAGAAATCAAATCACACGTGTCAAACGCGACTAAAATATTTGTTTATTTATGTTCAAAATCACTTCTCCTTCGAAATTAATTTCCTTTCCGGTGACTGATCTCGCCATTTTTTTGTTTTTAATAGAGTAGATTTATTCAGACGTCTAAGTGCATGTTTACAGTTTTGTTTAACATTTTGACCTCTAAGTACTTTCGAATGTTAGTACCTCCCTCTTCCTTGGTCCTTGTAACTTTCACTCTACTGCTTCTGCATTTAGAGGCTTTATGTCCAGTTTTGTGACAGTTTCGACATGTTTTAAATTTAAAAGGGCAATCCTAATACCAATGGTATTCACCACATCTATAACAAGGGCTTGGAGGTGGTTTCTTCTCTGATCTTCCAAACGATCAATTAGCCGAATGCCAGTTTTTCCTTGATTTTGTCATTTGAGGAGGGGAGAAAAAACGTGTTTTCCTCTGTTTTTTTATGTTTTTTTATGAATCATTTTTTATGCTTATGCACTGCTGGCAATATTCAGCTAATTTTTGTAGAGTTAGATTTAGTCCGTTTTCTAATTTTGTTAAAATTCTCCTTCTCATTTCCGCATCTTTATTTGCAATCAAACCTTGTACAAAGACTAAGCATTTGAAATTATCTGCCACGCGTTCTGCTACTCTAAATTCGTCGCATAGTTTATTTACCACTGATGCGAAAGTAGTGTAGTCTTCGTCATCTTTTTTTCGTAAATTTAAACATTTCCATCTCTTATGGAATAGAGATGCCTTTGGGCTAAACCATTCTGTTAATAGTTTTAAGGCTTCAGCAAATTTTAACTCACGCGTTTTCTTTGGCAGTATGTAATCCACGAATTTGTTGTGTTCGTGTGTTCCAAGTTTGCGAAGGGATAAACGTACTTTCTTCTCATCCGACCAGCTGCTACAATCAACTTCATAAAAGTCCTGGTACCGTCTATAATATAGAGCAAAGGTTTTTTTCCTCATTCCGGTCGTAATTAAAGTTTTCAATTGAGTTCCAAATAGTATTTTGTGCGAATGTGTTTTCGTTTTCTTCATTTTGACCCTTTGCCAGTATAGCTTGTCGGATTAATTCTTGTGTCACTTTTGTTGTTGTTCATAGTTTCTCTCGTCAACTTTCTGTTGTAATTCCAGCTGTTTTTTGTAAACATTCAGACCGCATTTTTTGCTGTTGCTCTTGTATTTGCAGTTGTTTCTGCTCCATTAAGGTTTTTTGGAATTCGAGCTGTATTTTCTCATTTCGTTCTTGTTGGCTCATCTGGAGTTTCACCAGTTCTACTATCGTTGCTTTTAAATCTTCCAATTTACCGGAGGGGGAAAATTTTTTACTGTTTTTGCTCTGGGTATTAATTTTGTTTATCGATATTTTTCCTCCGTGTAAGACTCGTTATAGTCGTAGTAGGATTCTTTTTTTTTCCGCCGCTGCAGTGATTGGCAATTTCTCGTCATTGTTTGTGGCCGACCATTTGAATTTTTTCTCGTGACTGCTGTTTTTCCCGTAAGTTCTTTTTTCTGTTCGGAACCTCGTTGCCACTGTCTTTTTTTTCAGATTTAATATTTCATACTTCAGAAAATAACAAAAAAAAAAAGAAGTAAATATTTCCTCCGTAATTTTGAAACAAAAACAAACGCAATATTGTTTACAATGTCGCACAAAACAGCAAATCACGTTGACGCAAAGCAAAAGAAAATAGATTTTTTAATGGAATTTTTAAACAATTTTGAAACAACAATTTTTTTGTATAATTATTTTTTTTTATATAACCGAGTTTTAAAGGAATTTATCCATTTAGTATTATAAACATTATTGCATCACGAGATTTGATGTGAGTATTGTAAACATTGCGTTCCAAGTAATTTAGCACTTTATACCCCGTTCGAATACTACAGCAACATGCATTCAATGCCTTCTTCTTAATGCTGAAAATGGTTACTAACAGCCCCAGCTCTCCTTTCCAGCTTTCAATAAATGATTTCCATCTACTCCTCTCATTGACATCTTCTCCTACTACTAAAATGTTCTGAGTTGCACATACAACGGCGAGCTATGATGCTAGTATATATATAAAATAAAAAATATAAAAATAAATAAAAATATAAGAATAAGGATGTCAGCCAATGAGATGAATTAAGTGGAATGAGAGGTTATAACATTTTAAAGAATGGTGTGTGTACGACACATGGACAGTTGTGTTTCAATGTTTTGATACTGAAAGCCAGACATGTCAAAACTTTTAAACCGGAAAAGAATAGGATAAAGTAGAAAAGCATAAAATAAAAACGAAAAAAGAAGAAGAAGAGAGAAGAGACAAGATAGAAGAGGAAGAAAAAGCAAAGACTAGCAAAGAAAATTCAAGCATTTTCAAAAATGTCATATATGTGATGGACATTTGCTTGTAAATAATTGTCTTTTCTCTCCATTCCAGTTGATGGATGGCAAAAGAATTTTCATATTTCTAACTATCGAGAATGGTTAGAGTTTGAACCCAGGTTAAAGCGAAAATTAGTTATTTTTCACTTTATTCCCAACTGGTAAACATGGAACCGGAAAAGTGTTCCACAAACGAGAAGTGTAAGAAAAGCGTACGGTTACATCTAGTCAGCTCAACTGTAAATTGATGAGACCTCGTCACCAGTTTAGTATTGCTCTTAAGTTTAGGTACCGTAGCAAAAAGCTCATCTGAACAGTTACACTGAAAGTATTTATAGAAAAGGCACAGGGGTCAACTTAACCGCTGTGGACAAGTGACTGAATCCGAGACGCCAGAGTAGGATCAATAATTCTGCTGATTCTTCTTTGGATCTTATCAAGAATCTCTAGATATAAAGAAGGAGCTTAGATGAGTAATATAGATGTATGACACAGTGAAACAAGTTTCTTAACAGCAATGGGTTCAATATAGCCTTTCTACTTCATATCAGCTAAGAACATTAGCCCAAGAAGGCGCAATGAGTCACTCTCCTTTTTTTAATCGTTTCTCCCCAAGCAAGGCGGTAACGCCACTGATGCGCAGGGGGCTACATAACAGTAAAAGTTTAGGCAGGAGAAGTGTGAAGAGAAAGACGAACCAGTTACAAGGTGTGTCAGAGAAAGGGCAAGAGAGGGATGCGAACGCAGGTGTGAAGACAGTTGCGAAGGTAGAGAAAAAGTAAAAGAACAAGATACACAGAGTGATGTAGAAAGGACTGGAGTCAGGTAGATAAGAGATAGAAATTGACATTGCATTTAAATTTCTGGATGTTGTAGCCGTCAGGAAAGTAAGTATACGTAAAGAAGTTCCACAGACGGGAAGTGCGAGAAAAAAAACTGATGGAGTAGAATTATTAGCTGCATTTGGTTGATTTAATTGTAAAAGGGTGGGACCTTGTTGCCAGTTTGGTTGCACGAGTAAATTCTTGTGGAGGGGTCACCAGTGACCTAAGATCGTCAGAGCAGAAGCCATGAAAATATTTGTAGAAGAGACATAAGGAAGCCACATCCCGCCGGTGAGAAAGTGGCTGAAGTCTAGCTGCCAAATCGTGACCAATTACATTAGAGATTCTCTTTAGAGCCTGTCCAGAACACTGAGATGACCAGCAGGGGCGCTTGACCAGATATGACAACAGTATTCTATGCACGGTCGGATGGTTGATTTGTATATGTGCAAGATAGATTCAGGCAGAAAAACTTCCTGACCCGACACAGTGACCCAAACTTCCTAGCAGGGATTTCGCTATTGACTTAATGTCAAGATTCCACTTGAGGTGGGAAGATAGGGTAAGGGCGAGGAGGCGCTGTCTGAGAATAGTTTATGGGCAGTAAAATGTTGAATCTTAGCATTGATAATAACAACCTCGAACATCACATGGTTTTTAATTTTTTAAGTTGTTAAAAATTTATATTGCAGGCAGTTGGACATTAACTAAGTTAAAACTTTTCATTTTTTATTTTTTTAAAAACTTTTTTTAATTGGAGTAGATAGACCCTACTATTGCCCGGTTCACTCTCCTCCCACCTCTGTTGAATCGCTGTGCTTTCTTCATCTGTGAGGGGAATATCCTGCATTTACTGATATAGGAGGATTAATGTTATTGAAAGCGATAATTGGATGGGTCCGAGGGTTCCTCTGAGTTCTTAAATACAGGAACCACAGAGAAGTTCTTCCAGCAGGCAGGAAAACAAGAAGCAGAAAGGCAGTAATTATAGAGTTTAGAGAAAACAGAGGAGAGTTCAGGGGCACATTACTTAAGGACAATGACCGGGATTCCATCACCTCCGCTTATGGAGGTCAAGTTTTGATATTATTTTAGATAACAGAGACGGAGTTATGTAAACATACTTCAGTTGAGCCTCAGTTCTAAGAAGGAAGTCGGTGCACGTACTCCAGACAAGTAAAATGTGGAGTTTGATGAGGATCTGCTAGCAAAACACTCGGCCTTGTCCACAGATGCCGTGAGGACCTCGAAATTATTGATTAAAGGAGGGATGGAGAATTTGCTGTTGTTTAGCACACGTTTGCAGAGCCGCCAGTTGTCTTTGGAGCCGAACTTGGGGGCAGGTATGCGCTGCCTCATTCTCTCAGCAAACAACAGCTTGGCGTTATTCAGGATTCTCTTACACTCATTACGAACAGAGGCAAATAGGCGCCTACTGTGGTCAGATGCATGGCTCCGAAATAGCCGGAAGTAGTGGTTCCTGTGGGTAATGACGGTCGAACAGGCAGGAGAGAACCAGGGGGAGTAATGATGTTTGGGACAGAACTTCCTGATCGGTATGAAGGCATTAACGCCAGCTTTCATCCAGGAAGAGACCTCAGAGACGCAGTCATCAACTGGACATTTATACTCAAGGGACGTCACATAGGTAATCGCGAAACACATCCCAGTCTGCTCTTTGGAAGCACTAGGCGATCTCGTTGGTAGGAGGCTTCTGGAGGGAGTGAGAGTGAAAAAAGATATCAATAGAAACAGCAGCATGATCGGAGCTACCGAGAGGGAAAACCTGCGAGGCTTGGCAGGCGTTAAGTACAGAGGTGAAGCAGAGATCTAGTCGAGAAGCGTGTCCTGAAGTGATACTGGGAAAGCGCGTGGATAAATTCACCACTTGCGTAAGAGATTGAGAAATAGCAACTTTCATGATGTGGATGCCAGCTGAATCAGTGACAGAGTTTTTTAGCCACTTGGCATAGTGAGCATTAAGATCTCCGAAGATAAATATGCTAGCGAATGGGTGAGAGGAAGCAGCCCTATCTATATTGTCAGAGATACTGTTTAGCAAGAAGCAGTTGTAAGAGGAGGGGGAACGGTACAGAAAGAAAAGATAAATAACCGATTTGAGAAGTGACAGACGGAGACATATGTATGGGTGGTCAGGGGATTCGAGAAATGTCACCATAGCTAGAGAGAGGTGTTCACTGACGTAAACTCTCACCCCATGCATATGGACAGTGGAGTCCTTACATAAGAGGGAAAGGTAGCCAGGAATCGTGGAGTCAGAGGAGGAAATTTTGGGGTTGAGATTAGTCTCAGAAAACGCTAGGATGTCAGGGGACTTTTCGTGGAGGAAAGATTCAACGCTACAGAAGTTGGTACGAATACTCCGGATGTTAGTGAAGGAAATGTTAAGAGGTTTAGACGATTTTACTTTGCCTGGTTTAGCTTTTTTATGGCGATATGGTTGTTCATATTTGTTTTTGGTGAGGAGATACATCGAATAGAGGAAGCTGCGACATGCGCTGGAAGGGAACTGGCTCGGTCAGCAGCAAAGTGTGGCTTCGGGGTTACCCACTGAAAGCGCCTGCACGGACACCTATCCATCACAGATACCTATTTGAGAGCTGATGCCACCGAAAGGGTTGTTAATGAAACTTAAAACCAAAGTAGAACCAAGGATAGAGTCCGAGACGGAGGTGGGATTGGAATTCAAGTGAAGCGGCTCTTAACATTTTCAATTGAAAAACAAACACAGTATTTAGAATGAATTCGTTTTTATGATTTCGAATTTAAAAAAATCCCTTTCAAAAGTCAATTTTCAAAAGTCATTAATGAAGTCTAACAAAAAATAACACCAACAGGTTACCTCCCTTGCACATTGCTGTTTCAAGGGACACAAGTGTGCACACATGGCTGCAGGAAACTGTATGTTACTTCCTAATGATTTTCATGAAGTTATTTTCTTCTTTTTTTATATTCCATTTCACATCAGGACGTTGGTGATTGCAACTCTCTACAATTTCTTGTCCTTTGTAGCTCTTAATAAATTTTGTCTTTTTGCTTCCTATCCTCAACCCTGTTTTGTCATCCATCTTTTTTAATCGTATTTACTCCAAGGAAGACAGCAAATAAGACACAATAAATTACTGATTGTGAAAGAAATAGAAAGCAGAGACATTACTAAGGAGAGAAAGCAATAGAAGAGTAATCAAGGAGACAGTCAACAACGATTGACATTGCATTTAAATTTTTGAAGATTAAAGTTAACTGGAAAGCATTGAGCCGGAAGTGAGTTCCATAAGCTTGTTAGGTACGTTATGTGCTATTTTCTTCTGTCGCTTTTGCTGAGAGTATCAACATTTCTAAGCCCTCTTTTCTGATTATTATGCAACCAAAAAATTTAATCAGTGTATTTCTGATGTTAATTGGAAGTGTCCTTTGTGTTTCTATTTTCTTACAATGTTGTTGTTGCTCACATGTAGAATCACATTTCTGTGAACTTAAGTGTTTTCTTCATCTGTGAGGGGAATGTCCTGCATTTACTGATATAGGAGGATTAATGTTACTTAACAGTTTAGTACTATTATTCATTAAAATTGCTGTATTCTTTAAATAATAGTTAAGAATATATTAAAAACGAGAAAACTGTTTCAAAAAACCATTACATAACAGTAAATTTAATTTTCATGTTTTTAAACTAAGCACTGAAAGCATTTTTACAAAAATAAATGTTTAAAATAGAAACTTTTAATTCGTAACAATTTCAAAAGATTGATAAAATGTTCCCATCTGAAAGTAATCAGACAATCAGACAATTGTGTTAGCCTGTTGTTCCATCCCTGCTTTTTCTGTCTTCTGATATTCTGCCATCATTAATACTTATATGCATTCATATTATCTACATGAATATTACCTTGAATTCTCAAAGTAAACATTAATAATTAGTATTCACTTTTCGATTTATAATTCTTCTTCTTCTTCTTCTTTGTTCCCTGTCCTTTCAGATCGTAGGCGATCATGGCTTTCTACATCTCCCTATCCCTGGTAGCTCTTAGTACGTTTTCTCCTGTTACACCGCGCAACTCCCGTTCTGTCATCCATTTGCTCAGGCCCTTCAAATATGTTATCCGCTGCTTTTCTCTGTCTCTTTTTTCCCTCTATCTGGCCTGTCAGTATCAGGTTCTCCAAGCCCTCCTTTCTCATTCCATGTTTCAGAAACTTCAGTTGTCACTTCCTGATGCTCACTATTAATTTTCTTTTCGTTTCCATTCCAACACCTCATCATTGCTGATATCCGCAGATCCTTCTGTAGAACCACATTTCCGCTGCTTCAAGTCTTTCTTTCATCTTCGATGATATTGTCCAACATTCACTGCCGTATTGAAGAACTGACATCACATAGCAACCTAGCACTCTCTTCTTTGTCTCTAGTGAAATTTTCCTGTGTTTTAGTATTTTACTCAGCTTCTGGAACGTGTTCTTCGCCATGCCAATTTTTTTCTTTGGATCTCTGTGTTGCACTTTCCATCTCCTGTTAGAACACTTCCTAGGTATTTAAATTTTTGTACTTGCTTGATTCTAGTATCCTCCCCACCTGTATTTGACATTCTGGGTTGCTCTTTTTGTTGATGACCATGCATTAAGTTTTCTTGCAGTTTATTTGTAGTCCTTTTTTGTCACTCTCTTCAGCTATCTTCTGTAGTAGCTCTTGTAGTGTTCTTTTCCGTGTCTGCAATCAGCACTGTATCGTCTGCGTATCTTATGTTGTTCAAATTGTGGTCTCCAATTACAAATCCTGCCATAGCATCTAGGGTTCTCAAAATATTCTCGCTGTACAATTTGGACAGATCCGGTGAAAAGACACATCATTATTCCCCTTTCTATCTTTGTGAATCTGCTGAAATAGTTACCTGTCAGTATGCAGGCATTTTGCTGCCAGTAGAGATTCTTACATACGCTGATGTTTTACCCAACATTTCGAGGTTGCTGAGCATCTCCATCAATTCTTTGTGGCGTATTTTGTTGAATGCCTTCGCATAACCAATAAATCATAGGTACAAGTCCTTCATTTGTATTGCCCTTTCGGAGAGCATCCTAATCATGAATTTGGCGTTTCTTGTTCCAGTGTCTTTGACCGACCTGCATTGTTCCTGTCCTATCTCTGATTCTGCTTCTCTCTCCATTCATCAGGATTCGGACAATCAGTTTTGTAATGTGACTCATTAAGCTGATAGTTCGGTGTGGTTCGCACTCGTTTGTACCTGGCTTCTTCGGCAGTTCTATAAAAATCGATTTGCAATGTCGTCTGGTGTTATTCCACTATTATAAATTTAATTTTTTACTTCTGTAATTTTCTCTGTGCCGAATTCTTCCAGGGCTATCAGCAGCTCTATTACAATTCCGTCTGGACCAGATGCTTTGTTTCTGTTTAGTTTAGCCATTGCAACTTCCACTTCGGACTTTAATATTTCCGGTCCGTCCTCATCGTTGTGTATTCTCGGTTGCTCTCTTCTGTCGTCGAAAAGATCTTTTATATATTCTTCCCATTGTTGGAGTATTTTTTCAGGTGATTAATATTATCGTTCCATCCTTGGGTTTTATGCATCATGTTGAGGAGCAGGTTTTTTGTTCTGAAAAAAGAATATTGCGAACTGGAGTTCAATGATTTCTTCTGAAATTTTGTTAGACAAAGAAAATGTTTCCAGATTAAGGACAAATAGCTAAAAGTTTTCAGTGATTGCACTTTCTATTTTAGTAGACAATTTTTTCTTTGTGCTTCTATTGATCAATAACATTTACATAATTTATAGTGAAATATTCTAATTGTTAGATTATAATTTGTCCTCACTAAAGAGAAACAGTTTCTTCAGTGAAGACACAATATTAAAAAGGATTTTATCTCATAACATTTTTTTTCATGTGTATATAATTAGTATATACTGCCGTCTTCTTGGTTCAAATCCCTGTTAAATTGTTTATTCAAATGTTCACTTAATATAGCATATAGATTCTTTTTCCGATAACTACCGAATTTAAGTTGTTTGTATCTTGAAAAAAAATTGGATTAATTTCATTTCTTAAAATGTGTTAGGGCGCCGCTCCTATTTGACTAAAAATGTACTGTTCCCATTGCTATATATAGCAATGGTGGATTCTCTACAAGAGAGTCGTAGAGAGTCACTTGAGAGTCTCTAATGAGTTGCTGAAGAGTCAGTGCGAGTCAGTGAAGAGTTAGTCACACTTCCGGTGGCGTACCGGAAGTAATCACGTATACATACGTCTTACGACGGATTGGACTCTTGTATCTTTCTATTGTAAATATTACTAATCACTTCTGTACATACTGACCGTCTTTCCGCGGAATACAACTTATATTCTGATTCTGTTGTTGAGTTATTCATTTATACTTGGCGACATAACAAAATGTTATTCAAATGTAATTTTAAAATAGCCCAACTGAAAAAATTTTGTTTCAAAACATTATTCTATAGTGGGGTATATATTCCTTTCCCGTTTGTAGTGGGAGTCCGTTCTAGTGAAGGGTAGTTGTATATTGTTGAAGATTAACGGAATTTGGCCTTGTTGTAGATAGCTCACTATAAGTCATAAAATGATTATAAAATCAAGAAAAGCAAACTGAGTTGAAAAATAACATTTTATATATACACATATCAAGTAATGTTTTTACAATTGAAGTAATACTTGAAATATAGGTCCAACGGAGGTTGAAATGTTCATGGCAATAAAATGCTGAAAGAGAATTATTACTTAGGAATATGGGGAGCGCTATGACTAAAGAATGTCTTTGATGTCATCGCTTCTTAGGTAGTTTTGAGGCAGGGAAGAAAGAAAGAGGTAAGGGAGGTGAGCGTAGTAAGCCACTTGACTTTCGGTCAAGGGAGCTACTAATTACTCTCTTCTCCTCGATTCGGTCTGCCTGTCGAAGCTTTCTGTATCCGCTTTTTATATCTTCATTTTGGATCACAGCAGATCACTTGGGATTTCACACTTGTATTTGATTCTGGGCTTTCTATTGGCTGACAAATAAAATTCGCGTAGGCTCGCGAACTGGAAATTTAATTTTTAGTTTTCAACCGGAACATCTGCGCGGAGCCGGCGGCGCGCGGACGACTTTTGGTCATTTGCGTTTTGGTCGTGAAAGCGCTAACATCCGATCCATCGCTTTTGCTCGGTATCACCACAATTCCATGTAAAGATAAACTAATATCTATTTTTGGAATTGAAATTTGCTCGCACCTTACCAAATTTTATGCGATAAAAAGTAAAAATTTATAAATTAAATTAAAAATTAAAAAACAATTATTAAGTTAAAATTAAAAAAAAAAACACAGAAAGTTAATGGTAGAAAATCACGGATTCGAAGCTAGAACATTATCATAGATAAATATCTTCTCCAATTTTCAGATGTTAGTTACTATGTTTTTAATACTTGATATCATGCAAATAGATGATAAAATCGATCAATAATTATTTATAACTATTCATATTGGGACACAGGCATGCAATTACTAGTAACCGTTAATGATATTTTAAATTTTGAAATAATATTAATTTTGGCATATTCATTTTTTAAAACTATTTCTAAATCTTTGATTGCCATTCAATCATTTCCCCTTACCTGCTATACTCTTCCACCACACCTATAAGGTGCACTGCACTATTTGGGAACTATTGTGCTAGAGAATAGACTGGACACTTTCTTTGTTTAAAACTCAAATTCAGTACGAATAATCTGAAAAGTAAACAAGAATGATTCATAAAATATTCTGCAAAGAAAGTTTAGATAAATCTATTTTTACAATGTTTTTATTGAAACCACAAAAACTACCAAACATGACAACAGTCGTTGAAGATACAAAGCTTTCAGAAAAATTTCATAATAACCACATGGAAAAAAAAAAAAAGAAAAAGAAAAAAGCAAGGTAACAGTTTCAATTGGGAATTAGTGTTTAGCTTTTGAAATATGTCAGTCATTTATATAATCTTTGTATAATGTCTAAGGCAGGTAAAAGAATGATTGCTTCCTTGTACAATCATGCACAAAGATAAGAGTTTATTTTTTGTGCGAACATGAATTTCTTTGCACTTAAAGTGACTGATTTGATGCCACTTCCAAATAAATTGTATTGTAACTTTCTAATATAAAATGTCAAAATATACATTGAAAAAACAAAAAAATTATGAAACCTTGCAAACAAGAGAGTATGGCCAAACTTTCCAAACTAAATCCTTGAAGAAAAAATATAATTATGAATGACAGTATAAACAATTACAATGACAAATCTGGACGTATTGTAAAAATACTAAAGCAAATAAAATACAATGAAAAGTGGCAAATATGGGAGCCCCAATGTCAAGAAGCAAAATATTTAAAAATAGTTTTGGAAGAAACCAGAGTCAGTATTCTGACACAATCATTATGACATTGTGCAAGTCAAAGCCTTCTCAAACAAACGTCCTTGTGAAAGATTGCTTTCAAGTTGGCAACAGAATTGATTTAAAAATCAAAAGTTCAAGTATTTTTAAATATTTAAAATGTAAACAGATTAGGAATCAAATGATTTTAATAGTTTTCAAAGTACCAAATAATCATTGAAAACTTTGCTATAAATGCTTCATAAAACATTGAAAATGTTCAGAGTCAATGATAAATCTCGTTTTGTTTTCGTCTTTATTATAAATACAATAATACACAGAAATAATGGTTGCCGAGGCAATTTTTTGTTTCCATCAATTTATATTCAGAGTGAACCAAAACACGGGAAAGACTTAAATGGCAAGTAAACGAAGTAAACACTCTGCCATTTCAGTAACCATGTAGCAAGATGAAATTTTAAGCAAGTTATTGATGTCAGATGAAGCCAATTTGTATCTCACAGGTTGCACGAATAAGCAGAACTATCGTTACTGGGCAGACAAATCCTAATGAAGTTCATGAGCGCCCTTTACACGCTAGTAAGGTGACAGTATGGTGTCCTGTTTCATTACATGGGATCATCGAACCTTATTTTTTTGGAAATGAACCGGGCATCTCATTCACTGTCACTGCGAATCGTTACGGGGAGACACCTGAATTGAACAATTTTTCACACGTTCAAGAAACCTGGTTTCAACAGGATAGACATCACACATTGGAGGCTGTGTGAGAATTGTTCGGTAACCGTGTGATCTCTCTCTCTCTCTCTCTCTCTCTCTCTCTCTCTCTCTCTCTCTCTCTCACACACACACACATTTCATAGTTCATTTTAAGTGTTCACTTGTTGGAGGCGGCACGTTCATTATCCCTCTTGAGAGCGCACGAGTTCACTTTACAGTTTTCATTGCTTTCCATCGTGCTTAAATCAGCAGTGCGTTTGTTCATTTTTGTATGTACAAATTTTGCGCTTTTGACAGCTCATAATTCCGTGTTATTCTCCTTGTTCTTCCTGCTTTCCCATATCTGACAGACCTTGATATCTTTCTACAACGGATTGTTTTCAGAAAAGTGCCTCCACTGACTTTTTCGGGCGCACATATTCATGCATATAATGTTCGTTTTCACTTGAGTTTCAGTGGGATGACCTTGGCTGACTTTGGCAGTTTTGGCAGAAATGACAGCACGGATTTCAGAACTGCTGTAATGAAGTCACTAACAACACCAGCAGGTTTGAGTCGGCCCTTTAAAAACTTGACGCCCACCAAAAATTAGCTGCGCACTCTGCTGGACTCAGTTCCTTTCTGGTAATTTTGAGCCGTTTAGCTTGCATTGACTTCTTTGACTTGACCAGCATCTTCTCCTTTTGACTGGACTCAACTTCTATCTTTCTTAATCTTGTCCGAAGCCCGATGCTGTTCCTTCTATTCTTACATATCTTCCTCTGTCTCCTCATTTGACTTCCAATGGAGGCCAGTTGATTCTCCTTTTGCTCCGATGTCGCTTCTTCTCTTTTCTCCTTATTTGGCTTCCCATGGAGGCCAGCCGATTCTTCTTTTGACTCGACCTCTCTATATTTTCCTTCTTCATCCTGTCCTAAGCTCGACGTTGCTCTGTCTGTTCGGCTGTTTCCATTTCCTTCTGCTGATGTTTCCTGCTTCTGTCTAAGACACGTTGAATCTCTGCATCCTCGCGCAACATTTGCTGACGGAAACGGATCATGAATTCAGCATTCTGCTTCCGCTTTTGAGTCGAAGTTTTTGATTTCAATTACAGCATGTCTTCCGCTTATTCCTGCTATAAAATTTGAAATATTCAATATCAATGCACTAAATTATTTGATAGGTTACTTTTCCGAAAGAAGACCCATCGAAAAGCAGCTGCAAATAATTTATAACCGCAATGACTAATTTATCATTATAAAAATTGGTAATAGCTGTAAGTATTTAGTCAACTTCAAGGTTACCAAATTGACTGAAAATTTTTCAACTTAAATTCATATTTACCTTTTGATCTCGCTGACGGATTGACGCATGGACAACTACTGTCGCTTTACCTAATGTACCAATGACCGGCATACTTATTTCTCTTTATTTTTTTGATTAATTATACTTTGGCCGCTGCTCTCTTTGAATACTTTGAGTGCAAATGAAACAGACAGACCTATTGTTACCTTTCAGGGTTCATTTTAAGAATGCATTTCCTGTTGAGTTCGGTCGAGTTCATCTTTTGTATTTTCACTCTTGAGAGCAGTTACGTTCATTACAGTTATTCTCATTTTAATAATAATCTCTTGCTAATTGCTGAGATAATGTCAGTAATATTTTGGCGGAAGTTTGCGCTCTCTGAGTACTTTTGTTTTATTTAACTTTTTTTTTGCTGTTACTTAAATTTTGGTTTTTGTATAAAAATTTTAATTTCTAGTTTTTCTTTAGATTTTTCGTGAGACCCAGTTATCCAAAAAAAAAAAAAAAAAAATAGAGCTTTTTATATACATTTTATTCAAACCATATAGTTCGTTATTTAGTAATTTTGAAAACAAGGTTTTTGTTTGTTTGTTTGTTTTTGTAAACCTCCTAATTTAAAATTTATTTTTTCAGAATAAGGTTGAAATTAACTCAAGTCATTGTCAAATAGTCTCTTGAGAATCTTAATTTGTTTTATTAATGCTACACTTTTGTTTTATGTATCGATTTCAGCCTATAGTTATGTTTAAATAATAAATATTCTCTGTGAAGATCAACTTATAATAACGAGTTTTATTATAAATTTTCAAAATAACCTTTATTGTCCTCATCTTCTTTGCCATATTCACGACATTTTGCTCGTTGTACACTCAAGTCTTCTTTAAGTGATTGGAAATTCAAATTGAACCCTTTATTTATATCCCCGGAGTAGATTGTTCTGGTTTCTTGTGCTATTCCTACTATTTTTCTTCAATCTCCAATCCTGAATTCACATAACAATGATTTATGCAAAAATGCATAAAATTATTTTTTAATAACAATGGTAATATTAAAATTGTATGAGAAAAAGGTAATTAAAATACTGAAATTGTTTAAAAATTTATCACAAATGTATTTTAATAAAAAATTAATATTGAATTGAAATAAAAACTAATTAATAAAATTAGAATGACATTCAAAGAAACTGCCAAATTTAAGCTAAACGGTATATATATGAACAAACCTACCAAAATGAAGAAAGACTATTTTTTTTACATGATGGCCTTACCTTTGTCTTTGATGGGCTTTGATGGATGGAGTAAATAAAAAATCTTAACCAAGAATTTTAAAAAATTCTTAGTACATTTCTTGAAACAGTTATCAAATTTGAAGGGACCTATAATTTCACTGACTAAAATACACACCTAAAATTTTACTCCACCTCCACATTATTGCTTTTTTTACATCTTGGTTTTGTTTGTTTGTTTTTACCATTTTTAAGCCAAGGTGGGCAACCGTTAGCTTTACAGGATATGGACATTTTTTTCACAAATATAATCTTGAATTAAAATCATCTTAACCAAAAATTGACAATAGTTCTCGCTATTCATCTTGATACAATCATTAAATTTAGAGGAACGTATAATTTTACTGACTACAATATAAGACTACAATTCTTTTTAAAAAATACTGTTGTTTTATTGTTCCTATTAAGAACAGAACTTCAAAACTTATCAGATACTATCAGAAAGAATGACCAAAATTGCTTGATTAATACCAATTTTACCTTGAAAATAACTGATTTGCATAACAAAATCTAACATTTACACTACATTATTTGGACTATTGTCAGACTCAAACGGATGAACTAAGATGGAAAGTAAGACAGATACATCATCAATTGTCAGCTACCAAGACTGTGTGTCACTATGTGAGTCGCTTCCTTATTGATACAACCAATTAATAGGAAAGCCACCGTCATATGTCTGAAACTTCGCCCACTTCGTGGGAATAATAAAAAATACTTCCCCCAAATCAAGCCTGATGGTGAGCCTGGATGTGTTGATTTTGTTCACCAAGGTATGCACAGAAGAGGCACTACCAGACTGGTCTCAGACTCATCCCTCAGAGAACGTGTCACAATCCAAATAGACAACCCGTTGGAGATGCTGACTTTGTGTACACAAACATAACACTTTGGAATAGGATCAGACATATATCAGCAGGATGAAGGTTTAGCAATGCATTATCATCACCAATGTCTATCATATACGTAAATACTTTAAAGAGATGGGATTAGAAAGCTTAGAATCAGCGCATATGCTAGGAACACATAAAATCTCAGACATTAAATTTATACATCCAAAATATTCATACACGCTTCAGTTGATAAAAGCATTGTTTTAATCTAGTAACTCGACCCGAGTTGGCTACAGCAGAGGTGAGCAAAATCTTGGAGAGTTGGGCTAAAGGGAGATAACTGACACTGATACATCTGGAAGATGTCACGTGGCATGTGGAACTAGAACATGAAATAAATAGTTGAGATGGAAAAATCCAATCGCCTAACGAAAACCATAGTGTACAATCATTGGAAGATTTAGCGAATTTAATTTTGCCTCTTACCGTGAATAGACCTTTTTTCGAAGTCCAATACTTTTTGTTGCATGGTGGTGTTTTCGGGACTTAAATCCTTAAAGCTCAACATCTTCTAAGTTGTCATACATGTGCTTGTGTTTAAAGAAGAGTTTACATCGCATTCTTTTTATGACGCTCTCAATCTTGTGTAAATAGGTCAGCTTATAAGATCTTTTGTCAGGAACCATGATGCTTTTAGTGGAATAGTCTAAATTAATTGGTTTATTTCGAGTGTTATCAAGTTCTGTCAAACCGTTTTAAACATAATAAACATCAGTGATACGATGTGTTGTGCATGGTATATTGGCAGATATTGAATGACAAAAGACAACAACAAATAAAACGAAGACTTGAGTAAACTTATATTGCCAAGTTTACTTTTGCTAAAGAAAATGAATAAACCAAAATAATATTAGTGTGCACAAAGGAAGAAATAACACTGCAAGCTCATGTAGAGGGTAAAAATATTTTAAAATTTATTTAATTTTTCCAGTATTCTTGCATGTTTGCTTTTTGCAGGAGACAAAGAATGTAAAAATTTTTTCATAATTATTAAATTCCCAAGCGCTTTCAATAACTTCACTGGCCATTCTCAAGGATGTTATGTAGGTACCTTCACTAAATCGCTAAAAAACAGCATAGTACGAATAAAAAGGTTCCAAAGTTAATAAAATCGAACTTTTTCCATCAAAATGTTTATATTATTATTAAGAGAAAAAAAAATCAAATTAATTTTTAATTATTTATAAAAATTTTTTAATCCCTTCTAACATATTCGAAATTTTGGCAGAAAATCTTGTTTTGATTTGAGTTAGCGCGTAACCAAAACGTTACGAGAAGTTACGATGGAAAACGTAATATTGCCTAACTCACTTTTTTCCGGTGACAAACACATTGATTTGAAAATTATCGCAAGAATCAAATAATTGTCAGATTTTAATGAAACTTTCAGTACTCATTCGCAAATAAATTAAATTATTTTTGAAATTATTATTTTTAAAAAATCTTGATAAAAATATCTTTTTTTTACTCCTGTAACCCCCTCTACACGTAAATCCATAAACTGGTCAGATAACAAAACCGACATCATTTCATGATTTTTAATAGCAGCAACAAATAAAAATATGACTTCTAACTGTTCCTTCTACATTTATTTTTCAGAAAAATATATTGGGTAGGAAGTATGGCACGTTACTAAAGAAATTTATCGGGTCGAATGTGAACATTTTTTCTTATTTATATGCAGGTAAGCTAATAAGAATTTTCACATCTCAGTAAGCAAGTTTTCATTTCTTGATCTATACCCACCTAAGATAAGAAAACTGTTATTGAATCTATAGTTGGCGGTAAATAAAATCATGGTTTTCCAATCGCATTTGTACGAAGCAAAAGAAACATGTCAATCACTGAGGTTGGGCAATGTGTACTTGCAATCAAGGGAAAACGGTCGAGCTGAGCAGTACTTAAATAGCGTAAATAATAGAGAAAAACTCAATTAGGACTTGAACTCGGCTCGTTTTTTCCACCTTTTGCGTCGATAATCGTTATGTTACCAACGTATCTAAATCCAGTAAATATCGGTTTACATGTGCATGTTTTGAGCGTATTGTGTTTGTACAAAGTTTTAGTCTATTCAGAAAGTTGTTACTTTCTTTTCATAAGCGTTCACAAAAAATAAAGAGAAATTACATTGAAATAAATCCCCTAAACACATTCCTTCTCCTTCGCGGAGGTAGGTTTTAAGGAAAGAAAGTAGGTTGATAACAGAGATAGTTGCTATGTACAAGGTGTAATTTCGATTTTGTATACGCTAAGAAAAACTAATCAGAATAAAATGCGCATTTTTTCACACACACACACACACACACACACACACACACACACACACACACACACACACACACACACACACACACATACACCTTATTTTGCTTTTACAGATAAATGTCGTCTTAGTTTCCGGTTTGAATTTTCTAACGCATGTAAACCCAACACTTGCTATTTCTTCATATTTCTACCCAGTCAGTGACTGAGTAAGCATCATGATGAAAATAAGCCTCTTTTTTTCGCTGATTTGTTTGATGAGCTTGTCTCTATGTAAGTACTTCAGGCTTGTTTAAATAATTATTTTTTGAATAATTGCATGAATATTATTTTTTAGATTTAAACCCTATTTTTAATCAACATTTTGTGATTTTTGTAACATTTTTAAATAATTTTTCTGATATAAAAGTTCCACAGAAATGATTGTCAGTGGAAGTCCATAACAATAAATTCGCAATATCTGCATTGCCAACAGTTTATCCAAGAAATGTGTGACAAAAAGAGAGTGAATACATTGGAACATTTCACCAATGAGTAAATATTTTTGCTTAACATAAAATCAGAAGGAATTAAGTAAAAAATACATCTTATAGCAATACACGACACATTATCTCTTCACTTTCTACAAACACCGTTGCTTATAAATATTTATTCCAATATTTAAATGCAGTAACTTTCCTTGTTGTATGGCTTCATGATATATAGATCTATGCTGCATTATTCATGACAACATCCGTCAAACATTTCTTAGCAGTGTCTAGAGGTAATTTTGTGTTGTATAGTACCAATGGAAAAAAAAATCCAGATTATGGGCATTCTGTCAACTACCTTGGCATGTAAAAAACAAAACCTTTTTTTTTTAGTTATGTGACAATGAGATTGAAAATGTGTCTACAGTATGCGGTGATGTTATTCCATTCTCCAGATCATTAGTATAAAATGAAGAGACATAGCCTCAGGCAAAATATGAGTATGATTGGTAAGTTCTGTTGTCCACGCTGATAATTGATCACTATCTTGTACAGTTAATAATCCTGGGGTGTCTAAATATCAATCAGTTCATGAATTTCGTGAATAGTTTTATTCATTAATATGTTTTCAGAGACTTGCAAGTTATTTCTTTTCTTAAGTAAAGTAATAACAATCCAAATATTTCTAAATAATTCAAATTATTTATAGCGACGATAGTAATCAGTCATGAACAGATGAAAATAGTAAATTAACTTTCAGATACTACAAAATCTAAAAGTTTTTGTATGTAACGGTATATGCAACATGATTTTCTGCATCTGAATTTTTTTTTTGCAGTAAACTATCTTTATATTTGAAATGTCAGAATGAACATAGATATAAAATATATAAAATGTTCATATATTTAGTAAGTAATGATTATTATTATATTTAGTAAATGACTATTTTCTACCCTACAACACTTTTCCCACAGACAAAACATCGCATGCCACTTGATACTTTATTGCTATTTCCATGAAAAATGTTCAGACAAATTACATTCCTTAGTTCCATTAGTTATAACCTTCATGGCTAAGACCTGCTATGCCAGGCACATTGCAGCAAGCCACACTCTTTCCTTTCATATTCCATTAGTGAGATGTAAGTTCTACTCGAAAATCTTATTTCTAGGAAGTATTACTGTGATTCCAGTGGTGAGTGGTGCATTAGGATCAATTGTATTAAAACTACGTGACTTCTTTGACCAGTAAGGGATACCATACCAACTTGGAGCCATTCAAAAATTGGTGAATATTTTGTGGAAAGTGTTGTTTGTTTGAGGTCATTATTGTGACCCAATGTAACTTAATGTACCCAAGGTATATGTGTGTAAATAATAATAATAATAATAATAATAATAATAATAATAATAATAATAATAAAGTAGGTTCACTGTGTTGTGGTAGACAATTTTTATCTCCAGAACCTATCTATATGCTTTAAAAATTGCTGTCATAACTGGTCTGGTACTCCTGCTGTATATTTAGAGATTCGTTATAAAAATCCAAAGAAGAATCAGCAATATTATTGGTCCTGACCTGGCGTCTCAGTTTCAGTCACTTTCACATGGTTGTAATGTAGTTTCCCTGTACTTTTCTATAAATGCTTTCATGGTAATTGTTTGAATGAACTCTTCGTTTTTGTACATAGACTTTATGAACTAAATTCAGCAGAGTGAGTATATTTTTTTATTAAAAAATAAGTAAATTTAACTGAAACTTTTATGATTAAATCAATTTCATATCTTTGTAATTCACAACAAAAAGTTAAGATATAAATCTAGCGAAAAAGTTAAAATATATTCATGTCTTAGTTTTATAGTTTGCATTGTTTTTAAAAGCTAAAACCTCATTTTTAAAAAATAAACTTTGAAGAAATTTTCGATATAAATTCATAATGGAAGAGTTTTATCGGCATAAAATTTAATTCTAATAGTTCTAACATTTATTTAGAATTGTTTTATTTGTAAATAAAAGACACTTTAAGGAGTAAATTAATTTCATGTCTTTAATTTCACAACACATTAAAAAAAATTGTGAAAGTTTTTAAAAGCTAGAAACCTCATTAAAAATCTTTAAAGTAATTTTTGATATAAATTCATAAAGGAATATTTTTATAAGCATAAAAATAATTCTAATACACTAACAATTTTTAGAATTGTTTTATTCATAAAAATGTTTTTATTTATTATTTTGATTAAAATAATCTATAAATGTTAAAATTTCTCTCTTTATTTGTACTTAGCTTTGTCACTTATAATCGTTTTGTTGCATTAATAAATTAAACCATATTCCTTAAAAATATCAGAACACTTCGTGATTTTTTCTTAGTTTTTCACAAGAATTTAAAATTTAAAATAGGTTTGGTTTTAAAATTTGTTTTAGGTATGTGAACTACATTTTTAACCAAAGGACATAAAGAGAGAATCTTCAGCGTTTCACAGAAAAGGGTGTCAAAATTGCAGTTAGACTTCAAAAAATATATCTTCCGGATGGTGCTCTCCCTAGAATTCTTCCAAACTGTCCTTCATATTTATCTTCATTGACCACCTCTAGAGAGTCACCAGATTCTAGGAGAATTTGACTGGATAAATTCTGCCCTTTAAAGTGCTTTATTACTGATGACTTTGCATATAAAAAGCAGAAGAAATTCTATAATGTTGATGATGTGGAAGGGAAATTAAATTTTCTTGATAAAAGTTACTGGAATGTTGTTAGGCAGCAATAAACACTTATTATATGCATCATCATCAAATCTCCATACCCAAAAATCAATATGTCTCTTGTAATTGAATCTGATTTTACTGTGCCTGTCTTTTGTAAAGATGTAGAAATAAATACAATAAGTATTCTCAAAAATGTAAATGATCAAAATACTCTTGAAATTCTGATAGAAAATGTGAAGAAAACTGACACAGAACAGCAAACCAAACCTCAAAATATGATTTTTATATTAAAATTGGAAATCTCATTTCTACTATTGGTCAGTCAGTTAAGTGCCATACGTGATACACGCCTGGGCGATCATGTCTCGAAAGAGACATGACTGACTGGGCAGAAGATTATTCCACAGTAGGTTGCCATTGCTTTCTGCGGTTGACTGGTTGCTGACTAAGGCTATAAAACCCAATCTGTCCTGCTATTTAACCCATAACTGGAAGGAAGAGACGGATTAATACCTTTCCCAAGGGTATTTGCGCGTAACTGAATACAATGGAATCAACTGGAATTCGAACTCGGCTCGCCGGCTTCTCGTTCCGAGCCGATATCCACTGTACCACAACGCACGTCCTTTACTTCAATCAAATTTATGTATGAGCAGCTAAACTTAATGACACTGAATAAGCTTGATTATTCAACAGAAATGATATTTTCTTCATTATATGACTGCTTCCCTAAAGTGTACAGATTATTAAGAGACAACAAAAATATAATTTTACCAAGCTATTCAACCATTAAAAGACTAACCTTATCAACATATATGAGTCCTTGATTGAGCAACATGATGAACATTTTTTTATGTATATTAAAAGTAAATTTAAGACAGCGAGCTTGTAGTGAGCTAAGAAGTCGGCCCCGAGGATAGGAATCTTCACCTGTACTACGGTGAACATCCAATGTCGAGTGTGAGAGAAATTTGGCCGTATGTTTCGATTCGTGTGCCGTTCGCACGATGATTTATTTGTTGAAGAATCTGCTCTGGGTGGGACTACACTAATTTGGACTCCAGTGTCCACCAAAAATAACTCGCCTGAGTTAGTGTCTCTTACGTAAAAAAGACGGTTAACTCGATGCCCCCAACAACAGACGCCGTCTTCATGCGCTGTTCGGGTTGACTTTTCCCGCTTATTTTTAAATGGATGTTGCCTGAATGTTGAATTGACAAGGTTTGGTACAATGTTTATCTGCTTGTCTGAAACTGTGGTGGTCCCAGTAAATATTGGTGTTTTGTTTACTTCTCGATTTAGATCTACTATATCGTCAGGACTTGTATAAGTTGTGTACCGGACGTGAACGCTTTTTACTTAGACGTTCGAGCTGTAAGGATAATTTGTTGACTTGCTGCTGTAATTTTTTAATGGAGTCGTCGATAGGAGTGCTGTCTGATGAAGAAATATAGGTGTTGTTGAAGGACTTAGTTTCTATGATTTTATCGGCTATTTCAGCCACTATCATTAAATCTAGGTCCTCGAGAAGGGTTGCCAAAATCTGGACTGTGTGAGTTGGTAACTTGTCTAGCCATAGTTTATGAAACAATGTTTCTGACATTGTATTACTGCCTAAGAGATTTTTCATTTTTCGCAGAAGTTGAGTTGGCTTTTTTTGTCTAACTGGAGTGTGTTAAAAAGGTCGTTGATTCGATGTTCTTCAGATTTTCCAGTTCTGTAGATAATAGCTTCTCTTAAAACATCAAATTATTTTTCTAATAGTATGTTGTATAGTAGACAGGAGACTTCTGTTGCGACTTCAGGCGGTAGTATTTCAACTACATATGCGAAACGGGATGTTTGTAACTGGATTCTCTTAGCCTGAAATATATCACTTAATTGTGAAAACCACACGTGGACTTTAATTGTGTTAAAAACAGGAAGATTGAGTAGCACTGCGGCTTCGTTGCTATTTGTTTCAGCCATGTTGAGTCCTGGAAATAAACGCACGTGGCGAATCAAAAATGCCCTGGGTCGAAAAAAAATTTGCGCGTCAAGTTGGATTGCTGATTTTGGGATATTTTTCAGCATTTTTTACTAGGTTTACTGGCAAAGTTTGGTGTTCAATATCGTAGCAACCAAATAAATGTGAAGTACTGGCAAGATGTTGGTATTTTCTTTTTAAAACGAAGGAAACAATGATCACCACAAGAAAATTAAAAAAGAAGGGTCTGGACGTTGCTCGTCTGTAAAGACGTAGTTGAGATGTGAGTCAAAGCATCCTCATAAAAAATATTCGAAGATGCCAACGATTAAAACTTTGTTCCGCAAAGTTGGGATTGATTGCTGGTGAAATAAACCTTCGAATGTTTCGTAAGAACTTAGAAGATATCTGTAACTTATGAGACGATTTCTCTTTGAAGATGCTACAGTCTTCAATATTATTAAATCGGACTTTCAAATGCCTCGATCGTTCTCGAAAAAGTTGTACAAACGTTTGTGAATCAACGTTGAGTTACAACTTATCTCGTGTAGAAAACTGGGAAAAACCAGCTCAGACGAAACCATTAAGAAAAATATATTGAGTCTAGTTTTCTAATCACACCGGATTTTTTCAATCACGTCGGGCAGGTCACCAGTGAAATTGTGGCGTACTAAGGAGAAGTCCACCACATTTTATTTAAATTCTGCATTAGACTCGTGCAGAGAGAAAAAAACCAACAAATTTTTTTAACAACATTTATGTATTAAAAATTTTACATTCATGAGAGAAAAGCATGCATTTAAGTGAACCATGGAAAAATAATCAAGAGTTACCTCTCTTTGACTGCTAAGATTAAGTTCAATCAAAAGTGAATAACTCTGGATATGTCTTTAAGATAATTTAAAATGTTCTTAGAAAATATTCTTGCAAAAGGTTCTTGGAAAGTGTTGAATTAGTATGTCGTTGTGAAAGTTTGAAAGTGTGTATTTGGAGGTTCTGACATGTTTCCGCAACTGCCTTCATGTTAAAAATTTTAAAATACGACAAAATATTTATTCTATTAATGAAACAGTTTTAATTATTTTTTCTGATGGGCAGGCAAAGATTCGTAAATCCTTAGTTATCTAAACTTATTTATAAATGGAACTTTGTCTCTGTGTGTGTATGTGTGTGTATGTGTGTGTGTGTGTGTGTGTGTCCGTTACCTATAGACTCCGAAACGGCTGAACCGATTTTCTTGAAAATTTACACAGTTGTACTATAAGTGTCTGCGAGTGTTCTTAGCTGGGTTTTGTGTCGAGGCACACCCGATAAATATCGAAAATCGAAAATCGAAAAAATCGGGTTATAGAAGGAGTGGTCCGATTTTAATCATATTTGATAAACTCATAGACAAAGACATAAGAAACGATATTCAGAAGTTTCAAGGTTGCAGTTCTTACAATAATGCAGAAAATCGATAATATCTCCGATATCGGAAATCGATACCCCCGATATTCTATCGAATCTGATCAAAAATCGATATTCAGCCATCAATATGGCTAATTTTCTCAAATTTTACTCCCGATGGGTACGATAAGTCTTCATGAACTTACTTAGGTTAGTTTATTCTTGGATGACTTATTTGACTCCGATAGTGGAAATCGATACCCCGATATCCTACCGGGTCTGATCAAAATCAGTTTTTCAGCCCTTTTATTTTAGTTTTTGCTTCGGGTTAGGCTCTAAATAGGTGTAATTGTAGTTCTTAGTCTCAACCATGATACCATTTACTCAGAGGACTTATTTGAGCTCCAGGATCAGGATTAGTTTTAAAGCTTTCATTATACCCGAGCAACGCCGGGCTATACTGCTAGTTAACCATATTCTGACAATGATGTTATATGATGGAGATAATTCATGATGTTATATTCTCTCTATGTAGTATTTTTACAATATATATAAATATTTATAGAAAAGCCAGTGGTGTGTACTTCTAAATCCGAATATTCAATTTAAGAATGATTAAAAATTGTTGATTATATCACGTTTCTATAGTAATGTGAAAATGAATGGAATAACAATTAAATACATTATTCAAAATATGAGTTTATAAAATGGATATAACTCCTTATATTATATTCTGTGTCATGTGTTTAGGATAAATATAAAATTTCTAGATAAACTATTAGGATTTGCATTTACATCTTAATATATAAAAATAACCAAAAAATTTTGCAGGTTACTAATAATATCGCGTACCTTTATTAATGTATAAACAAATGAAATAAAAATTTAAAATATGATATATACTGTTCCTGATGATTCCACGTGATTTTTGTCAGGGCTCTGGTAGGCACAGTGTCGCCCGTCAGTAGTAGAAGTAGTAGAGAAAAAGAGAGGGAGCTATTGGGCTCTGCTTCTAAATACATATATATAGAAATCTTAAAATCATTTTCACATTATTAATTTTAATATGTAGAAATCTTCAAAAATTATTGATTATATCTTGCTTCATTAATAATGAGAATGAAATAAAATTTAAAATAGGATTGAACAATTTACTCTATTAAAAAAATCAATATTAATTATAATTGCAATTCGCCAAAACAGGGAGGTAAGATTCTTTGTCCTTAAGTTTTAACCATTTCATACTTTTATTTTATACAATGGAAATAATTTAATTTTTAGAGAATGTGAAAGCACTTGTAATTTGTTTTTATTAACGATTAATCATTCATAATATGGTTTTATAAAATGGAAATAATATCCTATATTATACGTCTCTCTATATTTATGAGATAAGTATTGTAACTATTTACACTATTTACATTGTTTCGACTGCTGTTCTCATCTTTAATGCCATATTCATTTTCTCGGACCATAGCGTGACCCACTTTTTCTCCAACCGGACGGGCTCTCCTTTAACCAAACAGCAATCTTTGTGCAATGCCTGAAGTGATGAGTCGTAATTGCATAGTTGTAGGAATGTTAAATTGTTCGCCGTTCGTAACAGATTTTGGTGGAACTTTTCTAATTGTCTCCATATTTTTTATATATCGGGTCCGTTTGGATCCTTCAATATTTTTCTATATTTCTGAGATGAAATATTGTAATTATTTAATTACTTACATTGTTTGGACTGTTGTCCTCATCTTTATTGCTATATTCACAATAAAGATGAGAACAACAGTACGAACAAGGTAAATGGTGTGAACAGAATATATCTAAAAACCAAAATTAGAGAACTGTCATAATAGATCATTCCATCTTAAATAAATCAACTATGTTTTCCTGCAAGTTTTAAAATCAACTTGAGATTTTTCTTATTAAAACTTTGATTAATTTTAGCACATTTAACGTTATGGATAAAAAATAGAAAATTTTCTAAAGTTTTTTTTCGAGATTTAGCATGAGCCAAAAATTCCGGATTTGAACAATAAAAAAATACCTGAGAGTGATGTCAAAATCTTCAAAAATGTATCTTTTGGTAGCTGTACTGAGTTTTATTTATAACGTATATAAATGTAGGTAAAAAATGCAAATGTTGATAAGATAGCGAGTCACAAAGCACTGCCGGCCGGGAACCTCTAATCAGGCTTGCCCCCCACCCCCGGTTGTGGGCTCAGAGGTAGTACGTCCCCAACCTGATTGACCCTCCAAATCAAAGAAAAACTCCAAGTTCCCTCTTTCAATATAACAGACACCACAAATGAGCGCTAAAGTTCACGTTTGGAAACACTATTTTAATGATATTTGTCTATACTTTTGAGGTGAGGTAGTATTTATATTATTTACATTGTTCGGACTGTTGTCCTCATCTTTACTGCTAGTGGAAATAAAATTGAGGATAACAGTCAGAACAATGTAAATAACTTTTTTATGGCTTAGCATCAATTAGGAATCGACAGCCTAATTGATTTGATCTCGCGTCATAGGAGAGGTTTGGTGAGAACTTATCAAAATCACTGTCGTGGTTTTCTTTTTTGGGGGATAGGTTCTAGAACTACTTTCATGTGTCGTTGTAAAAGTTGTAAAACATGCATGATATCTTTCAGCTTTTATTAAAATTGTCACCACCCAAGTTTGCGTAAAGAAAAATATATTGGGTTGGAATTATGGCACGTTACTAAGCAACTTTACGGAGTCAAATGTGAGCATTTTGTTTTAAATTCAGGTAAACTAATGAGAATTCTCGCATCCTACTAAAAGTTGATGTTGCAATCAGCAGCACTAATACTGGTAAACATGAAATTAATAAAGGGTTCATAACAAGTAGATGAGGACAATAGTCTGAATATCTGTCAGGCATTTAACTGTCATGCGTGATGATGTCAAGTAAGTTTGAGAACTGGAGGCTAACACAAAAGCGAATTTTGATCTGACTGACAAAAAGGAAAAACCGCAGTAATACGACAAATGAATTTTTAAAGAATCTCTTTTAAAATAATTAGATAGATAGATAGATAGATAGATAGATAGATAGATAGATAGATAGATAGATAGATAGATATTTTTAGTGGATGAGGTCACAAGGCCTTTATCTTTTGACACATATTACCAAAGTTTCCTTAAACATAATAAAGAAAAAAAAGATTCAATATAATATAACGGGTTGATAGCCCCATTTTAACTTTTACCATTGACTACCCCTAGAAAGTGATATCCTCTTGCGGGAGGTGGTTGAGAGGTTTACTGATCATCTCCGGCAGGGAATATGGAAGTTCCTTTCTGCTGGAAACTGGCATCGCTTGGGCGATCATGTTACTTTCGATTCATAACTGAGTACGGAAAAGATTTTCCCGCAGTAAGTTGCCATTTTTCTGTGGTAGACTTATTGCCAACGAAGGCTATAGCCCCCAATCTGTTCTGCTATTCAACCTATAGCTGGAGGAAGAAGAGATGGATTTATACCTTTCCCAATTGTATTAATATAATTTTTAAGTAATTGCAACAAATTCAACTGGAATTCAAACTCGGCTCAACCATTGCACAACCATGCACATAAACAGCATAAAAATGAGAAAAACTCGATTAGAATTTGAACTCGGCTCATTATTTCCCCTTTTCGTGCCGATAATAGTTATGTTACTAGGATATCTAAATCCAGTAAATATCAGTTTACATGTTCATATTTTGAGCGTATGCTTTGTATAAGGTTTTTGTCGATTCAGAAAGTTTTTTTCATTACAAACGCTAAAGAGGAAATACATTGAAAAGAAATCCTCAAACCTCATTTCTCCTCCTTCCTGATGAAAGACATTTTACCTTGAACTTTTATTGTTTTTTTCATAACCAATAAAACAATTTATTACGTTTTTAGAGATAGAAAAAAGTAGTTTTTTCGTTGATAACAAAGATAGTTGCTATGTACAAGGTGTGGTTCTAATCTTGTATAATCTAAGAATAACTAAACACTCAGAATAATATATATATATATATATATATATATATATATATATATATATATATATATTGTTATTTCTTCATATTTCTAATCAGTCAGTGACTGAGAAAGCATCATGATGAAAATAAGCCTCCTTGTTTTGCTGATTTGTTTGATCAGCTTATGTCAAGGTAAGTACTTCAGGTTTGTTCAAATAATTATTTTTTAAATAATTATATGAATGTTTTTTTCAGATTAACACCCTGTTTCAAATCAAAATTTTATGATTTTTGTAACATTTTAAAATAACTTTTCTGTTATAAAAATTTCAATAAATTCATTATCAGCGGAAATCCATACCAATGCATCTGCAAAATCTGCATTCCCAACAATTTATCCAAGAAATATGTGACAAAAATGGAGTGAACAAATTGGAACATTCTAACAGTGAGCAAATATTTTTATTCAACAAAAAATCAGGTGGAATTAATTAAAAAACACATCTTATAGAAATACATTACAAATTATCTCTTCGCTCTCTACAAACACTGTTACTTATAAATATTTATTCCAGATATTTAAATGAAGTAATTTGTCTTCTTGTATGGCTTCATGATACAGGATCTACGCTAGGGATCTATGCTGCGTTGTTTATTACATCATCGAAGAAAGATTTCTTAGCAGTGTCCAGAGGTAATTTTGTGTTGTATAGTACCAATGAAAAAAAATAATTTGGCATGTAAAAGACAAGACTTGTTTTTTGTTGTTGTCTGGCAATGAGATTGACAAAGTGACTACAATATGCGGTGGAGTTATTCCTTTCTCCAGATCATTAGTGTGAAATGAAAAGACTTAGCCTCAGATGAAAAATAAGTATGGTTAGTAGATTCTGTTGTCTATGCTGATAAACGATCGCTATCTTAAACAATCAATGATACTCTATGTCTAAATATCAATCAGTTCATGAATTTCGTGAATATTTTTATTCATTAATATGTTTTCAGATATTTGCAAGATTCTTTTTCTTAAGTAAAGATATAGTAATCCATATATTTCTAAATAATTCAGATTATTTATAGCAGCGATGAGAATCAGTTATGGGTGAAATGAAAATAGTAAATTAACTTTCAGCTATTATGAAATTTGAAAAAAATACGGTAACCTTTTTGTATATAAAGGTATATGCAACATGGTTTTCCGCGTCTGAAATTTTCGCAGTAAGCAATCTTTTTATTTTAAATGTCGGAATAAACATATGTATAAAATGCATAAAATGTTCATATATTTAGTAAATAATAATAATTATTATATTTAGTAAATAATTATTTTCCACCCTACAACACTTTTCCCACAGGCGAAACATGGCAAGCCTCTTGATGTTCTATCGCTATTTCCATGGAAAATGTTCAGACAAATTACATTCCTTAGTTCCATCAGTTATAACCTTGACGGCTAAGATCCACTATGCCAGGCACATTGTAGCGAACCACACTCACTTCCCTCATAGTCAATCAGTCAGATGTAAGTTCTACTCGTGCAGATTCTTTCTATGAAGTATCGCAGTGATTCCAGTGGTGATTGGCGCATTAGGATCAATTCTATTAAAACGGTTTGACTTCCTTGACCGGCAGGGGATACCATACCAACTTGGGGTCATCCAAAAATCGGTGCATATTTTGAGGAAAGTGTTCTTTGTTTGCGGTTATTGTTGTGACCTGAAAATTAACTTAATGTACCCAGTATATTCAGAAACTCACATTGGATAACAAATAATAATAATAACAATAATAATAATATCGTCTGAGATAAAATCAAATCCATTGCTAGGTCGGCTGCTAATAAAGTTGGTTCACTGTGTCGTGATAGACAATTTTTATATCCAGAATCTATCTTACATATCTATAAGTCTACTATTCGTCCATGCTTTGAATATTGCTGCATATCTGCTCTGGTGCCCTTGCTGTATATTTAGAGATCCTTTATAAAATCCAAAGATGAATCAGCAATATTATTTATCCTGACCTGGTGTTTCGACTTCAACCACTTTTCCACGGCTGTAATGTAGTTTCTCTTGTGTTTTTTCTATAAATTCTTTTATAGCAATTGTTCGGATAAACTCTTCACTACAGTACATATGCTTTATGAATTTAAGCGCAGTATTAGATTGACGGCAAGGCATCACCTCTTCACAGTTTAACTGACTAGATGTAACCATTAGTTCTATGCTCACAGTTGCAAATTACGGATTTTTAACAATAAAGAAAAATTCATATAGATTGCAAACATACATGAATATCTGTGTTACAAATTTATATTTACATATATTGGTTTACCTAAATAGAATTCAGTAAGATGTTAGTGTAGAACTCTTAGAAATCAAAAACGAAATTCGGAAACTTCACAGATTAAACACAAATATATATGGACAATATATCCTGTCAGCTTCAGGTTATAATATATCTATTCAATAATGGTTTCTAACCCATATTATTCCATTGCTGCTTCCTTTCTGCATTCTTTTAGCCACAGGCACATCCGCATCGGATAAAATCCACCAATTCCATCAATCAGTTTTATCGCGTGTAATCCGAGATTCACCAGTGAAAGTTACTTTAGAAAAGTATTTGGTAGCCCAAGTTTGATGCGTTAAAATATTTGCTTTCTTGAGAGGAGTTTGCATAGGAGGTTCCTTGATAGATTTCCAATGTATTCTAGATCTTTTGTCTTTCTTTACTCCCTAAATTCTATCCTATTGAAGCATCTGAGCACTGGTCATAAAGTGGCTGCTTCATTAGAATTGCTTTAGTTTACGTTCCCCTCAGGGAAACACGTTCTTAAAGCACTTTCCTTTGATTCTAGTACAAAAAATTATATTTTCAACAGCTTCTTTTATCTTTCGATGTTCTCTGGGAAGTTCCTTTGATATCTTAAATGCGGACATACCGAAAATCAATAATTTTGCTATATTCAGCATTGATTAGATTATTCCTTTTACCCATGTTTCAACATGTATTATGGAAAAATATATTTATTAGATTTCAGTGGTTTTAAATTAATTTAATATAGTTTAATTTTCATATTTTATCTAGTCGACCGTCAGTGAGAGAGAGAGAGAGAGAGAGAAAGAGAGAGAGAGAGAGAGAGAGAGAGAGAAAGAGAGAGAGAATTTTTATATTGTCTTCCAAGGTGGAAACGAAGAAGAGCTGTGACTGAGTCGACTATTAAGCAATCTGTTTCAGCAAAAGCCGTTAATGAGATCTCTAAATAGTCATTTTCGTTTAAGTTTTTATGGGGCAGCACAAGGGTTTGCATCTAAATCATAATATGAAAAAAATCTTCAAGTATTATTGAAAAATTATCTATTATATTGCGTTTCTTTACTAATGTGAAATGAATAAAATAAAAATAAAAAATTAAAATATGATTTTTTTTTTTTTTTTATTTTAATCATTTCACCCCGAGCAAGGCAGAAACGCCACTGATGTGCAGGGGGTTACATAAATGTAGAAAGATTAATTAGAAAAGAGTGAGGAGTACAAGCTAGTTAGAAAGGAACAATAGAAAACTGAGAAAGCAGGTGCAATGACAGGTACATGGGCGGAGAGAAAGGGAAGGTTATACAGGGGAGGGGAGAGAGAGCTAGAGGCCAGTGGTTAGTAGGTGAGTATTAACTTTGCTTTTAAATTTCTGGAGGTCGTAGCCGTCAGGAAAGCAAGAATACGGGAGTGAGTTCCACAGGCGGGAAGTGCGAGAGAGGAAGCTGCAGGAGTAGAATTGTCGTCTGCGTTTGGCTAACCTGACTGTGAATGGGTGGGACCCAGTTGCCAGTCTGGTTGAACGGGTAAACACCTGTTGAGGAGGCATCAGTGACTTAAGCTCATCCGAGCAGAAGCCATGAAAGTATTTATAGAAGAGACAGAGGGAGGCCACATTTCGACGATGGGAAAGTGGCTGCAGACGAGTCGCCAGATCAGTACCTATCACATTACAGACTCTCCTTTGGAGCTTGTCAAGAACACTGAGGAGAACGGCAGGGGCACCTGACCATAAATGGCAGCAGTACTCCATGCACGGACGGATGGTTGACTTGTATATATGCAGGATGGATTCAGGTGGAAAAAACATCCTGGATCGACATAGTGACCCAATCTTCTTAGCCGTAGATTTTGCTATGGATTCAATATAGTGCTTCCATTTGAGGTCTGAGGACAGGGTAAGTCCGAGGAGGCGTAGTGTATTACTCTCCGGGAGAATCATCTGGTCCATGCTTATGGGAGGCAGAAGAGGTTGCCTGTAATGGTTGACAGACAACAGCTTGGTCTTAGAGGAATTAAAGTTGACAAGCCACTTCTTGCCCCAGTTCACCACAGAGTGTAGATCCCGCTCAAGGTCAGCAGCGAGATTATGTCTGTCCGCCACGACAGGTTTCTTACTGGAGCGGGAGTATATTGTAGTGTCATCTGCGTAGATGCCTACTTGGGACCTGATCTCATCTGGGAGGTCGTTGATGAAAATAAGGAAGAGCGTTGGGCCCAGGATAGAGCCTTGTGGGACACCAGCATTCGTGCTGTAGGACGAAGAGGCACGCCCATTCAGAACGACCTTCATTTTGCGGTTATTTAAGAAAGATTGGATTAGGTCAAGCAGGCGACCGGTAATACCATAACCGCGTAGTTTGCATAGGAGGCCAGGGTGCCAAACCCTGTCGAAAGCCTTGGAGATATCCAGAGCAACCGCGCGAGCCTCGTCAGACTCATCAAGGGCCTGTAGCATGTACTCCGTTACAGTAGTTAGCAGGTCGGCTGTGGACCTGTCAAATCGGAATCCATATTGCCTGTCGGAGAACAGTTTGTGGGCGGTGAGATGATGAACTATTTCAGCATTGATTATAGCCTCGAACACTTTCCCGAATATTGGTAGAAGACTGATAGGGCGATAGTTGGATGGGTCCGAGGGTTCACCACAGTTCTTAAAGACAGGAACGACTGAGGAGAATTTCCAGCATGCAGGAAAGCAGGAAGCAGAAAGGCAGTAGTTAAACAGTTTAGAGAGGACAGGGGAAAGTTCAGGGGCACACCTCTTAAGGACTATCACCGGGATTCCATCGTCTCCACACGCCTTATGGGGGTCGAGTTTTGAAATTACTCTGGATACTATTGTCGGGGTAATATACACGTCATGCAGTTTGGCCTCAGTTCTAATAGGGAAGTCGGGTGGGTGCACTCCGGACGAGTCGAGTGTGGAGTTGGATGAGAATCTGCGGGCAAAGCACTCAGCTTTCTCAGCAGATGACGTGAGAACGTCAAATCCATGGATTAAAGGAGGTATTGAGGATTTCCTATTGTTGAGCACTCGTTTACAAATCCTCCAATAGTCCTTGGAGCCGAACTTGCGGTCAGCTATGTGCTGTCGCATTCTCTCCGCAAACAACTGTTTGGCGTCATTTAGGGTTCTCTTGCACTCACTGCGAGCGGATGTGAACAGGCGCCTATTGTGATCAGTTGGCTGTCTCTGGAATAGATGGAAGTAATGGTTCCTGTGGGCAATGGCGGCTGAGCAGGCTGGAGAGAACCACGGAGAGGAATGAGGTTTTAAGCAATACTTCCTGGTGGGTATGAAGGCATCAATGCCAGCTTTCACCCATGACGAGACCTCAGAGGCACAGTCATCAACTGATAGGTCAAACACTTTTCCCCAAGGGACGTCGCAGAGGAAATCGCGAAAGGCTTCCCAGTCAGCTTTTTGGTAGAGGTAGGAGGTTCTATGAGTAGGGGGATCCTGGGGGGAGTGAGATTGGAAAGAAATACTGAGGGAGACTACAGCGTGGTCGGAGTTGCCGAGAGGGCAAAGCTGCGAGACTTGACAGGCGTCGGGCGCAGAGGTGAAACATATATCTAGCAGTGAGGAATGACCCGAGGGTGTGCTTGGGAAGCGAGTGGGGAAGTCCACCACTTGCGTAAGGGATTGGGAAATAGCAAAGTTCATGGCGTGAATGCCCGCCGAATCAGTAACAGCGTTTTCAAGCCACTCAGAGTGATGGGCATTGAGGTCTCCAAATACAAATATGTGGGCAAATGGGTGATAGGTAATAGCCTTATCTATGTCGTCGGCAATGCTATCTAGTAGGGAGCAGTCAGGAGAGGAGGGAGAACGGTAAAGGAAGAATAGGTAGCTAACCGAACTGAGGAGAGACAAGCGGAGACATATGTATTGGTGGTCAGTAGATTCGAGGGAAGTCACCCTAGTTATGGGGAGGTGTTCGCTGACATAAACACCCAGCCCATGCATGTGGACAGTAGAATCCTTCCTTAAAAGGGGAAGATAACCAGGGATGAAGAGGTCAGAGGAGGGAATAGTTGAGTTGAGGTTAGTTTCGCAGAGCGCGAGGATGTCAGGGGACTTTTCATGCAGGAACGCTTCTACACTAGCAAAGTTAGTACGAATGCCTCGGATATTAGTGAAGGAGAGGTTAATGGGATTGAAATAAAATAAACATTCAACTAATAAAGAATTCTTTTTATGACTGAATTTTAATATATAGAAATATTCAAGAATTATTGGCAAATTATTAATTATATCGCCTTCCTTTAGTAATGCGAAAATGAATGAAATAACAAATTAAAATATGATACGTATTCTCTGTAAAGTTTTCACGCGGTTTTTTGCCAGAGGTAAGGTCGGTACATGTTCAAGTGTCTAATTTTTGTGCAGGAACAGGATCCGAATATTACGCTACAAAAAGTAAAGGAAGAATTTCAGCGACTTATAAACATAAAAAAATATAATACCCGGATTGAGGAGAAGAGTATTTCGCGAGTACAAACTGTAAGTCAAGAGAAGTGGATACAGAATAAAGAAAGAAAAATTATATGCAGTTCATTTGGAGGACAGAATATAAAGAAGGATTGTTGCTTTAGGGATAAAATATTTAATTGTTGGCGTGTAGGCCATAGAAATTTTCATTGTCGGGCAAAACAGAGAAAAGTAAAATCAAAGTCACAAACAAAGATGAACGTAGTTTTGTCGAAAAACGAAATTGACGGGGGGGTAAAAGAAGAAAATACCTCAATGTAAAAATAAATGGGCAGACCTTAAAATTATTACTCGATTTAGGAAGTGATATTTCGGTAATAAACGAACAAACATGGAAACTTACCGTTGACTAACACAGGCAAAATTGCTAGGGGAGTGTCAGGAAAAAGACTTTTGACGATGCATATAAATATTTAGAGGTCATACGCAGCATTGAAGCAAGTAACTTTCATAGGCGAGAATTACTAGAAAGTGAGATATGTAAAACAATTTTAAACTAAAATTGTGGGACATATTTTCTAAGCTTGCAGTACTGTTTTCAGTTGGAAAGCAAGACTAGTAATTGTTTTCAGTGGGAAAGCAAGACTATTAATTCATTAAACATATTCATACAATGGTTTTAGAAAAGGGAGTTAAATATTTTGCTATATTTTTTCTGTTATTTTTTACAATATATATAAAAGATTTTAGAAAAGCCAGTAGTTTTTACTAAATCACAATATGCAATGATCTTCAAAAATTGTTTATAATTATTGATTATGTCGCTTTACTACAGTAATGTGAAATGAATGAGATAAGAATTAAAAACAATAGTCAAAATATGGTTTTATAGAAATGAAATGATACCTTATATCATATCTTCATCATACATTTAGAATATATATAAATCCTTATAGATAAGATGTTGGTGTTTGCATTTACATCTTACTATATAGAAATGGTCAATAATTTCTTGCCAAAAATTAATTGTATTACGTTTTATTAGTTATGTGAAAACAAATGAAATAAAACTTTAAATATGATACATACTGTTCGTGAAGCTAACACGTGGTTGTTACTTCGGTGACAGGTCACTAATAGTAGCAATTGAGATAATGAGACCGATAGATAGATAGATAGATAGATAGATAGAGAGAGAGAGAGAGAGAGAGAGAGAGAGAGAGAGAGAGAGAGAGAGAGAGAGAGAGTGAGAGAGAGAGAGTGGGAGAAAGGGGAGATCTATTTGGGGGGCTTCTAAATTCTAGTAGTTGAAAATTGTCAAGAAATATTTACACATTATTTACACATTATTTATATCAAGACGAAGAATTCTTCAACATTATTAAATATCTATGCATTATATTGAGATTCTTTACTAATGTAAAAAATGAACGAGAAAAAATTGTAGAAAAGCTTATCGGTTTGTTTTTATTTCACAATATGCATAAATTTACAAGAATTACTTGCGCATTATTGATTTTAACATAAAAAATATTTAACTATTAAGAAAAAATTATTCATTATTTTGTGATTCTTTTCGAATGTGAAAATGAATGAGGTAAGAATGAAAAATATGATTGAAATATTTATTCTATTAATGACTGAATTCTTATTTTTTGCAGGTGGTGCGGCACAAAAAAGTAAGTTTGTTTCTTTACCTATTTATCATATTGATAATATGTTTTTATAGAATGGAAATAAAATATGATATTATATTCTTTCTATGATATATTTTACTATATATATAAAACGGTCTTTATAGGAAAGATATTAAGATTTGATTGTAAATCCTAATAAATAGTAATCTTTGGATATTATTTGGAAATTCATTTTTATATAGCTTTTCTATAGCTACGTGTAAATGGACAAAGGAAAATATTACAATGCCAATGCTCAGTGCAAAAGCCAGGAAATTTGAATCATAATGAGTGAGGTGAATGCCAAGGTAGATTAAGAGAAGGAATGGGAGCCGACCGGTAACAGTGAATTACGAATCCGCGACGAACGAGAAGAAAATGGGTTTAATGTTGCACAGCAAATGACTAGGTATTGCTTAACACATGGTTTCAAGAACACCCACGACGTATATGGACATGGAGAAACCCAGGAGGTGACACGAAAAACCAAATAGAGTACATAACCATAAATACGAGATTCGAAAATGCAGTGGTTCAATGCAAAACCTATGCAAGTGTCGTCTATTTGGCGTCGCTTCTAAATTCTAACAGTTGAAAATCGTCAAGAATTATTTACACATTATTTATATCAATACAAAGAATTCTTCAACATTATTAAATATCTATGAATTATATTGAGATTCTTTACTAATGTAAAAAATGAATGAGGAAAAATTATAGAAAAGCTTATCGGTTTGTTTTTATTTCATAATATGCATAAATCTACAAGGATTACTTACGCATTATAGATTTTAACATAAAAATATTTAACTATTAAGAAAAAATTATTCATTATTTTGTGATTCTTTTCGAATGTGAAAATGAATGAGGTAAGAATGAAAAATATGATTGAAATATTTATTCTATTAATGACTGAATTCTTATTTTTTGCAGGTGGTGCGGCACAAAAAAGTAAGTTTGTTTCTTTACCTATTTATCATATTGATAATATGTTTTTATAGAATGGAAATAAAATATGATATTATATTCTTTCTATGATATATTTTACTATATATATAAAACGGTCTTTATAGGAAAGATATTAAGATTTGATTGTAAATCCTAATAAATAGTAATCTTTGGATATTATTTGGAAATTCATTTTTATATAGCTTTTCTATAGCTACGTGTAAATGGACAAAGGAAAATATTACAATGCCAATGCTCAGTGCAAAAGCCAGGAAATTTGAATCATAATGAGTGAGGTGAATGCCAAGGTAGATTAAGAGAAGGAATGGGAGCCGACCGGTAACAGTGAATTACGAATCCGCGACGAACGAGAAGAAAATGGGTTTAATGTTGCACAGCAAATGACTAGGTATTACTTAACACATGGTTTCAAGAACACCCACGACGTATATGGACATGAAGAAACCCAGGAGGTAACACGAAAAACCAAATAGACTACATAACCATAAATACGAGATTCGAAAATGCAGTGGTTCAATGCAAAACTTATCCAAGTGTCGTCTGTGGAAGCGACCACCTCCCAGACATTTGCAAACTAAGAGTGAAACTTCGGAATCATAATACATAGAAAATCTTCAAAAAGTATTCAAATAGTTTTGAATATATCTTGCTTCATTAATAATGTGAAAGTATCTGCGATATAATTTAAAATAAAATGAAATGTTTATTTTATAAATGAATCTATATTAATTTTATTTTCAGTGGGACATGCAAGACTAGTAAATCCTTAGTTATTAAACATGGTCATACGATGGTTTTACACAACGGAGATCATTCATGATGCTATATTCTAATATTTTTACAATATATATAAGTCTTTGTAGTAGGCTCGTTGTTTTTTCTAAATCATAATAATATGCGATGACATTCAAGAACTATTTATAATTCTTGATTATGCCGATTTACTAAGTAATGTGAAATGAATGAGGTAAGAATTAAAAACAATATTCAAAATATGGTTTTATGGAAATGAAATGATGCTTGATATCATACACAACATCTTATTTTTAGAATATGTATAAATATTTATAGATAAGATGTTGGTGTTTGCATTTAAATCTTACTATATTAAAATAGTTAAGAATTAATTGCAAAAAGTTAATCATATCACGTTTTATTAGTAATCTGAAAACAAATGAGACAAAAATTTTAAATAAGATACATACTTTCCGTGAAGTTCACACATCGTTATTTTTTGGATGTCAGGTCGACAAAAGTGTTTTCAGTCAGTAGTAGCAGTCAGTGAAAAAACGAAAGAGATAGATAGATAGATAGATAGATAGATAGATAGATAGAGTTGGAGAGACCGAGAGATCTATTTGGCGTTGTTTCTAAATCCTAATATATAAAAATTATTTACACATTATTGATATTAATACGACGAATTCTTGAAGATTATTAAACAATCTATGCATTATATTGAGATTTTTTATTAATGTGAGAAATAAATGAAAATATATATAGAAAAGCTAGTCGGTTTGCTTTGATTTCATAACATGCATAAAAATCCATAAATTAAATACGCATAATTGATTTTATAGTGGATTATCCGTTCTAGTGAAACGTATTTGTGTGTAGAAACAGATTAACTGAATTTGGCCTCGTTGTAGATAGCCCACTATAAGTTATAAAAAGGGTTATGAATCTAGAAAAGCAAATGGAGTGTAGAAACAACATTTTATATATACACAGATATCAATTAAGGATTTTACAATTAAAGTAATGTTTTTAGGATGGGTCCAACGGACGTTAAAATGTTCATGGCAATAAATGCTGAAAAGAGAATTCATGCGTATGTATGTGGGAGCGTTGTAAGTAAGGAATGTCTTTGATGTATCCGCTCCTTTGGTCGGTAAGTAGTTTAGGGCGAGGCGAGCATCGGTATAGCTTGACGTGGTCAATGGAAGTGCTAATTATGCTCGTCTTTCTAAAGTCTCTCTGTCTCTCTATCTGTCTGTGAGGCGATGCTTTCTGTATCAGCTTTTTATTTCATCTGTGTGGATCATTTGGGAATTCACACTCGTATTTGATTCTGGGCTTCCCATTGGCCGATAAATAAAATTCCCGTAGGCTCGCCAACTGGAATTTGATATTTAATCAATTTTTAGCATTCTGCCGGAACCGCTACGTGGAGCCGGCTGCGCACAAACCAGTTTTGGTCGTTTGCTTTCTGGTCCTGAGAGTGTAAACATCCGGTCGCTTGCTTTGCTCGGTATCACCACAATTTAATCATGAAAAAATCCTCAAACATAAATTAAAAAGTATGCAATTTTTATGTTCCTGTACTAATGTAAAAACGAATGAGATAAGATTGAAAATATCATTAAAATATCTATTCTATTAATGATTGAATTCTTATTTTATTTTCAGCGGTATCGACACCTGCAAGTAAGTTTGTTTCTTTACCTATTAAACATATTCATAGTATGGATTTATAAAATGGAATGAAATCCTGAAATTATATTCTTCCTATAATATATTTTACTATATATATATGTTTATTTTAAAGGAAAACTGCTAAGGTGTGATTGTAAATTCTAATAAATAGAAATCTTCAAAAGTTTTTTGCAAATTATTGATTTGAGTTACAGAGGTCCACAATTAGTAAGAAACGTGCCAATAATAAAAACATATTAATTTTATTCCAAGCAACTGTTTAACCTGGAGACGATTTTAGTTCTATACTGAGAGAATCTTGTGTTATTTTAGTATCTAGTTCTCTTTACGACGAATTTTCTTAATCCAAAAAGGTCAATTAAGCGTTAATTAATATCTCCGGCAATATTAATAAAGATAATTTTATTTTTATTCTCTGCAAATGTTTTTTTCCTAAAGACGGTTTTAAAGTAATTTTCAGAGATATTTTTGTCGTTTTAATATTTCTTTGTTTCTGTGATAAATTTCCTTTACAAAACAGACATAAGTTAAGCGTTAATTAATAACCATATGCAGAGGATGATTCTACAGAATGGAAATAATGACTTACGTTATACTCTGTTTGATTATAAAACATACTAAACGGAAAGTCTAAAAAGTAACTGTGAAAACTGAAGTGATTTACATATATGGAAGTATTAAATAATTACATCTCAAAGAGTACACTAATATCAATAAGAGGCCAGTAATTGTTGAGATTTAACGAGAATGTGGGAAAAGAAAGGGCAATAATAAACAATAGTAGATGACTGGCAATTAACGTTGCATCGAAATATTTAGAGATCGTAGTCAGGATGGAAGCCAGTAACCAGAAAAGTACATTCATAATCAAGAGTGGCGAGAAAGGGAGCTATTAGAATAAAACTTACTCCTATGTCAAACTAGTTAAAATCAGAATAGTGTGAAATATTTGTTAAGCTTGTAGTATAGTGGGTTATCCATTCTCGTGAAACGTAGTTGAATGTTGAAACAGATTAACTGAAGTTGGCCTCGTTAGTAGATAACCCACTATAAGTTACAAAGGGGTTATAAAACAAGAAAATCAAATTGAGTATATAAACATCTTTTATATATACATAGATATCAATTAAGTTTTTTTTTACAAATAAAGGAATGTCTTTTGGATGAGTTCAAAGGAGGTTAAAATGTTCATGGCAATAAATGCTGAAAAGAGAGTTTGTGTGTATGTATGTTGGAGCGTTTGTCAGTTAGGAATGTCTTTGTTGTATCCGCGGCTAAGTAGCTTAGGGACAGCGAAGAAGAAGATTAGAGGGAAAGGAGGCGAGCATAGTGGATCGCTTGACGAAGTCAAGGGGTGTGCTAATTATACTCGCACTTTCTCAACTTTCGTGATGCTTTCTGTGTCGGCTTTTTAGTTCGTCGTTGTGGGTCCCTGCAGGTCATTTGTGAATTCTCACCCGTATTTAATTCTGGGCTTACCATTGGCCGATAAATAAAATTCGCATAGGCCCGCGAACTGGAATTTGATATTTAATTAATTTTTGGTTTTCTGCCGGAACCTCTGCATGGAGCCGGGTGCGCACAAAACAGTTTTGGTCATTTGCTTTCTTGTCCTGAGAGTGCAAATATCCGGTCGCTCGCTTTGCTCGGTATCACCACAATTTAATCATGAAAAATCCTCAACTGTAAATTCAATGTATGCAATTTTTATGTTTCTGTACTAATGTAAAAACGAATGAGATAAGATTGAAAATATCATTAAAATATTTATTGTATTAATGATTGAATTCTTATTTTATTTACAGCGGCATCGACACCTGCAAGTAAGTTTGTTTCTTTATCTGTTAAACATATTCATAGTATGGATTTATAACATTGAAATAAACCCTGAAATTATGTTCTACCTATAATATACTTTACTATATATATATATATTTATAGGAAAACTGCTATGGTTTGATTGTAAATCCTAATAAATAGAAATCTTCAAAATTGTTTGGCAAATCATTGATTATATCGCGTTTCTTTAGTTATGTGTAAATGGATAAAGAAAATAATTAAAATCTGATACTTCGTGTCCGTGAATTTTCCACGTGTTTCTTTGTCAGAGATTACGTCGGCACATCGCTGTTTGATAGTAGTTGTAGTAGTATAAGGGAAAGAGATAGATAGATAGATAGATAGATAGATAGATAGATAGATAGATAGATAGATATTTTCTTCCAATTGTTCGCAAAGTTGAAAACTATGCACAGATGATTTTGGTTGGTCTCTGGACCAATCGGAAGACGAGTTGCATCGTTAATATAATTCCTGATATATCTCTCTCTACGTTATATTTTCTTTCTAAAAGATATTTGCCGATAACGCAAAATAGTAAAAGCGAAAACTAAAATGCATTAGATACATTAGAATATGAAAGCATAAGCGATAAAAGTTTGCATCCGATTATTGTTTTTGTTCTAGAAATTAAACAATGTTAATTTCAAGTGGCAAAACAAGACTAGTAATTCCTTAATTATTAAACATATTCATACAATGGTTTTAGACAAGGTAGTTAAATATGTTGCTATATTATTTCTATGTTATTTCTTCACAACATATGTAAACGTTTTATGAAAAGCCAGTAGCTTTTCCTAAATCACAATATGCAATGGTTTTCAAAAACTATTCATAATTATTTATTATATCGAGTTTCTATAGTAATGTAAAAATGAATGTGATAAAAATTAAAACCAAGATTGTAAATTTGATTTCGTAGAAAGGAAATGATTCTTTTTATCATATTCTTCGTGATGCTTTTAGTATATGTATAAGTAATTATAAGTAAGGTTTTGGTGTTTGCATTTCAATCTTTCGATAGAGAAATGGTCAATAATTTCTTTACAAAAATTAATTATATGTTTTATTAGTTATGTGAACACGAATGAAATAAAATTTTAAATATGAGACCTTTTGATCGTGAAGTTAACACGTGGTTGTTATTTAGATGACAGGTCGTCAAAATTAATTATACATAGTTATCAATTAAGGTTTTTTTTACAAATAAAGGAATGTTTTTTGGATGAGTTCAAAGGAGGTTAAAATGTTCATGGCAATTAATGCTGAAAAGAGAGTTTATGCGTATGTATGTAGGAGCGTTTGTCAGTTAGGAATGTCTTTGTTGCATCCGCGGGTAAGTAGCTCGGGGACAGCGAAGAAGAAGATTAGAGGGAAAGGGGGCGAGCATAGTGGATCGCTTGACAAGGTGAAGGGATGTGCTAATTATGCTTGCACTTTCTCAACTTTCGTGATGCTTTCTGTGTCGGCTTTTTAGTTCGTCTTTCTGGGTCCCTGCAGGTCATAGGGGAATTCACACGCGTATTTAATTCTGGGATTCCCATTGGCCGATAAATCAAATTCGCGTAGTCTCGCGAACTGGGATTTGATATTTAATTAATTGTTGGTTTTCTGCTGGAACCTCTGCGTGGAGCCGGGTGCGACGAAATATTTAATCCATTATTGAATAAATTTCAATAATTTTTTCTGTGGACAGTCGAAGATTCGTAAATAGTTAGTTATTACTCATATTCAAACTATGGTTGATACGATAAAGATAATTCATGATGGTATATTCTCTCTATTTATTATTTTTACAATGTATGTAAATCTTTATAGTGAAGCTAGTGTTGTTTGCTTATAAATCCTAAGAAACATAAATATTCAAATATTAGGAAAAAAATTATTGATTATATCACATTTCTCGAGTAATGTGAAAATGAATGGGAGAACAATTAAAAACATCACTCAAAATATGAATTTATAGAAAGGGAATAATTCTTTACATTATATTCTCTATCATATTTTTAGAATGTATATAAATGTTTATCAATAAGCAATATGGCTTTGCATTTAATCTTAATATATAGAAATAAGAGAGTTTGTGCGTATGTGTGTAGGAGCTTTTGTCAGTTAGGAATGTCTTTGATATATCCCCGGGTAAGTAGCTCAAGGACAGCGAAGAAGAAGATGAGAGGGGAAGGAGGTGAGCATAGTGAATCGCTTGACGAGGTCAAGGGATGTGCTAATTATGCTCGCACTTTCTCAACTTTCGTGATGTTTTCTGTATCGGTTTGTTATTTTGATTTCGTGTGTCCCTAAAGTAAAAACTTATGAGATAAGATTGAAAATATCATTAAAATATTTATTCTATTAATGATTGAATTCTTATTTTATTTACAGCGTCATCGACACCTGCAAGTAAGTTTGTTTCTTTACCTATTAAACATATTCATAGTATGGATTTATAAAATGGAAATAAATCTTGAAATTATGTTCTTCCTATAATATATTTTACTATATATATATAATTCTTTATAGGAAAACTGCTAAGGTTTGATTGTAAATCTTAATAAATAGAAATCTTCAAAATTGTTTGGTAGATTAATGATTATATCACGTTTCGTTAGTTATGAGTAAATGGATATAGTAAAATATTAAAATCTGATACTTCGTGTCCGTGAATTTTCCACGTGTTTCTTTGTCAGAGATTACGTGGGCACATCGCTGTTTGATAGTAGTTGTAGTAGTATAAGAGAAAGAGAAACATAGATAGATAGATAGATAGATAGATAGATAGATAGATAGATAGATAGATATTTTCTTCCAATTGTTCGCAAAGTTGAAAACTATGCACAGATGATTTTGGTTCGTCTCTGGACCAATGGGAAGACGACTCGCAACGTTAATATAATTCCTGATATTATTTTCTCTCTCTTCGTTATATTTTCTTTCTAAAACAAAGTTGGCGATAAAGCAAAATAGTAAAAGCGAAAACTAAAATGAATTAGATATATTAAATTATTTTTAAATCTATTTTACAATGATTTTACCACTAGCAAGGTAAACCGCCACTGGTATGCAGCGACACACTGTAAGAGAAAAACAGGATACAGTTCTTGGATAAATTATAAGAGAAAGATGGGAATCAAGATCAATGTATTGATTTTGTAAGACTGTTCGAACGATTAAGGACGAAGAGGTGAAGTGTGTTGATCTCTGGGAGACTAGCATCATTCATTCTGATGGTAGGCGTAAAGGTTTTTTTTATAATGGTTAAAGAAGTGCAGCTTTCTTTGGAGGCATTGAAATTTGCAAAATCTATTGGGTTAAATTATTACATCTCAATCATGATACTAATATGAAATACAGACGAGAATTTTCTAAGATTGAACGAGAATTAAGAGACTTTAGTGAGTCGAAATAATTATAGAAACAATAGTCGATAACTGGCAGTTAACGATTTATATAAATATTTAGAGATCGGAGGCAGCATTGAAGCAAATGTTTTTTCTGAAGACGGTTTTAAAGTAATTTTCAGAGACATTTTTGTTGTTTTAATATTTCTTTGTTTCTGTGATAAATTTCCTTTACAAAACAGACATAAGTTAAGCATTAATTAATAACCATATGCAGAGGATGATTCTACAGAATGGAAATAATGACTTACGTTATATTCTCCCTATGATACTGTTTGATTATAAAACATACCAGACGGAAAGTGAGTAGAAATAATTATAAAACAATAGTCGATAACTGGCAGTTGACGATTTATATAAATATTTAGAGATCGGAGGTAGCATACAAACATCCGGTCGCTCGCTTTGCTCGGTATCACCACAAGTTAATCATGAAAAATCCTCAACCGTAACTTCAAATGTATGCAATTTTTATGTTCCTGTACTAATGTAAAAACGAATGAGATAAGATTGAAAAGATCATTAAAATATTTATTCTATTAATGATTGAATTCCCATTTTATTTACAGCGGCATCGACTCCTGCAAGTAAGTTTGTTTCTTTATCTATTAAACATATTCATAGTATGGATTTATAACATTGAAATAAATCTTGAAATTATATTCTTCCTATAATATACTTTACTATATATATATTTATTTATAAGAAAAACTGCTAAGGTTTGATTGTAAATCCTAATAAATAGAAATCTTCAAAAGTATTTTGCAAATTATTGATTATATCGCGTTTCTCTCGTTATTTGTGAATGGATATAGTAAAAAATTAAAATCTGATGCTTCGTGTCCGTGAATTTTCCATGTGTTTCTTTGTCAAAGATTACGTGGGCACATCGCTGTTTGATAGTAGTTGTAGTAGTATAAGAGAAAGAGAAACATAGATAGATAGATAGATAGATAGATAGATAGATAGATAGATAATGTTTTTCCAGTTGTCCGCAAAGTTGAAAACTATGCACAGATGATTTTGGTTCGTCTCTGGTCCAATCAGAAGACGAGTCGCATCGTTAATATAATTCCTGATATATCTCTCTCTTCGTTATATTTTCTTTCTAAAAGAAAGTTGTTAAAGTAAAATAGTAAGAGCGAAAACTAAAATGAATTAGATACATAACATTATTTTTCAATCTGTTTTAAAATGATTTTACCACTAGCAAGGTAAACCGCCACTGGTATGCAGCGACACACTGTAGAAAAACAGGATACAGTTCTTGGGGAAATTACAAGAGAAAGATGGGAATCAAGTTCAATGTATTAATTTTGTAAGACTGTTCGAACGATTACGGACGAAGAGGTGAAGTGTGTTGATCTCTGGGAGACTAGCATCATTCATTCTGATGGTAGGCGTAAAGGTTTTTTTATAATGGTTAAAGAAGTGCAGCTTTCTTTGGAGGCATTGAAATTTGCAAAATCTATTGGGTTAAATTATTACATCTCAATCATGATACTAATATGAAATACAGACGAGAATTTTCTAAGATTGAACGAGAATTAAGAGACTTTAGTGAGTAGAAATAATTATAGAAACAATAGTCGATAACTGGCAGTTAATGATTTATATAAATATTTAGAGATCGGAGGCAGCATTGAAGCAAATGTTTTTTCTGAAGACGGTTTTAAAGTAATTTTCAGAGACATTTTTGTCGTTTTAATATTTCTTTGTTTCTGTGATAAATTTCCTTTACAAAACAGACATAAGTTAAGCATTAATTAATAACCATATGCAGAGGATGATTCTACAGAATGGAAATAATGACTTACGTTATATTCTCCCTATGATACTGTTTGATTATAAAACATACCAGACGGAAAGTGAGTAGAAATAATTATAAAACAATAGTCGATAACTGGCAGTTGACGATTTATATAAATATTTAGAGATCGGAGGTAGCATACAAACATCCGGTCGCTCGCTTTGCTCGGTATCACCACAAGTTAATCATGAAAAATCCTCAACCGTAACTTCAAATGTATGCAATTTTTATGTTCCTGTACTAATGTAAAAACGAATGAGATAAGATTGAAAAGATCATTAAAATATTTATTCTATTAATGATTGAATTCCCATTTTATTTACAGCGGCATCGACTCCTGCAAGTAAGTTTGTTTCTTTATCTATTAAACATATTCATAGTATGGATTTATAACATTGAAATAAATCTTGAAATTATATTCTTCCTATAATATACTTTACTATATATATATTTATTTATAAGAAAAACTGCTAAGGTTTGATTGTAAATCCTAATAAATAGAAATCTTCAAAAGTATTTTGCAAATTATTGATTATATCGCGTTTCTCTCGTTATTTGTGAATGGATATAGTAAAAAATTAAAATCTGATGCTTCGTGTCCGTGAATTTTCCATGTGTTTCTTTGTCAAAGATTACGTGGGCACATCGCTGTTTGATAGTAGTTGTAGTAGTATAAGAGAAAGAGAAACATAGATAGATAGATAGATAGATAGATAGATAGATAGATAGATAGATAGATAGATAATGTTTTTCCAGTTGTCCGCAAAGTTGAAAACTATGCACAGATGATTTTGGTTCGTCTCTGGTCCAATCAGAAGACGAGTCGCATCGTTAATATAATTCCTGATATATCTCTCTCTTCGTTATATTTTCTTTCTAAAAGAAAGTTGTTAAAGTAAAATAGTAAGAGCGAAAACTAAAATGAATTAGATACATAACATTATTTTTCAATCTGTTTTAAAATGATTTTACCACTAGCAAGGTAAACCGCCACTGGTATGCAGCGACACACTGTAAGAGAAAAACAGGATACAGTTCTTGGGGAAATTACAAGAGAAAGATGGGAATCAAGTTCAATGTATTAATTTTGTAAGACTGTTCGAACGATTACGGACGAAGAGGTGAAGTGTGTTGATCTCTGGGAGACTAGCATCATTCATTCTGATGGTAGGCGTAAAGGTTTTTTTTATAATGGTTAAAGAAGTGCAGCTTTCTTTGGAGGCATTGAAATTTGCAAAATCTATTGGGTTAAATTATTACATCTCAATCATGATACTAATATGAAATACAGACGAGAATTTTCTAAGATTGAACGAGAATTAAGAGACTTTAGTGAGTAGAAATAATTATAGAAACAATAGTCGATAACTGGCAGTTAATGATTTATATAAATATTTAGAGATCGGAGGCAGCATTGAAGCAAGTAACCGAAAGTTACCTCTATAAGTGAGAATTGCGTGAAAGAGTGATATGTAAAACAATTTAGGATGAAAATTGTTGCACATATTTGCTAAGCTTGTAGTAGAGTTAAATGCATTTCAGTCGAGGAATTACGACAATGCATTCTCAAGAATAATTTAGAAAAAAATTCTGTGTGGTTTGTTTCAAATCGATAATTGTAGAAAACCTTAAAATATTATTCAAAGGTTTTTGATTATATCTTGCTTTTTTCAGAATATGAAAGCATAAGCGATAAAAGTTTGAATCCGATAATTGTTTTTGTTCTAGAAATGAAACAATGTTAATTTTAAGTGGGAAAACAAGACTAGTAATTCCTTAATTAAACATATTCATACAATGGTTTTAGACAAGGCATTTAAATATATTGCTATATTATTTCTATGTTATTTCTTTACAACATATGTAAAAGTATTATCAAAACCAGTAGCTTTTCCTAAATCACAATATGCAATGATTTTCAAGAACTATTCATAATTATTTATTATATCGAGTTTCTATAGTAATGTACATATGAATGTGATAAAAATTTCATGCTGGATGTAACAAATGCCATTAAAGAGCTGTCTGGTTTTGCCATTGCTATGATATTCTTACGATTGGCAGTTACAGAGGTACACAATTAGAAAGAAACGTGCTAATAATAAAAACATATTTATTTTTATTCCAAGCAACTGTTTACCCTGAAGACGATTTTAATTTTATGTTGAGAGAATCTTGTGGTATTTTAGTATCGAGTTCTCTTTATGATAAATTTTCTTAATACAAAAAAGTAAAGTAGGCGTTAATTAATATCTCCGGCAATATATGTGCTTGGTAATAATAAAGATAATTTTATTTTTATTCTCAGCAAATGTTTTTCCTGAAGACGGTTTTAAAGTGATTTTCAGAGATATTTTTGTCGTTTTAATATTTCTTTGTTTCTGTGATAAATTTCCATTACAAAACAGACATAAGTTAAGCATTAATTCATAACCATATGTAGACGATGATTCTACAGAATGGAAATAATGACTTACGTTATATTCTCCCTATGATACTGTTTGATTATAAAACATACTAAACGGAAAGTCTAAAAAGTAACTGTGAAAAGTGAAGTGATTTACATATATGGAAGTATTAAATAATTACATCTCAAAGAGTACACTAATATCAATAAGAGGCCAGCAATTGTTGAGATTGAACAAGAATCTGGGAAAAGAAAGGGCAATAATAAACAATAGCAGATGACTGGCAATTAACGTTGCATCGAAATATTTAGAGATCGTAGTCAGGATGGAAGCCAGTAACCAGAAAAGTACATTCATAATCAAGAATTGCGAGAAAGGGAGCTATTAGAATAAAACTTAATCCCATGTCAAACTAGTTAAAATCAGAATAGAGTGAAATATTTGTTAAGCATGTAGTATAGTGGTTTATCCATTCTCGTGAAACGTAGTTGAATGTTGAAACAGATTAACTGAAGTTGGCCTCGTTAGTAGATAACCCACTATAAGTTACAAAGGGGTTATAAAACAAGAAAATCAAATTGAGTATATAAACATCTTTTATATATACATAGATATCAATTAAGTTTTTTTTTACAAATAAAGGAATGTCTTTTGGATGAGTTCAAAGGAGGTTAAAATGTTCATGGCAATAAATGCTGAAAAGAGAGTTTGTGTGTATGTATGTTGGAGCGTTTGTCAGTTAGGAATGTCTTTGTTGTATCCGCGGCTAAGTAGCTTAGGGACAGCGAAGAAGAAGATTAGAGGGAAAGGAGGCGAGCATAGTGGATCGCTTGACGAAGTCAAGGGGTGTGCTAATTATACTCGCACTTTCTCAACTTTCGTGATGCTTTCTGTGTCGGCTTTTTAGTTCGTCGTTGTGGGTCCCTGCAGGTCATTTGTGAATTCTCACCCGTATTTAATTCTGGGCTTACCATTGGCCGATAAATAAAATTCGCTTAGGCCCGCGAACTGGAATTTGATATTTAATTAATTTTTGGTTTTCTGCCGGAACCTCTGCATGGAGCCGGGTGCGCACAAAACAGTTTTGGTCATTTGCTTTCTTGTCCTGAGAGTGCAAATATCCGGTCGCTCGCTTTGCTCGGTATCACCACAATTTAATCATGAAAAATCCTCAACTGTAAATTCAATGTATGCAATTTTTATGTTTCTGTACTAATGTAAAAACGAATGAGATAAGATTGAAAATATCATTAAAATATTTATTGTATTAATGATTGAATTCTTATTTTATTTACAGCGGCATCGACACCTGCAAGTAAGTTTGTTTCTTTATCTGTTAAACATATTCATAGTATGGATTTATAACATTGAAATAAACCCTGAAATTATGTTCTACCTATAATATACTTTACTATATATATATATATTTATAGGAAAACTGCTATGGTTTGATTGTAAATCCTAATAAATAGAAATCTTCAAAATTGTTTGGCAAATCATTGATTATATCGCGTTTCTTTAGTTATGTGTAAATGGATAAAGAAAATAATTAAAATCTGATACTTCGTGTCCGTGAATTTTCCACGTGTTTCTTTGTCAGAGATTACGTCGGCACATCGCTGTTTGATAGTAGTTGTAGTAGTATAAGGGAAAGAGATAGATAGATAGATAGATAGATAGATAGATAGATAGATAGATAGATAGATATTTTCTTCCAATTGTTCGCAAAGTTGAAAACTATGCACAGATGATTTTGGTTGGTCTCTGGACCAATCGGAAGACGAGTTGCATCGTTAATATAATTCCTGATATATCTCTCTCTACGTTATATTTTCTTTCTAAAAGATATTTGCCGATAACGCAAAATAGTAAAAGCGAAAACTAAAATGCATTAGATACATTAGAATATGAAAGCATAAGCGATAAAAGTTTGCATCCGATTATTGTTTTTGTTCTAGAAATTAAACAATGTTAATTTCAAGTGGCAAAACAAGACTAGTAATTCCTTAATTATTAAACATATTCATACAATGGTTTTAGACAAGGTAGTTAAATATGTTGCTATATTATTTCTATGTTATTTCTTCACAACATATGTAAACGTTTTATGAAAAGCCAGTAGCTTTTCCTAAATCACAATATGCAATGGTTTTCAAAAACTATTCATAATTATTTATTATATCGAGTTTCTATAGTAATGTAAAAATGAATGTGATAAAAATTAAAACCAAGATTGTAAATTTGATTTCGTAGAAAGGAAATGATTCTTTTTATCATATTCTTCGTGATGCTTTTAGTATATGTATAAGTAATTATAAGTAAGGTTTTGGTGTTTGCATTTCAATCTTTCGATAGAGAAATGGTCAATAATTTCTTTACAAAAATTAATTATATGTTTTATTAGTTATGTGAACACGAATGAAATAAAATTTTAAATATGAGACCTTTTGATCGTGAAGTTAACACGTGGTTGTTATTTAGATGACAGGTCGTCAAAATTAATTTGGAAATCAAATTACTGTCGAATTTTAATGAAACGTTCAGTATTCATTCACTAATGAATGAAATTATTTTTGAAATCATTATTTTTTAAAAATTTTGGGAAAAATATTTTTTAACACTGTTACCCCTCTCCACGTAAATCCATGAAGTTTTAATAAATTTTAATTGGCTACTAAAGAGGTTTTTATTAGTTAAACGCAGGACTCATTGGGGAATATAAATCATTTTTTATTTTATTTTAAATTGAAAAACGCTATTCGAAAATCCACTCCGAAGAGTAAAATAAAAAAATGCAAGCCCAGAATTAAATCTGGGTGTGAATTCCAAAATGACTTGTTCGGAGCCCCCTGAAACAAAATAAAATGACGACACAAGAAAACAATCGACAGTAGAGAAAAACGAGTATAATTAACACGTCCCTTGACAAACGCGAAACGATCCTATTATGGTTGCCTCTCCTTTTATTTCATCTTTTACTTCACTGTTCACCAAGGTACTTAATAACTGACTGTTACCCGAAAGAATGAGAGGGGATTTCAAAGACACTCTTAGCAAATAAACGCTCACACATACATACGCACAAACTCTTTTCGGCAATTACTACTATGAACATTTTTAATTACATTTGTATCAAACAAAAGACATTACTTTAATTTGTAAAAAAAAAAAAAACTGAATTGATATATATATATATATATATATATATATATATATATATATATATATATATATATATATATATACATGTTGTTTCTATATGCAATTTGATTGTCTTGTTTTAGACCCCTATTATAGTAGGTTATCTACAAACAAGGCCAAATCAAACTTATCTTTTTCAATACACATATACACTTCACTACCACGGATAAACCACGATACTATTAATGAATCAATATTAATTATATTTTATCAAATTCACCAGTAGAGGAAGGTAAGTTTCTTTTTCCTTAATTTTTAACCATATTCATGGTATTATTTTTTACAATGGAAATAATGTAATTTTCAGAGAATGTGAAAACCACTGGTAATTTGTTTTCATTAACGATTTACCATATTTGTAGTATGGTTTTATAAAATAGTAATAATATCCTATGTTATATTCTCTTCATGATATATTTTTAGAATATATATATAAATATATAGAAAACTATTGAAATTTGATTTTAAATCGTAATGTATAGAAATAGAAGTATTTAGACATTATTAATGACATCAGTTTTCTTTAGTAATGCAAAGGAGAAGGAGATAAACAATGAAAACATGAAACGTACTACTCGTAAAGTTTCCACGTTGTTGTTTGACACATGTCAGAACAGCACAGAATAGAAAGGGATTGCGAAGATTGAATGAGAAATGACAATAGCAGTTTACTGGCAATTGAGCTTGATAAGGAGAAAAAGACATGTGTGTCCTGAACAATCAGAAGACTGTTTACATGTTGGATGCAACAAATGCTATTAAAGAGCACTCTGGTTTTGCCATTGCTACGATATTCTTACGATTGGCAGTTACAGACGTACACAATTAGAAAGAAACGTGCTAATAATAAAAACATATTTATTTTTATTCCAAGCAACTGTACAACCTGAAGACGATTTTAGTTTTATGTTGAGAGAATCTTGTGTTATTTTAGTATCTAGTTCTCATTATGATAAATTTTCTTCATACAAAAAGTAAACTAAGCGTTAATTAATATCTCCGGCAATATATGAGCTTGCTAATAATAATGATAATTATATTTTTATTTTCAGCAAATGTTTTTCCTGAAGACGGTTTTAAAGTTATTTTCAGAGATAATTTTCAGAGATTGAACGAGAATGTGGGAAAAGAAAGGACAATAATAAACAATAGTAGATGACTGGCAATTAACGTTGCATCGAAATATTTAGAGATCGGAGGCAGGATGGACCCTGTAACCGGAAAATACACCCACAATCAAGAATTGCGAAAAAGAGACCTGTTAGAATAAAACTTACTCCCATGTCAAACTATTTAAAATCAGAATGGTGTGACATATTTGTTAAGCTTGTAGTATAGTGGGTTATCCATTCTAGTGAAACGTGAAACGCAGTTGACTGTTGAAACAGATTAACAGAATTTGGCCTCGTTAGTAGATATCCCACTATAAGTTACAAAGGGGTTATAAAACAAGAAAATCAAATTGAGTATATAAGCAACTTTTACATATACACAGATATCAATTAAGGTTTTTTTTTTACAAATAAAGGAATGTCTTTTGGATGAGTTCAAAGGACGTTAAAATGTTCAAGGCAACAAATGCTGAAAAGAGAGTTTGTGTGTATGTATGTAGGAGCGTTTGTCAGTTAGGAATGTCTTTGATGTATCCGCGGGTACGTAGCTCAGGGACAGCGAAGAAGAAGATAACAGGGAAGAGAGGCAAGCATATTGAATCGCTTGACGAAGTCAATGGATGTACTAATTATGCTCGCACTTTCTCAACTTTTGTGATGCTTTCTGTGTCGGCCTTTTATTTCGTCATTGTGGGTCCCTGCAGGTCATTTGGGAATTCACACCCGTATTTAATTATGGGTCGATAAATCAAATTCGCGTAGGCGCGCAAAAATTAATTGACCGATAAATAAAATTCGCGTAAGCTGATATTTAATTAATTTTTAGCTTTCTGTCGGAACCTCTGCGTGGAGCCGGCTGCGCACAAACCAGTTTTGATCATTGGCTTTCTGGACCTCCGAGGGCAAACATCCGGTCCCTCGCTTTGCTCGGTATCACCACAGTAGTACGCTTGAATTAATGCGATCGTGGAACCCAGACAGAGCGTTTACTAAAAGAATTTCCTTGAAAAGATCTATAGAAGAATCCGTGTGATTTTCTTGTAAATCATATGTTGATACATTCAGTTAATTAATGTTTTTGAGTGCACGTGATAAATTAATGTTTTTGAGTGCACGTGATAAATTAATGTTTTTGAGTGCACGTGATAAATTTTCAAATACGACGAAATATTTAATCCATGATTAAAATTTTCGTAAATCGTTAGTTATTACCCATATTCCGACTATGGTTGATACGATAAATATAATTCATGATGTTATATTCTCTCTATTTATTATTTTTACAATATAGGTAAATCTTTATAGTGAAGCTCGTGTTGATTGCTTATAAATCCTAAAATGCAGAGATATTCAAATCTTAGTAAAAAAATTATTGATTATATTGGTCGTTTGCTTTCTGGTCCTGAGAGTGCAAACATCCGGTCGCTTGCTTTGCTCTGCATCACCACAATTTAATCATGAAAAAATCCTCAAACATAAATTAAAAAGTATGCAATTTTTATGTTCCTGTACTAATGTAAAAACGAATGAGATAAGATTGAAAATATCATTAAAATATCTATTCTATTAATGATTGAATTCTTATTTTATTTTCAGCGGTATCGACACCTGCAAGTAAGTTTGTTTCTTTACCATTAAACATATTCATAGTATGGATTTATAAAATGGAATGAAATCCTGAAATTATATTCTTCCTATAATATATTTTACTATATATATATATGTATATTTTATAGGAAAACTGCTAAGATGTGATTGTAAATCCTAATAAATAGAAATCTTCAAAAGTATTTTGCAAATTATTGATTTGAGTTACAGAGGTCCACAATTAGAAATAAACGTGCTAATAATAAAAACATATTTATTTTTATTCCAAGCAACTGTTTAACCTGAAGACGATTTTAATTCTATATTGAGAGAATCTTGTGTTATTTTAGTATCTAGTTCTCTTTACGATAAATTTTCTTAATCCAAAAAAGTAAATTAAGCATTAATTAATATCTCCAGCAATAATAATAAAGATAATTTTATTTTTATTCTCTTTTTCCTGAAGACGGTTTTAAAGTTATTTTCAGAGATATTTTTGTTGTTTTAATATTTCTTTTTTTATGTGATAAATTTTCTTAATAAAACAGATATAAGTTAAGCATTAATTAATAACCATATGCCGACTATGATTCTACAGAATGGAAATAATTACTTACGTTATATTCTCCCTATGATACTGTTTGATTATAAAACATCTAGACGGAAAGTCTAAAAAGTGTGAAAAGTGAAGTGATTTACATATATGAATCCGTGTGATGCATTAAATAATTACATCTCAAAGAGTACACTAATATCAATAATAAGCAATTGTTGAGATTGAACGAGAATGTGGGAAAAGAAAGGACAATAATAAACAATAGTAGACGACTGGCAGTTAACGTTGCGTCGAAATATTTAGAGATCGGAGGCAGGATGGAAGCCAGTAACTGGAAAATACATTCATAATCAAGAATTGCGAGAAAGGGAGCTATTAGAATAAAACTTACTTCCATGTAAATCTATATGAAATCAGAATGGTGTGACATATCTGTTAAGCTTGTAGTATAGTGGGTTATCCATTCTCGTGAAACGTAGTTGAATGTTGAAACAGATTAACTGAAGTTGGCCTCGTTAGTAGATAACCCACTATAAGTTACAAAGGGGTTATAAAACAAGAAAATCAAATTGAGTATTTAAACATTTTTTATATATACATAGTTATCAATTAAGGTTTTTTTTTTACAAATAAAGGAATGTTTTTTGGATGAGTTCAAAGGAGGTTAAAATGTTCATGGCAATTAATGCTGAAAAGAGAGTTTATGCGTATGTATGTAGGAGCGTTTGTCAGTTAGGAATGTCTTTGTTGCATCCGCAGGTAAGTAGCTCGGGGACAGCGAAGAAGAAGATTAGAGGGAAAGGGGGCGAGCATAGTGGATCGCTTGACAAGGTGAAGGGATGTGCTAATTATGCTTGCACTTTCTCAACTTTTGTGATGCTTTCTGTGTCGGCTTTTTAGTTCGTCTTTCTGGGTCCCTGCAGGTCATAGGGGAATTCACACGCGTATTTAATTCTGGGATTCCCATTGGCCGATAAATCAAATTCGCGTAGTCTCGCGAACTGGGATTTGATATTTAATTAATTGTTGGTTTTCTGCTGGAACCTCTGCGTGGAGCCGGGTGCGACGAAATATTTAATCCATTATTGAATAAATTTCAATAATTTTTCTGGTGGACAGTTGAAGATTCGTAAATAGTTAGTTATTACTCATATTCAAACTATGGTTGATACGATAAAGATAATTCATGATGGTATATTCTCTCTATTTATTATTTTTACAATATATGTAAATCTTTATAGTGAAGCTAGTGTTGTTTGCTTATAAATCCTAAGATGCATAAATATTCAAATATTAGGAAAAAAATTATTGATTATATCACATTTCTCGTGTAATGTGAAAATGAATGGGAGAACAATTAAAAACATTACTCAAAATATGAGTTTATAGAAAGGGAATAATTCTTTACATTATATTCTCTATCATATTTTTAGAATGTATATAAATGTTTATCAACAAGCGATCTGGGTTTCCATTTAAATCTTAATATATAGAAATAAGCAATAATTATTTGCAGGTTATTAATTATCGCGTTTCTTTATTGATGTGAAAATGAATGAAGTAAAAAGTTAAATATGATACATACTGTTCGTGAATATTCCACGTGATTGTTTGTCAGAGCTCAGGTCGGCACAGTGTCGTCTGTCAGTAGTAGTAGGAGTAATAGTAGTAGAGAGAGAGAGAGAGAGAGAGAGAGAGAGAGAGGAGGGAGAGAGAGAGGGAAAGAAAGGGATAGACAGAACTATTGTGCTTTGCTTCTAAATACAAATATACAGAAATTTTAGAATTATTTAAACATTATGATTTTAACAGGTAGACATCTTCAAGAATTATGAAAAAATATTGCTTATTTCCTGCTTCTTTAATAATGTGAATGAAATAAAATTTAAAATAAGATTGATCTATTTATTCTATTAATGAATCAATATTAATTATAATTTTATGTAATTCGCCTGTGCAGCGAGATAAGTTTCTTTGCCTTAATTTTTAAACATATTAATACGATTATTTTATACAAATAAAATAATTTAATTTTCAGAGTATGGGAAAAAGCACTGGCAATTAAACGATTTAATTTAACGATTAGACATATTCAAAGAATTATTTTATAAAATGGAAATAATATCCTATATTATATCATCTTCATGATATATTTTTTAATTTTATTTAAATATTCATAGAAAACCTATTGGGATTTTCTTTTACGTCGTAATGTATAGCAAGCAAAGTTTATTTATACATTGGGTTTCTTTAGTAATGCGAAAATAGATAAGATAAAAATTAAAAATATGATACGTTCTGTTCGTATAGTTTCCACGTAGTTGTTTGACATAGGTAAGGACGGCACAGATAGGCCTGGGATTGAGAATATTGAACATGAATGAGGAGATCATAGCAGAATACTAGCAATTGATTTTGCATTTAGAGATCGTAGGCAGCTTACAAAAAGCGGAGGGACTATTAAGGAGTGAACGGCCAACTAACTAGAGGTGATGTCTCGATAAATCACCGTGGCAACGGGATACCACTCCACTATCTATCCCGCGTACAATCATAGCTTTAGAAAATAGACATATAAAACCCAACGGCGTGAAGGGAGTTAATTCCAAAGGAAGTAATTCCTCGTCCAGTAAGGATGGACATGGGCAACATGTGTCACCTGACCATCATTCAGCGAATATTAGCACCAAGGGCGTAAAGGAAACACATCTTTCCAAAATTTGTCCCTCGCCCAGAAAGGAAAAACATGAGCAGCAGGTGTCTCTGGACCGTTACTCTGCGACTGTGTACAACAAAGAAAAAATTACTCCAGGAACATGGAACGCCAGGACGCTGAATAACTGTGGTCAACTTGAGAATGTCAAGCAGGCAATGAGCAGATTGAATCTAAAAATTCTGAGCATATGCGTAACTAGATTGCCAAGCAATTGAGACTTCAGCGACAACCACAGGATCATATATGCAGGAGGTAACATAAACTAAAAGGGAGTCGGCTTAATACGGGACAAGTAAAATGAAGAAATGTGAAAACGAATGAAAACAAAATTAAAATAATATTACATACCGCTGCTGAAGCTACTAAGTTTTTGTTGTTTTTCAGAGGTCAGGTTGGCAGAGAGAGAGAGAGAGAGAGAGAGAGAGAGAGAGAGAGAGAGAGAGAGAGAGAGAGAGAGAACAACGTGGAAACTTCACGAACAGTATTTGTCATATTTTAATTTTTATCTAATCACTTTTCGAGTTAAAAAATCACGATATAATCAATAATTTTCTATGAAAAAATGTTTACCTTCAACAATGCGAAGAAAAAACATTTAGAGAAAAGAAATAGACGCGTAATTAATCTATACTTTGCTAAAAAATTTACACTACATTTTTTTAGTTGCATGTCTTTTATTTTATCAAATTCTAAATCCACACACCCACCCAACAAAAATGAAAAAGAAAAAATAATCGAAAGACAAAGAAATGGAAACAAGTATATGTAGGTCGGTAATAGCCAAAAACCCAACACTGGCTGACTGTGAGGCTGCATGCAGTCGCGACCTGATAACAAACGATTACATCGTGATAACCAAATATGAAGACAGGCGAAGGACCAATGTGACAGTATACGAGGTTCCTCTTCGGTGATCACTTGGCTGCTTATTTCGGGTGGATACTTCCTCCGATGATCTGAGCTGGGGTGGAGTTTCCAGATCTTGATTGACCGCAATGCCTTCATCTCAAAAACAGAAACGCCAAAAACCAAAAAATAGTACAATTGAAAAAAGAAAAACTTACGTGTAAAAAAAAATCAATGTTTGCCTAATAACAAGATGGCTGACTGAAAAATGAACAAAAGAAATTAATTTACTAACAAAATGGACGTTAAAAATTAGATACAACGAAAGAAATATTCAAACAGAAATAAAAAGACTAATATACGAAATTTATACACACACAAAAAAAGAAAAAATACGAGCACAAAAACCCGATGATAATTAAAAAACTGAAAAAGAATTAACAAAAATTAAAATTAGCAAATAAGTACGTAGAAAATAAAATAAAAGAACTTAATTTAAAATTCGGTCTCCCAAATTGAAAAGAAAATACATTTACAAAGAAAAAACTTCGAAATAATTCCCTATAGAGATATTAATCCGTTTGAGTTCATCAGACTCGACATAAACACTTCTAGTCAGTAGGACCACTCTGAAATTAATTCGACTGTTCTCCCAAGGCATCCTCTCGTGTAATCTTTTAGAAGGTGAAAGAATCCAACATAGACTTTTCATAGGGAGGACACCACAACAAAAACACACCCGACAGAAAGGTTAAATAGTAAGAGTGAAAACTATAGTGAATTAGATGCATAAATTTATTGGGTTGAATTATTACAAGTCAAGCAAGGCACTAATGTCAATAAGAGGCAAGGAATTGCATTGATTGAGCGAGAATGAACAGTGAGAACAAAAACACGATAGAAAACCAAAGTAGTTTATCGGCAACTGATGTTGCATCTAAATATTTAGAAGTCGTAGGCAGAATGGAAGCAAGTAACAGGAATACACCTTCATAAGCTAGAATTCCAAGAAAGGGAGCTTTCAAAAAATAAAATATAAAAATATTTAAAATTAAAACGGCGAGACATAGTTGCTAATTTTGTAGTATTCGTGAATTAATGTGGTCGAGGATGTGCGTTGTGGTGCAGGGATATGCGTTGTGGTGCAGTGGATATCGACTCGGAACGACAAATCGGGGTGCCGAGTTCGAATTCCAGTTGAATTCCATGCATTCACTTACGCACATATACCCTTGGGAAAGGTACCTTTCCTCCAATTATGGGTTAAATAATAGGACAGATTGGGTTCTATAGCCTTGGCAGACAACCAGTCTACCGCAGAAAGCAATGGAAACCTACTGCAGGATAATCATCTGACCAGTCAGTCATGTCTCTTTGAAGACATGATCGCCCAAAGCGTGTATCACGTATGGCACTTAACTGACTGACTAACTGACTGACTGAATGTGGTCGAGGAACCGATACAAAGCTTTCATTAGAAAAATTTCCCTGAAATTTTTTATAAAAAACACGAGTAGTTTAATTTAAGCTCTAATATGTAGAAATCTTCATTAATTTTTTAATAATTATTGATTATATCTTGCTTCTTTAATAATTTGAAAGTGAATCAGATAAGATTTAAAATACGATTGAAATATTTCTTCTATTAAGAAATCCTTTTTTTTATTTTCAGTGGGAAACACAACAAATGCAGGTAAGTTTATTTTCCTTATTTTTAACGATATTCGTACGATGATTAAATACAATGGAAACAATCGAGAGAGAGAGAGAGAGAGAGAGAGAGAGAGAGAGAGAGAGAGAGTGAGAGAGAGAGAGAGAGAGAGAGTCCGCCCTGCATTGGCTACCGCTATTAAATTCTTATAATGGACAGTTGCAGTAATTTCCCCTAAAAGCGGAGCATTTTAATAATAAAAAACAGTCTTTATTTACTTCCAAGCCAAGCAAGTATTTTACCTGGAGACGATTTAAAAGTTAGTTTGGGAGAATCTCATGCTGTTTTAGCCTTTGTTTCCTGAAGTGAATAGTCATATATATCACTCTTACGTTAATTCCTTCTTCCGATTTATATTCTCTTATGCTTTTGTATCTCTAGAAATGGTTTTAATCCGCTAAACTTATGTGGATCAAAAGGTCCAGTGTAAGTTGTCGATATAACGCATAATACAACCTTGCTATCTCCAGGTAAGGTAAGCAATTTGCAATTTGCAAAGGATTGAATTCCATTATCAGATGCATGTGCTTCAACAAGTACTAGGAGTCGCAAATTTTCGATGTGGTTGTTTCTCACTTGCCAGTTCGACTAATTTTCTCCCGTCGACCGTCAGTAGTAGTAATAGTAGTAGAAGACGGAGGAGGAGGAGGAGGAGAAGAGAAGGAGGAATAGGGAGTTTTTTTTTTATTGTCCTCCAATGTGAAAACGAGGCAAGGATCTCATTGTCTCGACTATTAACCAACCAGTTACAGCAAAAGCCGTTAATATGATCTCTGGATTGTCGACTTCGTTAAAATTTTTATGAGGCGCTGGAGGGGTTTGTTTCTAAATCATAATATGAAGAAAGCTTCAAGCTATATTAAACAGTTATGCATTACATTGCGTTTCTTTGAATGTGATAACAATAAAAATAAGATAACAATAAAATTAAAATATGACTGAAAGAAAATAAAAATCCAATCACTAATAAAATAAATTTTATTAATGATTAAATTTTTATTTTATTTTTAGCGCCTAAGACAATGAAATGTAATTTCAGTTCTCATTAATTAACAACTATATCTATAGGATGAATTTAATGTACAGAATAAAAACAATTCCTGATAAATATATTTTATTTATGATGCATTTTCTTTTTCCGCAAACCTGATGGAAAGGCTAAATAGTAAATGTGAAGCCCAGAGTGAATTAGATACATAAATTTATTGGGTAGAATCATTACATCTCAAGCAAGGCACTAATGTCAATGAGAGACAAGGTATTGCTTTGATTGAACAAGAATGAGGTGACTTTAGTGAGAAGAAAAGCTAATAAAAGCGAAAGTATTTTACTGGCAACTGACAATGCTTCTAAATATTAAAAATCCTAAGCAGAATGGAAGTAAGTAACAGGAAGGTACCTTCATAAACTAGAATTGTGAGAAAGGAAACTATCAGAATAGAACTTCCAGCTATGTAAACATTGACAATTAAAATGACGAGACATATTTGCTAATTTTTATTCTTGAATTAATGCAATCAAAGAAACAAGTCAGAGCATTCATTAAAAAAATTTCCCTGTAAACATTTATAGAAAAACCTGAGTAGTTTAATTGAAACCATAATATGTAGAAACCTTCAAGAAGTATTTAATAACTATTGATTATATCTTGCTTCTTTAATAATTTGAAATTGAATGAGATAAAATTTAAAATACGACTGAAATATTTATTCTATTAATTAGGTACCTCCACTTATTTTTAATAACTAACTTTTAAATTTAAATTTTTAAAAATAAAAAAAAATTCTTGAAAATTTTGCTTTAGTTTTAAAAGCAAAATACTCTGGTGTATTCCCAACGAAAATTGTATCGATTGGAATCTAAAATATTTCAATGTTTTTTAATTTTGTGGCTATTTTTGAGCGCTCGACATATTTTTAAACAAAAGTTAATTCTCTGTTTTAAAACCATGCAAAAATAAAACATACATATATGACAGATTATTTTTGTAAATTTAACAAATTTAATGTTAAATTAATCTGATTTACACAAGTATTACTTATTTATAACATGAAATTGAGTATAAAACTATTTATTAATCACAGAGTTGAACTTTTTGATCTGTCCGCCGTATATCAAATTAGTTGACAGGTTGTCAGATTAGAGATAAATGTATGGCCATCATAAGTGACATAATTGTACATTTTTTTGGATAAGGGGAGGAAACTTTTAATAACGTGATCTTTTAATTTACACATAGAAATTACCATAGAAAAAAAAACTTCACACACACACACACACACACACACACACACACACACACACACACACACACACACACACACACACACACACACAAGAAAAATCATTTTAAAAATAGGAAGGCGGAACTATTTGTATTAAACTTTTAAATTTTCGATTCCTAAATATAATCTTCGCTTAAGTTTTTAAACTAAAGTCAACAAAACTTTGAAGTACTTTAAAAATATTTTTAAACATTATAAATTATTATAATTAAACAAAAATGAAAACAATTCTTTTAAAATTTCATTAGTAATCAAAAAATGTTTTTCTTCAGACTATAATGTCCTTAATTTTTATTATTTATTCAAGCAATTAAAAACTTATCAAATTAAACAATATCATAGTTATATTGCATTTTTTATTTTACATTTGGGAGCAGTTTTTGGAAAAAGAGGCAATTTTTTTCAAAAAAATAATAGAGAATTTACATTCGTTAATGAGTCCTGCGTTTAACTAATAAAACCACTTTTCGCAGCAAAATTTAATTTTTGAAAATTTCATGAATTTACATGGAGGCGAATAACGAGTGTAAAAGTTTTTTTTTTACCAAGATTTAAAAAAAATAATCATTCCAAATGAAGCTGCTCTTCTTTAACCAACATAGAGAATCTTTTCTGCCTACCATCTAATAGAGAGCAACACACTGCGCCTTGTCAGAATCCATTTTGCACTTTTATAAATATACTATTCATATGTGCATTGAATACTGTTGCCATATCTGGTCGCCCACTCTGCTATCTATCTTGAAGATCTTGTCGAAATCCAAAGAAGGACATGTAATATAATCGATCCTAACGTATCAGCGCACCTTCAGTCACTTTCTCACTAATGTCATATGATTTCAACCTGTCTATTCTACAAGTATTTTTATGGCAAATGCATTGACAAACTTTTTCACCAGGTTCGCGTTCTCCTAGATTGGCATAAAGGTCCCACCCTCATACCGTCGAAATAGTTAAATGTAACCTCTTCTTCATTTTTATAGTTTCTTTTCTCAAACATCTTGATGTTGAACCTTTTTCCATTTCCTTGATCCTCTGAGAGCTACAATCTGCAAATTTTTAAACGCAACATCAATTGCCAAAATGGCGAAATTCATAATAAATGTAACCTTACAGTTCAAACCAAACCGGATACCAGGTTTGTTCTTAGAGCGCAACTTTTTCCAGAAAATATACCCACGAAATAAAACCAACAGACAAAATTGTAGCAGCCGGTAAATTTTTATTTTGTTGCAACCTTCGTTGATCGTCAGTAGGTCAAGATCGATTTGTCGAAAGTATACTCCTATTGAGTTGGTCCAAGCAGTAATAAAAAAAAATAGTAATAAAAAATAACACTCGATGTAATATAAAAAAATTATACCACTATTTTTATATCGAGTATTGCGTACAGTGATATGTTAATAGCTGTTAACATGCAGGCCTGTCAACCTAAATTGTCCACAAATCGGACGCGAGACTTGGTTAAGCTGGTAAGGTCTGGCTTGTGAATTTAGAGAAGTTTGTTTAGTAGATTTGGTAAGTTTGGTTCAAGGCTGATGTCAGAGCTTTGCTTCAGCAGTTTGTCACATGCGTTTTCTAGTAGTCGGTGACTGGAGCGGTCTTTGGCGATTTACCGTCTTTCTTGATTTCTCTCAAATTCTTCTGTACTCTCCTTATATTGTTTTACGCATTCATATTTATTGATGTCTATCAAAAACTGGTGTCGGGGTATAAGGCACTTGGGGAGATTAGTATTCCTCCCACTCACCATCTTTACTGCCTTTGATCCTGAGAAATAATTATTTCCCAATTTGGAAGTTCCTTCCTTTTCTTAAATAACGGTTGTAGGGATTACTCGGTCTACATCTTCTTCCTCTTCTTTTGAGCATCTCCCACAAATACTGCGTGGACCGCTCTTTTCCTTCTTTAATCTTTCTTCTAATTAGAAAAACAACCATCATTTTAAACGCACTTTTTTCTTCTTTTTCTTTCTGGTCAGAAAGTTGAATAGGTAAATGACCTTCTCTTTCTCAGTCTAAGGTCAGTTACTCAGGGAAAAGCTTGTAGCTTACATTATGGCGATAATCATTCAGCAGAATGTCTAAATTCCTCCATGTTGTTTTTTTTTTATCAAAACAAATTAGTCGGTATCTATTGTTTTCAATCCTGATCCCTCTGCAGGGAAATTCGCCAAATCTGTTTAATATTTTCTTCCCATCCGAAATAAAACACGAGACATTTGGCTTTTTGTAAAGTAACCTTTTTGCATCTTCACTGGCGTTTAGAATTTTTATCGGTTTTATCAAGTAACTGTCCACCCATCGCCTGTTCAAATTAGTATTGTTTTTAGCTGACCACCTGATTCGTTTTTATAATTTTCAATCTCTGGGAACGAATTGTCTCGTTCTTTATATCTTTAACCCTTTTTCAAGAAACGTTTATCAGTATATCGTTTTGTATATTAAAAAATATTACCAATTATCTGCAATCAAACAGTTTAACAATTATAGTCGCAATGAGTATGGACTTAACATTCACAGAAAAGAAAACAATTTAGTGACCAAAAGTTTTAAGCATTTTTTAAATAAAATTTTGATAATAGAAATTGAAATTGTAATGATCATGGTATTTTGAGGAAAAGTTTTAAATGTATTGCACTAATTTAAATATTTTACCTGAAATTTTAATTTTGTTTTCAATTAAAAAAATAACAAAAGTTCCGTTAAAAATACTTTTGCATAGATAAAAAAAAAACTGTTTTTAATTCAATCATATTATATTATTTTTTGTTCTTTAGTGCCTCTGTTAGTCAATTCAAACGTACGTTACGCCTTGTCATTATCACATAAAAATGGGGGATTCCAATTTGGTAGCGAGGAAAGATGGAAAAGACGTATCCCAAACGCTGTTCCATTTCAGTGAGAAAAAGGATGAAATGAAGATAGAAGAAGCGAGAGGCTTTCATGTGTTTTATTTCTACTTCAGCGAAATAGAAAAAAAAAACTTTTTTGAATCTTTTCAGTTGTAACTTTCTCCGTCTTCAAATAATGTGCTTCATTCATATTCATGATTGTTATTGTAATATTAAATTGTTAAGCTCCGATATTTAACGATGCTATAAGAGAATTTCCACAGGTATTTTATAATGGTAGAACTTGCAGTGGTTTTATTGAATCCTTAACTTATGAATGATGATTCAGCAGAAAATTAAAGAAGAACCGTGAATATGTCACGTGTATTTCTAGGATTAAAATTCCCAATTAACCCGAATATTATGTCTTATTAATGACCGGTCAACATCTGCAAAATGTAATTTAAGGAAAAATTTAATCTGAAAAAATATATATATATAACCGGCCGAATTTTGTACCGGTTAATTTACGATTCTATCCTTAACATAACTCATTTTTTCAAATATACTCCATCGTTTGTAAAATTTTATCATATGATTGAGAGTCTTTAATCCTCCCTCCATTATCACTACGTCCACTGAAATTATGAGCTAGAAGGTAAATTAGAAAGTAATTTAGAAAGAAAATGGTCTTTTTGTCATCGTAGAATTTTTTTTTTTAATCATCTCACCCCAAGCAAGGCATTCCACTGCGACTATTGCGCATGGGGTTACATAGGAGAAGGTTAAGAGAAGGAGTGGTTAGACATAGGGAATGTTAGGAGGAAGGTGACAGATGAGTAAGAATAGCGAGGATGAGGTTTGGGCAGATGGGAAGAGTGTTTGATAGAATGGAAGCAGGTTAGTGTGTTAGGAGGTGTCTATTGACCTTACATTTAAACTCCTGGAGATTGTAGCCGTCGGGGAAGCAATTGTGTGGAAGAGAATTCCACAGTCGGGAAGTGCGAGGAAAGAAACTGTTGGAGTAGAAGTTACGGCTGCATTTTATCGGTTTCACTGTAAAAGGGTGGGATCTAGTTGCTAATCTAGTATTGCGTTCAAATTCGTATTTAGGGGGCACCAGTGATCTAAGTTCATCGGAGCAGAAGCCGTGAAAGTATTTATAGAAGAGACACAGGGAAGCCACGTTGCGCCGGTGGGAGAGAGACTGCAGGCGGTCTGCCAAGTCGGTATCTATCACATTACAGACCCTCCTCTGAACCTTATTGAGAAGCCCGAGAAGAACAGCAGGGGCACCCGACCAGATATGGCAGCAGTATTCAATGTACGGGCGGATGGTAGATTTATAAATGTGCAGGATAGATTTAGACGGAAAAAACTTCCGGGCCCTACACAGAGAACCGACTTTCATAGCAGCGGATTTAGCAATGGATTCGATATAGTCATTCCATTTGAGGTCCGCTGAAAGTGTGAGACCAAGGAGGCGTAGTGTTTTACTCTCTGGGAGGCAAGCCTGGTCCATGCTAATGTGAGGTAGGTGAGATTGACGATGATGGTTAATTGAGAGTAACTTCGTTTTCGAAGCATTAAAATTTACCAACCATTTCTTACCCCAGTCCAATATGGATTGGAGGTCTTTTTCAATCTCGGCTGCGAGGTTAGCTTTGACGCCTACACCAGACTTTTGTAGGAGGCGGGAGTAAACTGTGGTGTCATCGGCGTACAAAACTATTTGGGCTCTTATGGAATCAGGGAGATCATTAATGTATATCAAGAAGAGTGTAGGACCTAAGATGGAGCCTTGGGGGACACCTGCATTTGTATGGTAGTTCTGAGAGACATGTCCGTTTAATACCACCTTCATTGTGCGGTTAGAGAGGAATGACTGGATTAGTTCAAACAAATGTCCAGTTATACCATAGCTCCGCAGTTTACATAGAAGGCCAGCATGCCAAACTCTGTCGAACGCCTTAGATATATCTAATGCAACGGTTCGGGTTTCGCTATTTCTGTCGAGTGCCTGGTATATGTACTCGGTGATGGTCGTTAGCATATCAGCAGTAGACCTGGTGAAGCGGAAACCATATTGCTTGTCCGAGAGGAGCCTGTGTGCTGTGAGATGCTGAACCACCTCGGCGTTGAACACTTTGCCAAAGATCGGAAGAAGGCTGATAGGGCGGTAATTTGCAGGGTCAGAAGATTCTCCATTGTTTTTAAATATAGGAACTACAGAGGAAGATTTCCAACAGGCAGGAAAGCAGGAAGCAGATAGGCAGAGGTTGTAGAGCTTAGAAAGGACAGAGGAGAGTTCAGGGGCACATTTCTTTAAGACTATGGTTGGGATTCAGTCACCACCGCTCGCTTTGTGAGGGTCAAGTTTTAAGATTATCTTAGAGACAAGCGAAGGTGTAATGTGGACATCATTCAGTTGTGCCTCGGTTCTAGGTGAAAAGTCGGGTGTAAAAACTCCAGATGAGTCCAGACTCGAATTGTTCGAGAATCTGCGGGCAAAGCATTCAGCCTTATCTGCTGGGGAGGTGAGGACCTCAAATTTGTTGATTAGCGGGGGTATTGTGGACTGGCTCTTGTTAAGTACTCTTTTGCAGAGTTGCCAGTAGTCTTTAGAGCCGAATTTAGAGCATGCTATATGTTGCTTCATTCTGGCAGCAAACAACATCTTAGCTTCGTTAAGTATCCTTTTACACTTATTACGAGCTGAAGTGAAAAGGCGCCTGTTTTGGTCCGACGCGTAGTTACGATAGAGTCGGAAGAAATGATTCCGGTGGGCAATGGCAGCCGAGCAAGCGGGTGAGAACCATGGAGACGAATGAGATTTAAGCTGGAATTTCCTAGCAGGGATGAAGGCATCGATGCCAGCCTTAACCCAGGAGGAGACCTCGGATGCACATTCTTCGATGGGAAGACTAAAGACGATGTTCCAAGGGATGTCACAGAGGAAGTCTCGGAACGAATCCCAGTCTGCTCTTTGATAGCAGTAGGATATTCTATTTGTCTGGGTTTCATGTGTCGGGCGGGAGTGGAGTGAAATATTGACGGACACTACAGTGTGGTCAGAGTTTCCGAGTGGGCAGAGTTGTCTGGTAGTGCAAGAGTCTGGGATGGAAGTGAAGCAGAGGTCTAGAAGTGAGTCCCTTCCGTTAGGGTTGTCGGAGAAATGCGTGGGGAAGTCGACTACTTGCGTAAGGGATTGGGTGATTGAAAAGTTCATGGTGTAGACACCAGCAGGGTCAGTGACAGCGTTCTTCAGCCACTTGGTGTGGTGGGCGTTAAAGTCACCAAACACGAATATATGGGCAGAAGGATGGGAAGAAATGGCTTTGTCGATATTGTCAGAAATGATGTCAAGTAACGAACAGTCAGGGGAAGAAGGAGAGCGGTAGAGAAAGAAGAGATAGCTAATCGAGCTGAGAAGTGAGAGGCGGAAGCACATGAAAGAATGATGGGGATTCAAAAGATGACACCCTAGCTAAGGGAAGGTGTTCGCTGACATAGACACCAAGACCATGCATATGAACATTGGAGTCCTTTCTAAAAAGGGGAAGATAGCCAGGAACGTAGAACTCAGATGAGGGGATAGAAGGGTTAAGATTAGTTTCACATAGGGCTAATATATCAGGTGAGTTATTATGGAGGAATGAATCTACGCTGAGGAAGTTGGTGCGGATGCCGCGTATGTTAGTGAAAGAGATGCAGCCAGGTTTGGGCGTTTTCAAATGAGCTGGTTTAGTTTTGCTATTATGTTTGCATTTTTCCATAGTGATTCAGTTAAGGAGAGGTCTTAGAATAGAATCAGCCGGTCAATCATTTGCAACTTGTGAAGTATGGAAACTGGCGCGGCCTACAACATAATGTGGCCTCGGGGTTGCCCACCGAACGTTCATGCAGGGACGCCCGTCCATGCGCGATATGACACTACAAGAACCCCGGTATTATTCAACTGTTGATCAGAGCAGCCTCTCAAGACGCTACGCAAGAGTTCGGGCTCCTAATTACCAGTCGGAAGCAGCAACCAGGAAACTGCCAACCCGGTACCCTCAGAATGTAAAGACGTTGCCACCATACTCCGTAACTGCAAAGAGCTTCCAGCTGAACTAACACTAAGACCGGAGAAGGGGGATGAACCGGGAACCCCTTCCTAAACAAGAAACAAGGCGATCACCTCTAAACTCATTCAAAAGAAGTGGGTGGAGTGTGAGACCGGGCGATAGTAGGAACTATCTACTCCAATTAAAAAAAAAAAAAAAAAAAAAGAAAGAAAAAATTGAATGAGAAATTTAAGAATAAATGCAATGATATATTGTATGGAACAAAGAACTATTGGGTGATTAACTCAGTTAATGATAGGACAAAAAAGACTAATGCCGTTGCTTTGCAAAATTTCAGCTATGCGCTTAATTTTAAAATTTTTTTCTTTTCTCTTAGCAAATTCGTTTTAGGAATTTATTGCGCACCAGAATGCTTCTTCAGTGATGTCTATTCTGAAAGTTTCGAGCCTCCATGACATTAGACTTTTATTTCCATGGGCCCAACCGAGAGTATTCATTTCTTGACTAGCATTCTGGAATAGCTTCTGCATGAATGTAATAATTACTATTTGTACCGACTCAGAAGCGGTCATTTCATTCAATCCTATGTAAATATTCTGAACTATTGGGATTTGTTTCATTTTTGACTATTATTGTTTTGGTCAATCAGAAGGGCGGATTGCGTTTTGCCCTTAACCTTTATCCAAAATAATTCAGAATGGCGGCTTTCTTTTTTTTTTTTTTAGAAAATGAGAAACGTAGATATATATTTTTCATTTAGCTCCAGACTTATACTATTAAATCTATTAATTTTATCACTTCCATTTTGGATGTGCCTCTTCTTTTTGTTCCAAGTAAATTCTAAAAAAACAACTAATGAACAAATAATAATATATACCTAGAGGCGTCAAGATGGCATAAAATTCGGATAAATATAGGATTTACATGAATTAAATAGAGTTTAAGGTTATTTTATGAGTAGAAACATATTTTAATTTTAAATTAATAATTTCTTCTATTTTTTGTTATTTAAACCCAAATTAAAGATTCAGTGATAATTAAATTTTTAAAATACGTTTTCAAATTTCTAATAATAGCTGTGTTGTTATTTCTACGCCGTGAAATATATTTAATATGAAGGAAGTAAAATAATCTTTTGAAAATATACCCTTTTGATCTTGAAGAGAAAAGTTCTCCATTAATATCATCAGAGTTCTGAAGAGCAACATTACACATTAAAAAAATGTCAAGTATGAAGAAATCCTGATTAGAAAAATATTTCTCGAGTAAGTAAAAGGGTAGTAAATAGTACATGATTGAAAGAGAATACTCAAGTTGAATATTGTTGCTGACAAAGTCAAGAGGCACTGTAGATTTTTTTTCATTGCTCAAGTACGGAGAAATAAAAGCAATAATATCTGCCATATTCTTTTTAAAATAATCAGAAATCAATTGTCTTATGAAAAAAAACAAAAAACAAAAAACGGATGAGTAGAATTAGTTCTAAACATTGAAAGCAACTTTGCATTTAATGGCATTCCAATTAGTTTTGTATTGAATTGTACCATGGAAAGTATAGAGGTTAAAGAACAGATTTCTTGAACAACAAAACACTTTTCCACGTCTTTACAATGTTTACATGAGGGTAACTGACAGGTTTGTCAAAGTCAAGAAGCAACCCTTAAAAAAAAGCTCTTCTAATGATAATTTTGATTTCTTGAAAGTTATTGATTTTCTTTTTCTTTTTTTTTTAGGAAATATTGCCAAAGATTCTATTGTGATGGTTTTTATGTCCCTTGGAATTTGGATCAAACTCTAAAGAATTCAACATGAAAAACTTTTTTTCTGTTTCTTTTTCAATCACTACTAATTTTTATCTCATATTTCGTTTTTGATGAAGCAGAATTTAAAAGCATTAAAAATTAATTTACAGCTGAATTTAGAGATGATATATAATTGCACACAGTCAACAACAGCAACTGATTTCAGCAATTTCAAAGTGGTAATAAACCTCAATTATTTCTTTATAGAAATCACAAAACAGTCGCGTATTTTCCGCCTATTTTGTCAAAGAAAACTTGTTTTACTATTTTCAATTTTGCATAAAACCATGAAATAATCTACTATTTTGAATTTGTTTAATAATCTTTACATAGATAATAAAAGAAATTAACAATAGTGCATCACCCGTAGAAAATTTTATATTTATATATATATATATATATATATATATATATATATATATATATATATATATATATTATAAAATTATCTACAGGTGATGCAATATTGTTAATTTCTTTTATTATTTATGTAAAGATTATTAAACAAATTGGTTTTTAAATGGTTTATATATATATATATGTAAATCTTCTTTAACAATAAAGTCTTGGAGTAGATTTTTTGATTTTTGCCAAATTTACTAATGTTTGAGTGAAACTTCTAATTATTTCTGACTAATAGATAATCCAGGAATTTCATCTATAAACGGAGGGGGGGACTGGCTATGCGTAAAAATGCCGACGTCATTCTAGTTTTATATTGATGATTATTGATCCTGTGAAATGAAATTGTCAGAATGTTTTTCTTTTTTCAAAAAATTCATCTGCGACATATAGTGTCCATTCTTACTAGTTATCTATTGTTTCTGTTATTATTAGTTACATGAGCAACAAGGAAAATTCATTGGCTATTTTTCTGTAGACGATTTAATGTTTAACATAATTTGTTGAAAAATAAAATATTCAAGCAATCTGATTTTTGTTCTTGTTCTTCCTTGAAAACTTCTAAAAGAAATAAATTGCGATATAAACCCTAATTTGCCACGATCCACAATGCTGTTAATATACGACCGAACTTTTTCAGGCTGTTACTTTTATGACTAAACCTGAAACTAATGAAGCAATGTAAGACGAAAAATCTTAAAACAAATGAATAAATAAGTAAAAACTGAGTTGTAATTAGTAAAATAAAAAGAAACAAAAAAAACCCCATGCAATTAAAGTATAAAAATAAACCTAGCCTTCATATGATTAACATGAATTTAGTTCTATTTCGCCAATATCAATTTGATTGAGATAAAATACATTTTTCTAATGACACTCTTTCAGCAACGAGACATGTTAAATTTTCAAAATTGTCTTCTATATTTACCATAAACCATTCATAACAAATCCGTGTCACATTGAATATTGGAATTAAAATCTGATACTTTTCTAGGCTTTACATTCAAATAATTTAAACTAACAGTCAATATAAAGCATCTAATCTAATATAATATAGTTGCATGAGGTTTAAAATACATTTTAACAATGAAAAAATCTCCTTGAAGATTTTATTTTAGTTTTAATTCTAAACTAAGAGATTGAATTTAATATTTGTCAACAACCGAAATGCTTTGCTGTATTTCAAAACGAATTTAAATTTATTGGAATGATTTTTGGAAATCCTTAAAATCGGCTGTATTGAGAAATCAATCAACGCAACATGATTCTTTTTATTAAAAAATATCAAAAAAATAAAATATACTTTTCTGAAAATTTATTTGAGGAATATTTATTGATTTAAAGTTTAATTAATCTGAATTTAAACAATCAGTACTTACATGTAGTTTAAAATATTGCAGAAAAAAAGATTTTTAACATGGAGGTGGTTTTTATAAGGTATTGACACATTTTTCGACAATCTGACATTTATGAGATTTATATAAGGGGGAAATATTTATAGTAAAACTACATGACAAATACAGCATAACGACTTTTAAGATATTTTTAACCAACACCTAAACGTAAAAAAAATAAAGATATTTGAAGCATTCAAATATTTTATTGAATTTTAAGTACTTTGGCTTCGTAGTCTTATTTACAAAAACTCTCATTGAGGAAATGTTAGATAATTACCAATAAATTTCAAATTCACTGTAGGTAACGCTTTTACTTTCTGATGTCCTGATTGCATGTCCGGATTTACAAAATCGGCAAGTTTGTACAAATGCAAAAAAGAAAAAATGAACTTTCCTGCCTGCTTGAAGTCCTCCTCCGTGGTTCCTATATATAAAGATACTGGTGAAACCTCTGACCCCTCTAATTATCGCCCTATCATCCTCCTACCGATTTTTGGCAAAGTGTTGTGAAAGCTATCATCAACGCCGAGGTGGTTCAACATCTCAAAGCTCATAGACTCTTCTCTAACTAACAGTATGGTTTTCACTTCACCAGGTTTACCGCTGATATGCTCACGACCATCACTGAGTTTATACAATCTCGACAAGAACAGCGAAGCTCGAACTGTTGCCCTAGATATCTCCAGAGTTTGGCATGCTGGCCTTCTACGCAAGCTGCGGGGCTATGGTATAACTGGACAATTGTTTAACCTAATCCAGTCATTCCTTTCAAATCGCACAGTGAAGGTAGTATTGAACGGACATGTCTCCCAATACTATCATATGAACGCGGGTATCCCTCAAGGATCTATTCTAGGTTCTATGCTTTTCCTGATCTTCATTAACGATCTCCCCGATGTTATAAGATAAGGCATATACGCTGACGACACTACTGTTTACTCTCGCCCTGATAAAAAATCTGCCGCGGCTGACAAAACAAACCTCGCTGCTGAGCTTGAAAAGGCCCTTCAATCCGTGGTGGACTGGGGTAAGAAATGGCTCGTGAATTTTAATGATTCTAAAACGAAGCTGCTATCTATTAACCACCAAAGACAATAGCTCCTACCTCCCCTAGCATGGATCAGGCTAGTCTCCCTGAAAGCAAAACACTCCTTGGATTCACGCTCACAACAGACATCAAGTGGAATGACTATATCGAATCAATAGCTAAATTTGTTGCTAAGGAGGTCGGTTCTCTGTGTAAGGCCAGGAAGTTTTTTCCGTATGAAACCATCTTTCACATATATAAATATACTATCCGCCCGTTCATTGGATACTGCTGCCATATCTGGTCGGGTGTCCCTGCTATCTACCTTGAGATCCTTGACAAAATCCAACGGAGAATCTGTAATGTGGTCGATCCCGACTTGGCAGCTCAGATATAGTCACTTTCTCACCGGCGCAATGTGGCTTCCCTGTGTCTCTTCTACAAATACTTTTACGGCTTCTGCTTTGATTAGCAACTAGGTCCCACTCTTTTACTGTGAAACCAATAAAATGTAAATGCATATTCTACTCCATTAGCTTCTTTTCTCGCAGTTCCCGCCTATGGTATTCCCTTCTGTTTACTTGCTTCCCCGACAATCTCCACGAATTTAAATGTAAAGTCAATAGTCATCTCACTGACTTGCATCCTCCCTCTCATGCTCCTTTCTCCGTCCACACCACTCTCTTCAGTATTCTCATTCTTCTCTTACCCACACCCTGACACCACTTATAACCTGTCGCTCTTTCTCATAACTTTCCTCTTATGTAATCGCCCTGCGCACCAGTGGCACAGAACCGCCTTGCTTGGGGCGATATGATTATAAAGAAAAGAATAAAAATTCTCCTTTACTAAACTGAGAATCGAGAATTGTAACACGTTTCTCCATTTATGATTAGTAAATACAAAAATTAGTAAAGTTTTTATTCAATAACAATTTCAGTTGTACACTAAAAAAATAATCTAAAAAAATTAGAATCATTTAAAATCGTTTTATTCATAAATTATTCGAATTAACAAAATGAAAACAATTATTTTAAAATGCATCAGTCATCGTACTTTTTGTTGTTAAGAGAATAGTCCATTATATATTTTATTCATTAAAATTAATTCAAGGATTTTAAATTAAATAACATAATAGTTTTATTGCATTTTTATTTAAAGATTCAGAGAAGAATTTGTGTAAGTCGTTAACCTGTTTCACTAAAAACATTTGTTGATTTAAATTCTCTAAGAACTAAAACAAATATTAAGTGATAAAAAAAATTTCTCGAAATTTCTCGAAAATTTCATCAAATAAAATAACATTTTTTGCACCTGTCCTACATCACTACAGTGGTGGTAGTGGGGATGTTTCTGTGCGTCTAGAAACTTTTTATAAAGCTTTTCTAAAAAAAGAAACATTGAAAAATATAATTTAATTAATTTAGGAATAAATCCAGGGGAACAATTTCGAAGGTTCCCAAAAAAGATTAAAAGAAATTCTGCATAAAATATTCATTGGTCTTAGCTCTTAATAATAACACAAAGATTTTGACAGTAACAAAAATATTTTTATTAAGTTTGGCGCATTTTCCTTCATGATATGCTCATTTTAGCGAATCTTTGGAGTCACGTAATATAATATAATATAATATAATATAATATAATATAATATAATACAATATACATGTCTTTTCCATATTTTGATTTTAATTTCCACACGTGGCTAGCCAATTTTGTAGAGTTTTTTAAAGTTTTCTATTTTGAATGTAGACTTGTGATTGAACCATCTGGTCTTAAAGGTATCTTTGGTTGAACCCAAACACACACACACACATATATATATATATATATATATATATATATATATATATATATAACAGTTGACTGAGAAGTTCATAGGTTAAACAAAATACTCTCATGGAATTGGACCAAATCAGGTTTATCTTTCAACATAGTCCCCCTTGCGTTCTATACACTTCTTCCAACGGTGCTTAGTTACCATTGGTGAAGAAACTTTCAACAGGTTGGTCAAAGAATTCATCAACAGCATATGTGACGTTATCATCACTGCAATACTGTTTTCCAGCCAAGTGTTTCTCATGTTACTGAACAGGTGATTGTCAGATATGGCAAAATCAGGAGAATAGCAAGTATATTCAGCAAGTTCAAAGTCACAATCACGCCCAACAACCATCGAAACCAAGGACTTGCAAGCTGGAGCATGAAACAGGACACATTTAATTAATTCTTGGGTGCTTGGTTTGATAATGTTTTGTAATTTTCTCAGCAAACTGGCATAGTACTTTCCCTTGGTAGTCTGACCCTTCTGAATATACTCAATAAACACATGCCAAAAAGCTGGGACCATTTATACACTGGATATGAAACGACCTTGGTATTTGAAGCAGATGAAGATGGATATTTTCACTGCATAGTTTGTCTCTTTGTCTCTGGCTCAGTGATGAACCCAACACTCATCCTGGGTTAGGAAACCAACTGGAACTGCCTCAACCAATGTTAGATTTTCCGTGATACGATCAACCTAATGCAGTTTGGATCAATTGTCAGAAGACGTGCCACCTGCCGAGCAGAAAACCTCGTCATAACAAGTTCATCATGCAGAATATTCTCAACTCTCTCACAGCATATGCTAATAGCATCGTCTATTTGATTTATAGTTAACCGCAAATACATTTCCTTTTCTTCCTGCTATAGGTTGAACAGCAGGACAGCTTTGGTTCTATAGCCTTGATTGGCAACCAGTCTACTGCAGAAAGAAATGGTAACCTACTGTTAAAAAACCTACTGCCTAGTCAAGAATTGAAAGAGACATGATCGCCCAAGCGTGTAAAACGCATGATATTTAATTAACTGCCTGACAGACTGACTGATTTACGCGTCATGAAAATTTGAAAAAATAGAAAAATTAAAAATCTTAATTCTCAGAAGATTTATTTTTATCGGTAATTTTTTTATCTAATTATCTTACATATTTGACTATATTTTATGTGGGAATTTTATAAAATTAAATATCGTAAGCTATTATAAAAACATAATTAAGAAAAAGTTGAAAAGATTAATCCATTGACGAATATAAAATTTCCATAATTATTCCATTTTTAAAAATATTTTCTAAGTCAACGTGTTCAGCTGTAAAAATTTGAATAATGTAAAGAATATTTTTGAGCATTGTTTACGTTCGCTCGTAAAAAGTGAATTTGTTTGTGCTTGTGTGAGTGTTTTTTGTTTTTGTTGATTAGCACTCTCTAGACTTTTCTCTGCACCCGACGTTTGTCAGGGTCGAAAGATATTTATCGTATAATTTTAAAAGGAGTCCTGTTCATAATATAACCAATGTATATAAATTCTTGTTAAAAAATAAAATCCTTGCATTTACCTTGATAAACGAAAATTTTCATTTTTCTGTATTCATAAATATGTATACTAATCAACTACAGTTTTTTAATGAAGGCGTTTTTCTATTTTTTTTTGTACGAGAGGGTTTACTTATGAAGTCAAATGAAAAACAGAAAAATAATTTAATACATTGCTCTAATCGTTCTTCCCATCATGTACCTCTTTTCTTTGTTTCCCGTTTTTTATTTATTTACCTATTACTTACTTGCCATAAAACATTAAATTTTAGATAAAATTTTGGTGATTTTTATTATGTATAAAATTAAGAAAAATACTAAGGAATTTAAATTAATTTTCTTTTAGTAAAAATAGTCCTGAAACATGTTCAGAAAGGGTTTAGCTATTTCGAACAAAGTGTTTAGAAAGTAGTCTTGCGTTTCACCGCTTTTAATGATGAGGCAACCAAACAAGACAGAACCAAGCTTTAATAGTACGAAACTGATTCGAAAATGAGATTCTCATCTCTTTTACCCGACATTGTTTCGTTTATAGTCCCTGTCTGAGTTTAAACACACGAGGGCTTATACAGTTAAATAACAATATATTGAACATTGTTTACTCTATAAATTACAAAAGCGCAGTACTGCTAAAAACCATTTAAAACGTCTGTGCCGTGTATATGGATGCAGTGAGTGGTTGTACATGTCAGATGCGGTTTAAAAGGTATCAAAACAGCGATTGAGAAATATTGGACACGCTTTGCTCTTGAAGGCGACCAAATCTAAATGAAGAAATTTTGAAATTTGCTATTGAATTGAATCTACGTCCAAGCAGCAAAAACTTGACGCAAATCTTTACTGTTGGACTAGCGAGATGCAATCGCCGTTCCTACTCTAACAGTTTTTTCTCGTACTTCGCACCTGTAAAACTACCTTTCGATTACTTACTTCCCTGATAAATACAATATTGAAAAATTTAAATGCGACATCAATTCTCATCTGTTTTCAACCCTTTTATTTTTTGTCTTTTTCTCAACCTTCCACTTTCTCAATGTTCTTATCCTCTTTCATTTTCACTCTACTTAGATCCTCTCTGTGTTCTAGTGGCATTGTCACCTTGAAACGATTAAAATACATATTAATAATAAAACATATTTGGATCAGAGTACAGGTTAAAAACAAACCAAACGAAAACTTCATAAAAAAATGGCGACGATCATTACATGATGGTAGAAAATTAGATTCACATACGTCATCTTAAATCTTGGCAAAACCCTCGCAGCAGAAATTTATTGCTAGAAATCGAAATACCGCCCCAAGAAAAAAATGACACATGCTTTTAACATTAGTAAATGAAAATGAATCAATTCTTTTTTCCTGATAAATCCCGACTCTTAATCTCACAATAAAACAGACATTAATTAAATTAAATGGGCAACGAATTTTACGTCACCCAGCACACTCACCAGACTACTCTACGATCCAGTATTACTTTTCCATTGAAAGTTTCCGGCAAAAACTAAATGAAAAGATGTATATGTATATATGTATGTGTGTGCGTTTACGAGCGTGCATCTACGCGCGTAAAAATTCATAACTAAAAATATATCTGTAAAGAGACAGAATAAATCAAGACAAAAGAAAAACTTCTTCGGCGCGTTTTCGTCCTCTGATAGACTTAACGTGTCGGCTTAGGTAAGTTTCTTTTTTGTCTTTATTCATATATATATATTGAAACGCGTCTGTTAAGTTTTCCGTATATATATATATATATATATATATATATATATATAAGAGACAATGAATGTCTATTATGTTTAATCATGAGCCGTTCTAAACGTCGTATTTTGGCTTTAATTTCAGTTGAAAATAAAGACAGAAATTCTCCAACATTTGAATAATTTTTTATTAATTTGGTTCTAAGCTTTCGGCTCACATGAGCCATCTTCAGAGAGGTTATTGAGACGGTAACCCAATAACATCCACCATCATCGACGATTTTATTTTGTGCTTACAAAACTCCGCTAGGCAACGGCAATCTGATCAGAGAACAATTAAACAACATTTCTCAGAAAAAAATAAACATGTAGGTAATATCAGACAGATTTTAGTCAACAATACAATAATCCTTACTTATACACATAGTAAAATGAACCTTCAGATATTGGAGGCCATGTACATTAAATCCAAACAACCCACACTTAATAAAATCACGTTTAAATCTGGTCATATCACATTACATTGCATTTGAATACATGGTTCTGTTGTCATTTTGCGCTATTACGCGGTGTGACGTCATAGAACCGCATTGCAAATTTGAGAATTGCGTTTGTTATTTTTGGTAACTATTGCCGTTTGCAGACAGTTTGTCGTATACACAGGAATAGCTTTCTTGGACTCAAAAATACCCTGAAGAGGCTTGTGGTCCGTAATCAGAGTAAAATGGCGTCCATGCAGCATTTTATGAAACCTTGTATTGGCAAAGACTATTGCTAAGGCTTCCTTTTCAATTTGACTATAGTTGCGTTCTGCAGGTATCAGTGATCTAGTTTGGCCACCATCAGAAAAATATGAAAAATGATAGCTTCAACATTATAATCAGAAGCATCTGAGATTACAATATCCATGGATGGGTTGTAGTGTGTCAGCAAAAAATTTAAAGAAAGTCAGGACTTTACCTTTGTAAAAGCTGATTGACATTCATCAGACCAGTTCCATGGAATATCTTTTTTCAAAAGATTGTTGAAACTTGCACAAACTCGATAAAGCCCGGGCAAAAAAAGCACTGTAGTGGCTATCCAAGCCAAGAAAAAAAAAAGTAATGTTTTACATTTGTTAGTTTTATTTTTTATTGCCGAAGTATTTTCTGGGCCTGGTTTTCTGTCATTTTTGTCAAACATAAAATCAAGGTATTTAACTTTTTCATGGAAAAATTCGCATTTTCAACTTTAACACTGAATCCCTATTGGATTCGGATGAAAACAGAGTAAACACCGCAAAAGTTTTTCTTGGGATATAGCTGCAACGATGATGTTACCAATAAAAGCTGCAACTTCTGTCAACTGGTCAGCATGGCGTTCATTGTATGCTGGAAAATGACTGGTGCTGGTTTGAATCCGAAGCTAAGGCGGTTAAATCTGAACAAATCCTGATAGGTATTGATAGTAATGAGCTCCTAAAACTTCTCTTCAACTTCTAGTTGGAGAAAAGTATCGGGAAGAAATTGCGAAGAAATTTCTGACATTTAATTTAGTAAAAAGATCCTCTGGAACTGGCAGTTGATACTGATGTGCATCAAAAGAATTATTTAAAGAAGTTGAATAGTCAGCACATATCCAGACTTTTCCATTTACTTTTTTTACTATTACATTAGGAGCTTCCCATTGAGAATAATTTGTAATCTCCATTACACCTTCTTGCTAAAGACGTTGAAGTTCTTTTTCAGCCATATCACGTGTGGTATAATAAGGTACACGTTTTGGTCTAAAAATTGGTTTAGTGTTTTCTCTTAATTTCAAAATTGTTTTATTTTTAGTACATCAACCAAGGCTCTCTTGAAAAACGTCAATGAACTTATTTTTAAGTTCATCCGTAAAATGTTTTTCAATGTCCGAAACAGACATAAAATTAAATGTGTTGGACACAGACTGGAGAGGAATTTTAAAAAGATTAAGCTGTTTAATTCAGTCGAGACCAATTTAATTCACTTTGGAGTTTTCAGCAAGGTATCATACATCCGAAAATGTGGCAGCTGAAAATGTAATATTACACGTTAACTCATTAATTAAATTACTGTGGACCCCATAGGCGATTCTTGCTATGTGATCTGTTGCACACAAACATGGCTCTTCATGTAATTTCCAAGATGACTGTGATATTAACGCAATATCTGAAACTGTGTCAAACTAGAAACGAACTGGTTTGTTGTTCACTGAAACAACAATATATTTTCCGTTACTTTTATAGTTCGCCTTGAGTGTTGCAAACACCGAGTTTGTCTGCGTCGGCATTCTTTTTCGTTTTTTAATGAATTAAAGAGGAAAAAACTTTCTTCACGTCTAATCTGGCGTCAAACATTGCAATTTTGTTTCTTAAATGGACAAAACGTGCGTAATTCCAGTCACAACAAAACCAACAAATTGATTGAGGATTATTTTTTTGTTGCTTGGACGTTTCTTGTTAACGATGGAGTGTTTGGTTTTTGCATTAACATGTTATCTCTTTTAACGATTAAAAGATTGTTGCATTCAGTTGTTAGAGCTTAAATTGTTAAATCTTTATCGTTTTTCAGTTTGGTAAGTAGTCTGATCCGAATATCCCTGTGATTCAGACGTCAGTGTTGCGATAAAAATCAAACTTTAAAACTGCTCCTCTGTGAGGGAATTTAGAATAAATTTTTCACATTCTCAATTTACGATACCAGAAAACGTTACATAATCATCTTCACTTTTTTCTAATTTGAGACAATTAAGTCTGGTATTAAACAGTGACTACTTTTCCCAAAGATTTCTTTTAAGTGTTCAACTCTTTCTGTAAATGTGAAATCCGTTGGCTACTTTGGTAGGATGTAATTTGTGTAACGGTCGTGTTCCTGGATTCTCAGTTTCCGAATTAGTAGACGGACTTTTCCAATGTTTCTTTTTCTGTGAAAATTCGTTTTGGAAAATGTCTATCCATCTTTTGTACACACGAAGGAAAAGTTTTTTCCGCTTTTATTATCGTAATGAAATTCCGTTATGTTGTTAGCGATGTTATCCACAGAATTTGTGTTCAAATTCCTTCCTTCTTTTAAAATTTCCAGTTGGTGATTGAATTGTTCATTGAACTGTTGAGCTATCATAGTCAACAACTGCTGTTGTGGCATTTGGAACTGTTTTTGTTGTTTATTCAATATCTCTTTCAGTGTGTCTGGTAATATCGCAATTTTTGAGATTTTTTGTTTATCTCACCTTCGTCACCAAAAATTTGTTGTAACCCCAAATATTAGGAACAACAAAATATAACAAACACAGTTAAATATATTTTGAAACAGAATAAGATTCATTTTTTTATTCTCACCGACCAGGATACAGCAGGATTAGGTTGGATAACAAATTACTGTCTACGCGTGGTTTATTATCCAGCAGCCATGTTGTTCTCTTACCCAGTTTTCTGTTTGTTGCTTCTGACTTGTAGTTAAGGGCTCGAACTCTCGAGAGACCCCTCTGATTAACAGTTGAATAATATCGGGGTTTCATGTAGCGCCATGTTGCGCATGGATGAGTGTCTCGGCAAGTGTCTTTGGTGGTCAACCCTGAGGCCACAGTATGCTGCAGTCTGCGCCAGTTCCCTTCCTACATATGTTGCCTTTGACGACCGACTAATACGATTTCCCTAGGCTTCTCCTGACCAAAATAATTCTGAATCATGATAGCACTGAAGCTGATATAAAAAGATATAAAACTAAATCAGCTAAAACACCTAAACCCCTCAACATCTTTTCTCGAACGTCCGTGGTATCTGTTCCAACTTTTGGAGCTTAGAATTTTTCTTCCACGAAAACTCCCCGGAAATCCTAGCCCTTCAATCCCATTTCCCTGAATTTTATATCCCTGGTTACCTTCCCTTCTTTAGGAAGGACTCCAATGTTCATATGCATAGTCTTGGCGTTTGTGTCAGCGAGCATCTTCTTCTAGCTAGGGTGATTTTTCTTGAATTTCCACAAAATTCTTAGATGTGTTCACGTCTCTCTCTACTAAGCTGATTAGCTATCTTTTCTTTCTCTAGCGCCCCTCTTCCTACCCTGACTGTTTTGTGATTGACAAAATCTCTGACAACGTAGACAAAGCCATTTCTTCTCATCCGTTTCCTAATATATATGTGTTCGGTGACTTTAATGCACACAATGCCAAGTGACTGGAAAACTCTATCCAAGATCTTACTGGTGTCCTTACCATGAACTTTTCAATCACTCAATCTCTCAGGCAAGTGATGGATTTCCTCGCGCGTTTCCTCAGTAACCCTGAGGAACTCGGCTCACTGCTAGATCTTTGTTCCACTTCTATCCTTGACTCTTGCCATGTCATGCAGCTCTGGTCTCTTGGCAACTCTGATCTTGCCGTAGTTTCCGTTAAAATCGCCTTCTATTCCCCACCCTTCGAGAAACCTCCTATCAGCAGAATATCTTCCTGCAATCTTACTGCGGACTGGGAGGTGTTTTGCAACTTCTTTTGTGATGTACTTGGAACAAAGTTTTTAATCTCCCCGTTGAAGAATGTGCACCTAAGGTCTTCTCCTGGGTGAAATCCGGCATCGATGCTTTCATCCCATCTGGGAAGTTCCGACTTAAGCCTCATTTTCCCCCTTGGTTATCTCCTGCTTGTTCGGCCGCCATTGCCCACAGGAACCACTTCTTCCGGCTTTACCGAAGTGACGCGTCTGACCACAATAGGTGACAGGTTCTCTCTGCGCGCAATGAATGCAAGCAAATCATAGGTGATGTTAAGCTGTTGTTTACTAATAGAATGAAGCGGCGTACAGCATCCTGCAAGTTTGACTGTAAGGATTACTGGCGACTCTGCAAATTGTGCTAAACAACAGCAGACATTCGATCCCTCCATTATTCGACAATTTTGATGTTCTCACATCTACAGCGGACAAGGCTGAATGCTTTGCTCGCAAATTCTCTTACAACTCTGCACTACCCACACCCGACTTCTCTCCTAGAACTGAAACTCAACTGAGTGATATATACATAACCCCGTCTCTGGTCTCTAACATTATGTTTAGGTTTGACTCACATAAAGAAAGTATATGTGAAGGTACTTCAGTCATCGTCCTTAAGAAATGTGCCCCTGAACTCTCTCCTGCTCTCTCCAAACTCTATAACTATTGCCTTGCTGCTTCTGGAGAGCTCTCTGATCCATTAGTCAGTTCATAAGTTGGCGTCCATGCAGATGACACCACCATCTACTTCAGTCTCAATATGAAATCTTCCAGGGCTGACAAAGTAGATTTTGCTTCTGCACTTCAAAAGGACCTCCAATCTGTGATGGATTGAGGCAAAAAATGGCTCATAAATTTGAATGCTTCCAAAACAAAGCTGTTATCCTTTAATTACCATAGAGAATCTTTCTTACCTTTCATTAATAAGGATCACACTAGTCTCCCCGAAAGTAATACACTGCACCTTCTCAGCCTCACACTCTCAGTCGATCTCAAGTAGAATGAATACATTGAATCAAAAGCTATATCTGCTGCTAAGAAGGTTGGGTCGCTGTGTTGAGCCAGGAGGTTTTTCTTGTCAGAATTCATCTTACACATTTATAAATCTAACATTCGTCCGTGCATTGAATGCTGTTGCCATATTTGGTCATCTCAAAGTTCTCGACAAATTCCAAACGAGGATCTGCAATATAATTGGTCCCGATTTGGCTGCCTGCCTTCAGCTACTTTCTTGTCGTCAGAATGTGGCTTCTTCTATCTTTTATACAAGCATTTTTACGGCTTCTGCTTTGACGAACTTTATTTCCTGGTGCCCCGCTCTCAGGAATTTATCCGTGCAACTAGACTGTGAACTATGTTCCACCCTTTTACTGTCAAATTAGGCAATATTTCAGCTTTTCAATGTCACTGTTAAAGGGCCACAAATAATGTTAATACCAAAACAAACTGGTTAAGCATAACTTAAGTTAAAAATTATGATGAGAGAACTAGAAGGAATATAGATTTAAGAAAGGGAAGTTATTATATAATTACATATAATAGGAGCTTATTTACATCATTTTGTTTGAGTAATAATTTTATTTTTATCGCGGCTCTTTATTTACCGACTCCCACGCACTTTTTCAGTTTCGTCGTTTGTGATTATTTTTGGTATGTTTGGGTTTTTGTTCCAACGAATTTTTCTGATGGAAGTTGGAGAAAAATAGTTCCGTTTGAAGAATGCAAACCACCATTTTTAAAATTCTATTTAATCAATTCGATGTTCTCACATCCACATCAAACAAGTGCCATGCTCGTAAATTATCGATAAGAACCACACTTAACCCGTTTGGAATACCCACACTAAATTTTCCACTTAACCCGTTTGGAATACCCACACTAAATTTTCCACTTAACCCGTTTGGAATACCCACACTAAATTTTCCACTTAACCCGTTTGGAATACCCACACTAAAATTTCCACTTAACCCGTTTGGAATACCCACACTAAATTTTCCACTTAACCCGTTTGGAATACCCACACTAAAATTTCCACTTAACCCGTTTGGAATACCCACACTAAAATTTCCACTTAACCCGTTTGGAATACCCACACTAAAATTTCCACTTAACCCGTTTGGAATACCCACACTAAATTTTCCACTTAACCCGTTTGGAATACCCACACTAAATTTTCCACTTAACCCGTTTGGAATACCCACACTAAATTTTCCACTTAACCCGTTTGGAATACCCACACTAAAATTTCCACTTAACCCGTTTGGAATACCCACACTAAAATTTCCACTTAACCCGTTTGGAATACCCACACTAAAATTTCCACTTAACCCGTTTGGAATACCCACACTAAAATTTCCACTTAACCCGTTTGGAATACCCACACTAAAATTTCCAACTAAAGCTCAAATGAGTAATATATATATATATATATATATATATATATATATATATATATATATATATAGCCTGTCTCTGAAAAGTTTGACCTTCATAAGGCAAGCGAAGATGATGCGATTCCAGATATCATCCTAAAGAAATGTAGTTGGCAACCAGTCTACCTGGAAATGAAATGGCAAGCTTCTGCAGGAAAAATCTTCTGCCTAGCCAGTCATTGATCGAAAGAGACTGATTGTGCAAGCGTATATGACGCATGACACTTAACTGACTGATTTAAATTTGGTAGTTTGGTTGTCTTCTTTTATTTAGCCAAAGTTCTTTATATTTTGCATCTTTTCTCCTTTTTTTAAATTCACAACATTACTTCTTTAAACATTTTTCGCTGTTCCATCAAATCTTTTGCTTATTAACCTTTTCATTTTTCTCAAATCTCTTTAAATGATATTCTTAAAATCAACTTTTTTTTCTATCGTCAATGTTTTCATTTGGGTTGGGGATTATCTGCAATTTCTGTTTAAATTTGTCATGGTTTTCAACGTTGTGCTTCTACCACTCAATACTGTCAATGATATTACACTATCTTTTTTCGTTTTTGAGTTTATATCTTTCTTACAACCCATTGAAATATTGATATGTCTGTAATGTTAAAAAGACCGGATGTGCGTTGTGGCGCAGTGGATATCGGCTCGGAACGAGAAATCGGGGAACCGAGTTCAAATTCCAGTTAAATTCCTTGCATTCACTTACGCGCAATTACCCTTGGGAAAGGTATTAATCCGTCTCTTCCCTCCAGTTATGGGTTAAATAATAGGACAGATTGGGTTCTATAACCTTGGTCGGCAACCGGTCTACCGCAGAAAGCAACCTACTGCGGGATAATCTTCTGCCCAGTCAGTCATGTCTCTTTCGAGACATGATCGTCCAAGCGTGTATCGCGCATGGCACTTAACTGACTGACTGAATGTTAAAAAACAAAATCATTCAGTTTAATGCCATAGGTAATCATGTTTCTTTCAATTCATGACCAACTAGGCATAAAGTTTTCGTGCAGTAGGCTGACGTTTCCTTTTGCCAAACAAGGAGCCAGTTTATCTTGCTATTTAAAATTAGCGTTAAAATTCAAAATCAATACCGATAATATATATATTTAATTACAATACAAAATTTTATTTGTAGAAAATAATCTTACAGCACTGATTAGACTATTTTAAATATTCCTAATAAAAACCGTTATTCCAAGTTATAAAATCCTTGCTTAACATATCTGAAGTAGTAGATATTGACATTATAGATTATAATTACAAACGTCTAATAAATGATTTGTTTTAAAGGCCTGCGAAAATAAATTTCTTGATACAGTTCCTTCTAGGCTTTAACTTCACTACCCTGGAATGTAAATGTGCTTTAAAAATAGAGTTTACAAGGACGTTTATTACGCATGTGTTGTTTAAACTTCTTTTTACATGCACGATCTTGTCTGATGATGTATTCAGTTACTCAGTTTTGTTGCAAAGTGATTCCCTTGCCATCTTAAAACATGTCGCTTCTTGAATATAAAGAATTCTTAAATTGATTTTTGACATGTATACAACAACATGTATAGAGTGCTAAGTTTCATAGTTCACCCCCTCTATAGCTTCTTTTTAGGAAGGGTTAGTATATTTTTTGCTTGAGATCTATCATTAATGGCCCCGTGAACTTCTGTCTTCTGTTGGTTCTTCTGATTTCTGTATTAGTTTGAGGTTTCTGAATGTCGAAGGCTCCAAAAATTTTTTTTCCGTAGTATCTTCACTTTTTAAAGGTGAGGAGCTTGTTTCTTCACTTCTTTTTTTAATTTGATTAACGTGCTTTTCTATGCTTAATTTTTATTTTATTTTACAGTGTACATCACGTTTCCTATTCTGCTTACAATTGTTCCCCGTTCCCAATACGCCATGTTATTTTTAAATATTCTGAAGGTCACTCGTTTACCGGGTTTAAACGATCTTTTCATAATTACAGGTGTATTCCGGTTATTGTTTTTGCCTGGTAGTAATTTATCGAAAACCGATCGAATCTTGCACGCGAACATCACCTCAGCAAGTAAAAGTCCTGATGGTGTGTTTTAATTTGGTATAATTTGATATACCTGTAGAAATTGCTTTAAGCTTTTTCTGATGGTATATCTACAGTTTTTTTAACTTCTTTAGAGTATCCACGAATCTTTCGGCTAACCCATTCGACCCTGGGTGGTAGGGTGCTGTTTGCATATGTTTTATTTGGTGTGTTTCACAAAATTCTTGAAAATCACTTGAAGTAAATTGTATTCCATTGTCCATTACCAAACAGTCTACAACGACAAACCTAGCGAATAGCTCGTGTAAATAGTTGATGGTGTTGTCTGTTGTTGGATGTTTATATCTGAAAATTTCAGGCCATTTACTGAAACTGTCTACTGTTATTAAATAGTAATAGCCGTCGATAGGTCCTGCGTAGTCCGCATGTACTCTTGACCAAAGTTTGTCCGCCCTTGGCCATGGTTTCTGTATGATCGGTGGTGACTTTGCTGCCGCCGCGTAGTCCTTACATTTTTCTACCATCTACGCGATATTCTCATCCATGTTTGGCCAGTACACATAGCTTCTCATAAGTGCTTTCATGCGATTCTTTCCCGAATGTCCTAAATGAAAATCTTTTAACATTCTTCTTTGTAGTAGCTTTGGTATCACGACTCTTTCATTGTATAGTAGGACATTGTCACAAATTGAGAAACTGTCTGCCAAGTTGGTGTCTTTGTCTCCTATTTTTTTCTTTGTGGTGTTTATAAATTCGTCTGTTTCTGCGTTTCTTCTTATTTTTACTAGTGTAACCGGTAATTTTTTCATCGTGTTACTTAATACTTTGCTGATTTCATGCTTGGCTATCAGCGCCACTATCACCGAGTGTTCTAAAGATTCACTTTTCGATAGTCCATCTGCGTGTCCTATTTTTTTCGATGGTATAAATTCTAATTTAAAGTGGTAGTTTATTAATATTGTACCCCACCTCAGGAGGCGATTTGCGGTCTATACTGGTAATCCTTTCTTTGATCTAAATATGGTAAGGAGAGATTTATGGTCCGTCTGTAACGTAAATTCTCTACCATATATATATCTATGAAATCGAGTTACGGCAAAAATTATTCCCAAAGCTTCTTTTTCTATTTGTGAGTAATTTTTTCCGGCCGGTAGCTACGCTCTCGATGCGTGGGCTACCGTTTTTCTTGTATCGTCCTGCCTTTTATGTAGAATACACTCTCCCACACCGTGTGAGCTTGAATCACTTGCGATAATAATCTCCAGCCTGGGGGCGAAGTGTGTCAATGTTAGATCCGACGTCAATTTGCTTATGATTTCCTTAAAAGCCTTTTTGCAATCCCCCGACAAGTTCCACTGGACATCTTTCTTCAGTAATTCGTTGAGGGGTGCCCTCAATTTATGCATGCTATCGATGAACTCACCATAGTAATTAGCATAACCGACGAAGCTTTGTAATTCTGCGACGTTTTTAGGCTCAGGCATATTTTTAATTGCTGAAGCTCTCTCTGGGTCTGGTTTTCTGCCGTTCTCATTGATAAAGTGGCCTAAATATTTTATTTCTTTCAAGAAGAAATCACATTTCTTCTCTTTTACTTTTAACCCAAAGTCCCGTAATCTTTTAAAATTTCCTTGATATGTGTCGCATGGTTTTCCATGTTATCACTTTTAACTAGAATATCGTCCAGATAAGCTGTGGCGAAATTTTGTCCCGTCAACATCGCGAGCGCTACCTTTATCCCGAATGGTAGCCTGTTGTATTTGTATTGACCTTTGTGTGTGTTAATGCACAGTATTTTAAAACTTTCTTCTGTAACTGGAATATGCAAATACGCTTCACTTAGGTCAATCTTTGAAAAACATTTCCACCATTAAGTTTAGTGAATATTTCTTCTGGGCTAGGCAAAGGGTAATGATAGTCTTTTATTGCATTATTTAACCCCGTGGAAAAATCACGCGGGTTTCTCCCGATTTTTTCTTCACATATACAACCGGTGCCGCCCACTCACTGAAATCGGTTTTTGAAATGATCCCAGTTTGTTCTAACCTATCCAATTCTTTGTCTATTTTATCAATTGTGGCGAAAGGTACGTTTCTCCTTTTCCTAAATACAGGTTGAGCTTTCTGTTTAAGCTCGATTTTCGCTTCAAATTTGTTGCAACGTCTTAACCCACTTGAGAATACTTCTGGGAATTCTTTGTACAATTCTTCCTTCAGTTTTGTGGCTTCTGGAAACTCACAGTCTATTTTTTTGCAAAATGAACTAATCGGTAAATCCCATACTTTGAATTTCTACATCCAGTCCGTTCCTACTAGGTTGTCTGTATTTTTCATTACGTAGATTTTTAGTTTTTTTTTTATTTCTCCCTGAAATTTTACATGCACTATAATTTCGCCTTCGAAATTAATCCTTTTCCCCGTTACGGATTTAGCAATTTTTTAGTGTGTAACATGGTCGGCCTGTTCAACTTCCGCCATGTCTGTAAGTTTATTATTGTTAGGTCTGATCCGGAATCCAATTGCAATTTGATCTTTTTGTTCAATATTTCCAGTTGAATATTTTCTCATGTTTTCCTTGTTTTCATCCTCCACTCTAGTAGATCCTACCCTACTAGGTTGGCTTTTATTTCTGCATACCGTAGCTTTGTGGCCCATCTTACCACACGCTCGGCAGTTTTTGTACTTGAAAAAACAATCTTTCAACCAATGCCACCCACCACATCTGTAACATGCAGAAGTGGAGGGGGCTTGTTTTTTTATTGGATTCTTCTCAAACGTAGATTTGTATATCTTTTCTTTGTCATTATAATCTTGTTTTCCTTTTGAGGAGGGTACAAAACGTAAATTACTTTTTACCTTTCGAATGTGCGCGACTTGTGACTCTTCGATGTCCTTGCTAGCTTTTTTTTATACTGAAGCATTTCTGGCAATCCTCTGAGAGTTTAGTGTTAGACCTGGCTCGTTTTGAAGTTTGGTCAGCATTCGTTCTCTCATTTCACTGTCTTTAACAGCAACTAGTCCTTAGACAAATATTAGACATTTGAAATTGTCTGGGGTTAGCTTCGACAATTTATAATCATTACAGTGTTTGATGACGATAGATGCGAATGTAGAATAGTCCTCGTTTCGTCTTTTCTGAGATTAAGACATTTTCACCTTTTATGGAACAACTAGATTTTGGGGCTAAATAGCTCAGTGAGACCTGTCACTACCTCATCGAACGTTAAATCGTTTTTGGGAGAATATAATCTACAAACTTAGTGTGTTCGTCCATACCTAATTTTCTGAGTAAAAGTCTTAATTTTTTCTTTTCACTCCAGTGCTGGCAGTCGATATTAAAAATATCTTCAGATCACCTGTAATACTTTCCAAAATGTTATCTTTTTCAATTGAGTATTTAAAAATTTCTATAGCGATCCACACCGCATTTTGCGAAAACGTCTCCTCTTTTTGCGTGTTCCTTTCCAGTGCTGTACTTGTTAATTTTAATAATAGGCCTGGTAATTGTGATTGTCTTTCTTCATTCACCTTTTGTATTTCCATTTGTTTTTCATCATTTTCCTTTTGTATTTCCATTTGTCTTTTTTGTATTTCCATATGTACTTCTTCATTTGTTTTTTGCATTTCCATTTGTCTTACTTCTAGTTTATATTGCCTTTCTTCACTCCTCTTAATGCTTTCCAGTATTCCTTTCTGAAAATCATCCATGATTTGCTGTTTCGATTCTGTGAGAGGTTTGATTTTTTATTTTTGATTGTTTTTTAGCACTTAATTTCGACCGTTTTTTCTTCTATCTCTCTGTGATAGTGTCATCAAATTGTTTATGGTCTACTTGTTGTTCGAATCCGAGTAGCGAACTTTGTTAAAGTGACCCAGGGAATGTTCGTCACAAATTTGTTGAGCGACTTATGCACGAATCTACTTTGCCAATTTGTTGTTGCCGACTCATCTGTATGTGAGTTTCGAGATCCTCGACGCTAATTTGTTGTTCCTTGGGGTTATACGTAAGTTCGCGTTCTTTTGTCGCCAATTTGTTTTTGGCGACTGACGTGGAAACGTATTTTTCCTCCCCGTGAACTTGTTCGAAATTCTTTGTCGCCAATTTGTTGTTTGGCGACTGACTTGAAAACGTATTTTTTTTCTCTCTGCGTGAATTCGTTCGAAATCCTTCGTCGCCAATGTGTTGGTGGCGACTGACGTGGAAAACGTATTTTTCTCTCCGCGTGAACTTGTTCGAAATCCTTTGTCACCCATTTGTTATGGATTTTTGTTGAGAAACCACACAAAATAATAAGCAGATATGGAGATAAAAAGTGTAAGTTATATTGAACAAAAATATACAACTGGAACACGGGTTAGTTAACTCTGGAAATACTAGGAATACTGATAGTAAGAATGAATATATACAGTCTAGTAGAGAAGAAGTATGTCGGGAAATGAGTCTATATCCTTACTGACCAACTAGCGGCGGTACAACTACTCAACTCAACTCAACTCCCGCTCTCTGTAGAGGCAGGATTATATGTACACCTTAGACGAGTCCATCTTATGTGCAAAAGGGGGATCCCCAACACATAGTAACTCCTTTAAAAGTGGACATGGCACTTTTGAGGTAAAAAGTGAACAGTTAGTCAGTTAAGTGTCATACGCGACACACGTTGGGGCGATCATGTCTCTTTCGATCCATGACTAACACAAGCAGAAGATTATCCTGTAGAATATTGTCATTTCTTTCTGTGGTAGACTGGCTACCAACCAAGACTATAAAATCCACTCTTTCCTGCCACTTAACTCATAGCTAGAGAGAGAGAGAGAGAGAGAGAGAGAGAGAGAGAGAGAGAGAGAGAGAGAGAGAATGGATTAATGTCTTTCCAAAGGTTATTTGGCCGTAAGTAAATGTCACGAATTCAACTAGGATTTGAACTCGGCTCCTCGATTTCTCATTCCGAGCCGATACTCATTGCACCTTAATAATACTTAAATTGAAAGTTACATGAGTGTTTGTGCTTGTGTGTTTGTGTGTGTGTGTGTGTGTGTGTGAGAGAGAGAGAGAGAGAGAGTGTGTGTGTGTGCATATATAAACACTTTCCTAAAAACTCGGAATTCTATAAAATATTCAATAGAAATACAATTAAATTAAACTATAGCTGTACAAGTAATTTAGAAAATTACATTAAAAACCTCCAGAAGCTTAAAAAAAATAACGTGCAACATAAGATTACTATTAAAGAATGTAACAAAATTAAATGCCCGCTTGACAGACTTCGTAAAACAGAAGGAATTATTAACAAAGCATGATACAGATGGACAAAAAAACAAAAAACAAAAAAAACAAAACAAAACAAAAAAAAAAACAACATATTTAGAATCCACAATATGTACTTTTAATAACAGATGGAATAATCACAGATCTAAAGTCAAGCTAGAAAATCTTAAAAATTGTACCAAACTGGGTATCCTTGTGTAGAAATTAAGAGAAAAATGGAAAAAAACCCTGATAAACATGGAGTCAAAACTTACAACAGTGCTAATGTCTGCAGATTGAAAAGTTAGCCAAAATATTATTTCCAGAACAACAGCAACAACAACAAAAAACAAAAACAAAAAACAAACAAACAAAAAAACAAAAAGTAAAAAAAAAAACAGAAAAAATATCTTTCACTTATTTCAAACTTTCAGTCGAGCGTTCGTAAAATCTCGGTTGTACTTTTGAAAAAGTTGGAAAATAAGTTATTATAAATGGCCTGAAGATAACAAATGGTTGAAACCAAGGTTGTGTAAATAACTGTTTTCCAAATTAAAAAATCTATCTATCTATCTATCTATCTATCTATCTATCTATCTATCTATCTATGAGAACAAAAGAAGAGAAAATAAAAAATATCTAATTAATATAAAATATTAAATAAAAATAGAAAACTTATGGGATAATATTAAAAGCAATATGAAACACAACACATAAATAAACGGTTATAAATCCTGAATTTAATTCGGCAGTTGCAAAAATTACACACTGCTTTGTCAAACCCCGAAGAATCAAATGTTAAATTTAACTCAGAATATTAAAAAAAATATTTTCACAGAGAGGAAGTAAGGTTTGGTGAAGGTTAGTGATGTATACAGTTAAACATTGCAACAACAATATAGGAAGAGTCACAAAATTAAGAACACATACACCAAATCACTAGATTAGCAACTAGGTCCCACCCTTTTACAGATAAAACGAGAACTTATTCAAGGTCCTAATATTTATGTAATTTTTTTTTTATTATTGCTACATGAAAAATTTACCGTTGGTATACAATTTTGTTGTTTTATTCAATTTTAATATAATTGGAAATTAAATTTTCTGTTAGTGAACTCAAATGTAAGTTTTCGTCGTCCAAAATTAGTGGCTTTCAAACGGTGTAGTGCGCCTCATAGGTGCGACAGAAGAGGAGGCGTAATGATAGACAGACAATCTAAGATATAGAAACAACTTAAGAAAATTCATATGCTAAAAATATATGAATTTGTGATATATTTGCATTTTTCAATTATTAAAAAAGTAGTAACTAGGTTTGGAAAAATGAAGGAGAGCAGTGGTGATTGTAGAACTCTGAAAATGGGGTGGCCACTTAGGGACCGAAATCTTTCTGAGGAGGAGGGAGGCAAACTCAAGTAGCGTCTTCATTTTCATACTATACCACTATTTTCATACTATACTATACTATACATACTATACTATACATACTATACTATACATTTTCATACTATACCACTATTGTATATACAAATTGAATGAAAAGTTTTCATAGTAGTGGAATTCTAATCTATTCTTGCCCTCTTTTCCACTCTCAAACTGTTGAAACACAAGAGAGTTAATTTCGAAACAAAATCAACGTCAACACTAGCAGAACAGTGTGATTTGTCTGCTCTGATTTTTTCTTCTACTAAACTTTTTAAAAGCACAATAAATAAATAAGTGAAAAAAAAAACAATGCAAAAATAAAATAATGCAACGAAATCAATCAAAATTTTGTGGGCACCACAACCTTAAAAAATTAGCTAAAATAGCAATTTATGTTTTCGGAAATGTTCAACCATATGATCAAAAAGATACTTTGAAATAAGAAAATTATTTAAATAATACCATTTCTCCATGACTGTATGACTATTAAGTCTATTTCCCTCCCTAACAACATGTCTGTTTCTGTCTATCTGGTTGTTATATTTTGTTTGTTTTTCTTTCAAACTGGTCTCTGTATGTGTCCTTAAAAAAGCTAAATTAACAAGAAAACGCTGAGGAAAAGTGTTGAAGATCAAATCTTATCACAATCAGAGACTGATCAGTTTCATAAATTTTGAAGCTTATAAAAGTGTGGGTGGGGAACAAGGGTCCGGCCAAAATGGGTGGGGGTCATCCCGTAGAAACGGCACTTGAGGAGAAAGATATCAATGGTAATGTTTTGACTTTGAATACCTTTCACTCTCTCATTTTTGTTTAATGTGCTTTTTATAATAAAATTTGGTGAAGCGCAAGAAAAATTTCATTTCGAAAATGCTGTTCAGAGAAAAAAAAAACTTGGGAAATACTGCAAATCATGGGTTCTCTATACTATCCTTGAACAAGCTGAAACAAATAATTTAATATAGTTGTTTATCAACATTTTTTTATAATAATTTTATTGACACATCATATTACATCATTTTCCCAATTAAACAATAGTTTCTGTTATATTTAACTAAGGAGAAGAATGAAGCTTTAGCCGAATCTTCCTGGGTTGGATGAAAGCACCAATGCCAGCTTTCACCCAGGAGGAAACCTCGGAGGTGCATTTTCAACAGGGATATTAAAAAAGAAGTCGAGGAATGCCCCGCAGTCAACTCTTTGATAGCAGTAAGATATTCTTTTGGTGGAAAGTTTCTGACAGAAGTGGGAGCGGAAGTAGAAATAAACAGAAAACACGGCATGATCAGAGTTGCCAAGAAGACAGATCTGTATGGCATAGCAAGTGTCAGGGAAAGAAATGAAGCAAATTCTAGCAGTGAGGCGAGTCTATCAGAGTTATTGGGGAAACGCACGAAGAAATTCACCACATTTCAGAAAAGAAAGAAAAAACAATCGGAGCCCAACATAAGTGATTACCAGTTAAGTGAAGATGATCCATTTCTTCAGAAAAAATTAACTTCTGGCAAAAACCAAATTGAGCAAAATTATTAAATTTAATCTAAACTACCCTATACATGACACGCTAGATAGAGTGAGGAAGTCATTCGACACAGGGTGAAATGGTAAATACATATCAAAAGAGAAAAAAATTATTTTCTATTACAAGAAACTTCTAACAAGATAAGCATTCACGTGAGGACAAACGTTCAATTTAGAAAAACAATAAAAATAGAAAAATATGAAAGAGACAGGAAAGAGAAGGAGGAAAGAGAGAAAGAATGCTTGTAAATCACTTACATTTAAAGAAGATAGAAAAAATGTCTTTTAACGACAATTCAGACTGGATATATAAAATATATATGTATACATACGTACATACACTCCTGGTCAAAATCTTAAGACCAGACACAAAAGGGTTAATAAATATAAAATACTGTTTTTTTCATCGAAATAAATTTGTGAAACATTTTTATTTAATTAGAAAATGTAGTTTATCAATAAACAAGTGAAAATTGTAAGCTTTTAATTCATTTAATTTAAACAAAAATTGAAAAAGTATATTTTTGGTTGGTCATAAAGGTAAAGCCATGTAAATAATGCAGAATGCTGAACAAATAAGTCACAACGGCAACTTAATATTCAGTATATCCATCATTTTTGCGAATTACTTCAAAAATTTGCTTCTGTATGCTCATCATTAACTTCTGGATGGGAGTGCTTGACATGCTCTCCCAGGATGCATAAACTGCAGCAAGAAGAGTATCTACAGTTTCAAATTCCGATTCATGTTTATAAACATCCTTTGCCATCCATCCCCAAACATTCTCGATTGGGTTTAGCTCTGGAGAGCACAAGAACCGAATATTGTTTTTCATAAAAACAAAAAAGCTCCTACGTGTGAGCGTTGTGGATTGCAGTATTGTCCTGCTGGAAAATCGAGTTTTCTCAACATAAACGAAAGCCTTCAGTAATTAGTGATTCCTTTATTAATATGTCAAGGTAATTAGCAGCTATTTGACGTTTACCTCCGGTAACTCAAGAGTTGCATTGTACGAAAATGAACCCTAGGCCATAATTGATCTATCTCTACTATGTCGCGTTGAGAAAATTTCTTTTGGGACATCTTTTGCATGCTACTAACACTGAAAACTGGGCCATCAAGGTTGAAATTTTCTTGCCAACAAACAACGCTTTCTTCCATTTGTCTAAATCCTAAGTTTGATAACCAGAAGCAAATTGTAAACGGGAAGTTTTATAGCGAAGAAGCTAAGGATTTTGCAGACGTTTCACATTCTTAAACCCTAGCTTATTTAAATACAGTCGAATTGTTCGAGAGATGAATTCAATATCTGTATTCACTTTTATCTGATTCGATGTTAGGCTTGAATTTCTCTAAATATATCGCCTAATTTGTCTGTCTAAAGATGTTGAGATTTTATTGAGACAACTGCTTGATTTTTCAGAAGCATACGCATCAGGATTTTTAATGAAACTAGCAATGACGGTCAATTTCATTTGCAATGGCTCATAGCAAAATACCACAATTTTGAAATTCAACCATCTTGCCCTGCTCGAACTTTATTAAAGTTTTACCCTTAGCCATTTCAAAATCTGAAATTTTATGCTGAAAATAAGCATAGTAGATGTCTTCACGTGTGTGCGTATATAAGTGTATATATGTGTATATATACAGATGTGTAATAATTATTATTATTGTTATAATAATTGCATACTGCAACTCAAAAGCTACCAAGTTTCGGTTTTTAATGTAACATCAGGCAGCAAAATATGGTCTATTTACTAGGTCATATTTATATTTATAAGAAAATTTAAAACAACTAAATTAAACTTTAAAATGTCACAATATTAGAGGATTGTAGTGGAGTAGGACGTTATTATATTTTAAATGAATTCTAGGTGGAGATCAATGAATATTGGAGCACAGTGTAGTGATGTATACAGACAGGAAGAGTCAGTTGTTTAAATAAGAATAGAAATAAACAGTAGCTAATGTATTATTTTCAAATATGATGTGATTGAAAAAAAAAAATAAGAACAATAAAAAATATTAGTCTTAAAGAGTTTTGTTAATATATAAAAAACAATTTTAAGGAAATAGACGTAAGGCCATAAAGTTAAATTTTAAAAGCATAATAGCTAAATTTTAGAGATGACCAGTAATGAAAGTAAGCAAACACAGCGCTGTAACAGTTAATTACGTATACCTTGAAGGTATATATAATTAATTAAAAGTGATAGGTTTAGAGTTTATAGCAAATAATTAACAGATTGATGGAAGGCAGAAATTGTTTTTTTTCAGATGATTAACAGAGAGCAGTTTTGTTACCTCAAGTATTTTCTTTATTTGTCAGGAGATTGTCTAGCATTACTTGCCATTCATTGTTTCAAGAAATCATTACATAACAGTAAATTTAATTTTCATGTTTTCAAATTAAGCACTGAAAGATGTTTTTACAAAACTAAATGTTTAAAATACAAACTTTTAAATCGTAATAAATTCAAACGATTAATAAAAACTTCCTATTTGAAAGTAATTCGGCAATCAGACAATTGTGTTAGTCTTTCATCCCATTCTTGCTTTTTCTTTTAAGAAAACCTGTTGTCTGATATTCTAACATCATCAATGCTTATATACATTCATAGTATTTACAGGAAGATTACCTTGAATTATGAAATTAAGCTTACATAATTACTATTCATTTTTCGATTTATAATAATTAATCAATAAAAAAGAACATTGTGAACTGGAATTCAATGATTTTTCTGAAAATTTGTTCTTTTAGACAAAATAAGTGTTACCAGATTAAGGAAAAATATCTAAAGGTTTTCAGTGATTACACTTTCTAGTTCAGTGAACAGTTTTTTTCATTTTGCTCTTATTGATAAAACCAAAGCCGTTTATATGATTTATGGTAAAATATTCCAATTGCTAGTTTATAATTTGTCCTCACTAAAAGAGTTTATTCATCAAAGACAATATTAAAATGTATTTTATATCTAATAACATTACTTTTTCATGTATATATAATTGATATATACTGCCATCTCCTTGGTTCAAATCCTTGTTAAATTGTTCACTTAATATAGCATATAGACAATTTTTTCGACAACTACCGAGTTTAGGTTGTCTGTATCTTGAAAAAAAAAATGAAGTATTTTCAATTCTTAAAATGTTACTTAAATGTTATTTTAAAATAATCCAAATAAATCCATTCTTTGACAAAATTTTATTTCAAAACATTATTCCATGTGAAGATAAAGTAATATTTATTTTCTGAATTAAAGTTTGCTCGCATCTTACAAAATTTTATGTGATAAAATGCACATTTAAAAATAAAAATAAACAAGTTTAAATAGAAATAACCACGGATTCGAAGTCAGAACCTTATCATTGATAACTCTCTCCTCTAATTTGCAGATGCTAGTTACGATATTTTTAATACTGATATGATGCAAATAAATGATAAAATCGATCAATAGTTATATTTAGTTATTTATATTGGGACACATGCATGCAATGACAAGTAACCGCTAATTATATTTTCATTTATTTTCGGCATGTCCATTTTTTGGACCTATTTGTAAATTGCTGATTGCCATTCAGCCATTTTCCCTTACCTGTTATCCTCTTCTACTACACCTATAAAGTGCACTGCACCGTTTGGGAACTACTGTACTAGAGAATAGACTGAGCACTTTCTTTGTTTATGACTCAAATTCAGTACAAATAATCTGACATTTAGACAAGAATAATTTACAAAATATTCTGCAAAGAAAGTTTTGAGATATCTTTATTTTCACAATGCTTTTATCGAAACCACAAAAACTTTACCAAAAGCTTAATATGATGACCAGTAAGTTGTTGAAGGTACGAATCCTTCAAATATATTTTATAACCACATGGAGAGTATAGAGATATTTGAAAGAAAGAAAAAAGAAAGGCAACAGTTTCAATTGGAAATTAGTGTTTATCTTTCAGTCAGTCATTTATATACTCTCTGTACAATGCCTAAGACAGACAAATGAATGATTGCTTCCTTGTATAATCATGCACAAAGATAAGAGATCATTTCTTGTGCAAACATGAACTTCTTTGCACTTACAGTGACTGATTTGATGCGACTCACAAATAAATTGTATTGTAACTTTCCAATATGAAATGTCAAATTATACACTGAAAATATAACATAGAAAAATTATTAAACAAAGACAAAAAAAAAAGTAAAAACAAATAATTAAAAATATCTAAAAATAATTTTGGAAGAAACTAGAGTCTGTATACTGGCAGAATCATTAAAACTTTGTGCAAGTCAAAGCCTTTTCATGTGAAAAAATGTTATCAAGTTGGCTGCAAAATTGATTTAAAATATTTTAAATGCGAATAGATTATGAATTAAATTATTTTAATAATTTTCAATTTTACTGACGAATCATTGAAAACTTTGCCACAGATGTTTCACAAAACATTAAAAATGATCATGGTCAATGAAAAATCTTGTTTTGTTGCTGTCATTATTATAAAAATGATTATACACAAAAATATAATGGTTACTGAGGAAATGATTGTTCACTGAGGAAGCGTTTGTTTCCAGAAATTTATATAAAAGTAATATACAAAAGATGTGGTAAAACCAGTTTTAGCCATGAAAAAGAAGTCCACAAAACTATTTACAAAACTTATTTTAGTCTGGCACTAAATGAGGGATTAGTAAAAGGGGATGAGTATAATTGTTTGCCATGAAAATAACTCAACCATAAGGCCAGTGGCAGATCTGCCATGAAAGTAATAAAGCTTGAGATTGAACTGTAATGCCTCTAATCCGAGAGGGGACCCAGAAGTAACATTTCTTATTGAATAAATTTTTTAACAAAATCAAATTTTTTGAAAAATTGTTTGTTATTACAATAAGGCCATTTCACTGATTGAATCATAAGTCAAGTAGCCAAGTTTGACCTTCGAATATGCGCTTATGCACATTGCATATATCCTCAAAATTTCCATGTAATTGGTTAAATTTCAATATTTTCTTGAGGGCTCATTTACCTCACCAAAATTTATTCATAACCTATGTTACATATTTTTTGTGTCGGTGTGTAATTTTGCCCAGAAGTGAATTCACATTTTTCTTGCAAGATTTGAAATAAATAAATGTTGTTTTACGATGTCAGTAAGTGCCAGGTAAATGCAGCTGCTAAAGCTAAATTTTGTTTTAACAAACAGAAGTAAAAAAGTTAGTACAACATGCAGCGGAAGCAGCAGGTTCATCTATTTAACAGAAGTTTGCCCATTTAATAGAAGGTTAGTCAGTCATCAGGCAGTTTAGTTTAGCAGTTTACAGTCGACAGTTGAGATCAGAACACAGAAGGCGGGCAGCCGACTAGTTGCTACCCCGTGGTGCGTGTGTGCTGACCCTCTGACCTACCTACTCCACTCCATGGCCAACGCCACTGAAGAACGTAGTTTTCGAACTTTACCAGTTATTAAGATCAATTTTGGCCCTAACCAGTTGTAAACTGGTGAAAGCTGTCATTGGAATTACTTCCCATCGCCACTTTATTAGAAAGAACATAAGGAATTCTGCAATAAGACCATAGGAAGAAAAGAAAGATTTGTTGTGAATTAAAATGTTAGAGAAGAGAACGGCGCTTGAAAAAGGGGATTAGATTTGTTTCCTAATGACATTGTAGGTAGTAGTTGCAGTCCACGAGGGAAAACGCTTAGATGTGGTATTTAGAGTAATACGGGTTCATTTTTAGACTAAGTTAGTTGAGAGCTTAGAACTGTAAGGTTGTGATTAGTCCTCTGATCGAAGCGCATGCCAGCATCATCAAATACAATAAGACCTTTTCGTAGTTTTTCGTCATTTTTTCTCTTGTTTGGTTGTTGTTGTTTCCTTAAGCAGAGTTAGAATGATATGCACTTTAAATATTGACAGATTTCCGTGTTCAATCATAGCATGATTGAAATTTAGAAAATTTCATGTGTTATGTAAAACTCGAACTGAAGTGCATGTAGTATACGCGAATGTCAATTTAAAATTGAAGATGCCGTTACTATCTACGAGTATGGTCGTGCACCGGGTGTCTGGTGAGCGGTGGGAAATTTGAAGCGAGAAGGAAGAGACAGAAAAATGAACTTGTGAACAGTATAAAGTTTTACTGATATGTGCATGTGCATTCTTCAAAAAGAAAAGAAAAAGCGGAAGTTTTGAACATTATGAAACTTTCTGGTGTGTGTTCTTCAAAAAGAGAAGAAAAAATGAACTTTTTAGACATTACAGAAATTTCTCTGACGTTGTGTTAAAAAGAATGAAAAATCAACAACAACAATAAAAAAAGAGAACAAAAGCAGAAAAAAATATTAATTGTGACAGAAAAAACGTAGGGGCTCTTTCAGTTTTTTCTTCCAGTGCATTGTGCGTTTTTTTAAGGTTTTTCATCAGGGTATCATTAAGGAACTAGCCGATACCACAAGGTTTATAACAAACATACGAGAAAATAAAAAGTAAAAAGAGGCAAAGGATAACTGATGCAAATCAGCCCTTTAGTTAGCCACTATGTAGGTTGTGACTGGCGTTTAAATGAACGAATGAATAAATAAATAAATAAAAAAGGAAAGAGTAAAGGAGCAAAAGAGAAAATAAAATAAAGAGTTAACTGAAAAGGTGAAGAATTGTCGCAGTGGCAGTAGAATGCTAAAACTCAGTTGTGAAATGATGAATCAAAGACGTACAGAAATCTTTGGAAGTTGACAAATGTACGAGGAAGATAAATTCTCTTATGGTTATAAGTTATGTAATCAGACGTCTCGAAAAAAAAAGGAAGGAAAAAGAAAAAAGTAAAAATTTTTTTTCTGCAAATCGCGTTTTGGCCTGATTTATTATTATACCTGAGTTAGGAGATTAATTTAGTGTTTACTTCTAGAAGAGTGTCAAATGCAGAGAATCAACAAGATACAAGTGCGTACAATGTGAAGAGAAAAGGATGTTACCTTTGATATTGATATTTTTTAATTACTTTTCCATGTGTTACCATTGATTGATTTTTTATATGTTATATTATGTAAATACGTTGTACAATGACGTGATTGTGTGATGGAAAGTTTTGTTAGCACAAAAAAATATACAAAAAACAAAACAAAAGGCACATTAAAAATGTACATAAATGAACATTTTGTAAAATGATGGAAGGAATGTTATATATTCTTTTGGTCTGTGTAGAATTTCGACCAGAAGTGTATTCGCATTTTTGTTGCAAGATTTGAAAAAAAAAGTTGTTTTACTATGTCAGTAAGTGTGGAAATGCAGCTGGCAAAGCTAGATTTTGTTTTGACGAACAGAGGTAAAATTGTCAGCGCCCGAGGTGAGACAGCATGCAACGGAAGTAGCAAGCGTCAAACTAGGTTCGCATTTTTAATAGAATGTTAGTCAGTCATCAAATGGTTTAGTTTAGCAGTTTGCAGTCGGCAGTTGAGATCAGAACGCAGAAGGCGGGAAGCCGTCTAGCTGTTGCTCACGATGAGTGTACTGATTCTCCTACCCACCTTCTCTACTCCATGGCCAACGTCACTGAAGAACAAATAAAAATATTGTATATTTTTATTTATATATACGTGTTGCTCTCTGTCATTTTAGCAGTCGAGAAGATCGTCATTTTGATTACAGTTAATTTCGTCATTTTGGTTGAAAAGAATATCTTAAAACGTTGGTTGAAGCTTATTTTCGTTGAGAGTATACAACACCTGCATTTTGGCAGTTGAATCCTCAATTTAGTTGTTGCTGGCTGCGAAGAGGTCTCCATATCTGTTCAAGCTTCGGGACCCCATACCTGTTCAAGCTTCAGGGTCCCAAAAATGTAGCTCTGCCACGTAATAAGTGAGGCTTGACGCTGCGCATATAAAATACAAATCTTTACTGGTAAAGAAATAAATCTTTTTGGAAATGCAATCAAAAATGTATAATAAAAGATAGATTTAAAATAAAAAAAAACAGATAAAATTCAGTTTAGAAAATTCTTCTTTAAATTTTCTTTAATATTTTTTCAAATTTTGAAAAGAAGAATTATTTAATAAGAATTTTAGATAAGGTTTTTAAACTTCATTTTTTTAATTAATATAAACACTTTGAACGTTTTTCAAGCAATGTTAAAAGATATCTTTATTAAATTTCAATGCGTAAAAAGCAAATGTATTGACCACGCCAAGAAAAATTTGCAAAATTGACAGAATATCAACTGAAATTTATTTTTATTCCTAACTGAAAAGACCTGCTGTATTATTTATTGTTGTGTATTTTATATGCAACATGTTTCCATTAATTTATATTCTTTCAGAGAGTATTTGACCAGTTAATCTATAAAATACTTTCAGTAGAAAGTGGCCGAAGTAAAAATGTATTATAAAAAAAAATCATGTCACACCAGATAAATGCCATACACGCTTGGGCGATCATGTTTCGGAAGAGACATGACTGACAGCAGAACATTTTCCCGTAGTGGGTTGGCATTACTTTTTGTGAGATACTGGCTGCCAACCAAAGCTATAGAACTCAATCTGTTCTGTTATCTAACCCATAGCTGGAGGGAAGGATATTTGCGCGAATACAACGAATTCATTTGGAATTCGAACTCGTTTCTCTGCTTTCTCGCTCCGAGCCAATATCCACTCCACAACGCACAACCTTCCATCACTGTCATTACTAATACTTTTTTGTAAGTGAAAACATCAACATATTTGTGTATCATATGATGCATTTTATTGATAATTATTCAAAATGATTTTTCAGTTTGAACCAATATTGTGTGGTGAGTCATTTCAATAATCAATATGAAAAGTGCAGTGCTAAATCCTAATTTATGACTATCATAATAGTTTTATTATTGATAGGTAAACAGAAAAGTTGGCTAGGTGGAATCATACACTATAACTTGAATGCCAAGAAATCAAGAAAATACGCGTACACACACACATACACATACACACACAAAACAAAACAACATCTAACATTGGTTACTTAACAAAAAAGGACCAATTCATTTCCATGACTACACTTTCATGCTGTTCATTTGAATTGATCTCGTTATGTTTCACTTTCTTAATCCTGGCGTCTCTTTCTTTCTTTCTCTTTCTCTCTTCATTTTACTTCTCATAGAGGCCAGCCGATTTTCCTTATGCTTCGATGGTTCTTCATCTTTTTATCTCCTCATTTGACTTCTGATGGAGGCTAGTTGATTCTTCTTTTGCACCGATGCCGCTCCTTCTCTTTGTCTCCTCATTTGGCTTCCCATGGAAGTCAGCCGATTCTCCTGCTTCTTTGACTCGACCCCTCTATGTTACTCCTTCTTAATCCTGTCCTGTTCGGCTGTTTCTTTTTCCTTCTGCTGCTGTTTTCTGCTTTTGTCTAAAACACGTTGAATCTCTGCAGCTTCGAGCAACTTCTGCTGATGGAAACGGATCATGAATTCGGCATTCTGCTTTCGTTTTTGAGCTGATGGTTTCGATTTCGATTACAGCATGTCTTCCTCTTAAACACGCTGTAAACTTTAAAATATTCAATAAAAATCTACTAAATTATCCTTTCTATTTGATTTACTTTTTCGAAAGAGGACTCATCGAAAAGCAGTTCCAAAATATTTATGACTAATATATCATTATAAGAATTAGTAAGAGCTGTAAGTATTCAGGCTACTTCAATACTGCTAGATTGACTGAAAATTTCTCAACTGACGGATAGACGCATGTACAACTTCTCTCTCTTCCAGACATATTTCCGTCAGTTAAGTGCCATACATGATATACATCGGGGCGATCATGTCTCGAAAAAGACACGAATGACTGTGCAGAAGATTTTCCCGCAGTAGGTTGCCATTACATTTTGCGGTATACTGGTTGTTTTCAACTAAGGCAACAGAATCGAATCTTTCCTGTTATTTAACCCATAGCAGTTTAATACCTTTCCCAAGGGCACGTAAGTGAATGCAACGAATTTAACTGGAATTCGAACTCGGCTTTTCGATTTCTCGTTCTGAGCTGATATCCACTGAACCACAGCATTTGTTTTTGAATTAATTATACTTTGACCGTTGCCCTCTTTGAACCCTTTGAGTGCAAATAAGACAGACCTGTTGCTACAATTCAGGGGTCATTTTAAATGTTCATTTGATTTTGAGAACGGTCGAATTCATTTTTCGTATTTTCACTGTTGAGACAGGTCACGTTCATTGTAGTTATTTCATTTTAATAATAATCTTTTGCTAATCGCTCAGATTATGTCGGCGTTGCCTTGGCAGATTTTTTTGCTTTTTCAATGCACTTGTCTTATTTTAATTTATTACTGTTACCTACATCTTGGTTTTTGTATAAGTATTTTAGTTTTAGTTTCTTTACATTTTTAAGTGGTAAGTAGGTATGTACGCCGATGACACCACAGTTTACTCTCGCCTTGATCAAAAATCTGGTGTGGGTGACAAAACTAACCTTGTAGCCGAGCTTGAAAAGGACCTCTAATCCGTAGTGGACTGGGGTAAGAAATGGCTAGTAAATTTTAATGCTTCTAAAACGAAGCTGCTATCAATTAACCATCATAGACAATAGCACCTACCTACCATTAGCATGGACCAGGCTTGCCTCCCATACAGTAAAACACTACGCCTCCTTGGTCTCACACTTTCAGCGGACCTAAAGTGGAATGACTATATCGAATCCATTGCTAAATCCGCTGCTATGAAAGTCGGTTCTCTGTGCAGGGCCCGGAAGTTTTTTCCGTCTGAATCTATCTTGCACATATATAAATCTACCATCCGCCCGTGCATTGAATACTGCTGCCACATCTAGTCGGGTGCTCATGCTATTCTCCTCGGACTTCTTGACAAAATACAACGGAGAGTCTGTAATGTGATCGATACCGACTTGGCAGACCGGCTGCAGCATTTCTCTCACCGGCGCGACGTGGCTTCCCTGTGTCTCTTCTATAAATACTTTCACGGCTTCTGCTCCGATTACCTTAGATCACTGGTGCCCCCTAGGTACGAATTTTCACGAGATATTAGATTAGCAACTAGATCCCACCCTTTTACAGTGAAACCGATAAAATGTAATCGCAATTTCTACTCCAGCAGTTTCGTTTCTCGCACTTCCCGACTGTGGAATTCCCTTCTACATGCTTCCCCGTCGGCTACAATTTCCAGGAGTTTAAATGTAAGGTCAATAGACACCTCCTAACACACTAACTCGCATCCATTCTTTCAAACACTGTTCCCATCTATCCATCTATCACCCTCCTTCTGATATTTCCTATATCTAACCACTCTTTCTCTTTACCTTCCCCTATATAACCCCATGCGCAATAGTGGTAGTGGAATGCCTTGCTTGAGGTGAAATGATTAAAAAAAACCCAGTTGTCAAAATAAAAATGGAGCTGTCTATATGCATTTAGTTCAGACCATATGGTTTGTCTTTTAGCAATTCTGAAAATACTGTTTATTTCTTTTTTTGTAAAATTCCTGATTTCAAATGTATTTTTTCAGAATAAGGTTTAAATTAACTCGTGTCATTGTTAAAGGGTTTCGTGAGAATCTTAGTATCTTTTATTACGTTTGTTGACTCGATTACTAATTTCTGTTGTTTTGTTCAATCTCCAATTCTGAATTCACAGGAATATGAAATGTTTATGGGGATTCCCTAATATATCAAAAATTATTGATTACCAATTCTTTAAGCTCGCTTTAAAAAGGACATCTACCTCAGTGTAAAATTCAAACAAAACATATCAACAATAATTTATGTAAAAAGGCATAAAATAGTTTAATACCAATGTTAATATAAAAATTGTATTAGTAAAAGATAATTAAAATATTGAAATTGTGTAAAAATTAATAAAAATGTATTTTAATAAAAAGAAAATCAATATTTAGTTGTAATAAAACTAATACAATTAAAATGTTACTAACACGTTTCTTCTTCTTCTTCTTCTTCTTCTTCTTGTTCGAACAAAACAGTTTATATATATATATAAATATATATAAGGAAAAAGTGCGAGAAGTGTAGATTTATTATTGTTATTATTAATATTACCTGCTTTTTATATGATATATTAAGTGTCCTTAATGGCATTTGTGTCGCTACACGTGTTTTGAATCTAAAGTTGACTCTCTTCAGGCGAATAAGTTTGTGACTTCACATACTGAGATCCGTTTGTATTTCTGATGGCCAAAATATCGTGTATAAATTGATAAGTGGTGAGCAGGTCAGAAAGTTCATATGCGTGTTGTTTGTTTTTTTTATACTCGCGCGTGAAATCTCTCCCGTCACTTTTTGTTGGCTATAAAATGTTTTTACACTGACTTACAAAATTTTATTTTATTTTTATAACTCAAAATAAGTTTCAGCGATTTTGTTTCAGTTCAACTCTACGGGTCATCTAGTTCTTTTTATTGTTTTTGGAATACTATTAATGTGTTTTCTGGGTCACGTTTGAATTTAATGTGTCTGTGTGTATGTCTTATATTTTTTACTTTTTTTGTTGAGGGAAGGCTTGTATGTTTTTATAAATATTTGTTCTTGCATCATAAGCGTGTCATAATCTGCATTTTGGTAGATAGGCATTACTCTGATTTCGTGTAAATGTCGGGAAAAGTACAATTTCCTGTTATTGGCTAGATTAATTTTACTTCTGTGCAGGGCTAATCTTTTATTCAGGGCTTGTGCCGCCCCCACGTATATTTTGACACATTCATCTCATTTTAGAGCATAAATTACGTTTTTAGAATTGAAGCTCAGATTTGTTTTTATTTCGAATATAGTTGTGTTTTCGAACTTGAAGTGTTTTCCTTCTATTATTATTTTGTATACTCCACATCTTTTTTAATGCATTTTGTGACCCCCTGTGTTGTGTGTTACTCGAACTTTGATGAGGCTAGTATGTTTTATAAATTTTTGGTTGGCGTCTGCTTTTAATTATTTTAGTTTTCTTTAAGGTTTCCTTTTTTATTATTTTTTTAAAGGAATTCTCTTGTCTTTTGATTTTGAAAATAATTCTGGATTGTTTTTGTTGTGTTTGTAAACGTATGCTAGAATGTTTTCTTCTTTTTCATGGTTTTTTTTTATTCCGGAGAGATTCTAATGGTATTTCTTCTGACAGTTGGGAAACCTTGTTTATTAGTGGAGAGGAGTATCCTCTTATTTGTAGTGTTTTTCGTAGTTCCTCTAGGCGTACTTTACGAAGGGTTTCGCCAGCTGTTAGTGTGCAAATTCGTCGTGCTAGGGAGTAGGGAATGGATTTCTAAAATTTATTCCATGTAAACAGAAAAGTATTCTCATTGAGCTGCTGGTAAGAAAGTTTAAAGTGAATTAAATAAATAAATAGGAAATGCAAAAGTATGTTTATTTATGAAAAGGCCAAGCAAATGAAGAACAAACACGTTGGGAATGAAATAAGTGAAATTAAAATATTTTGTGATAAAATGTTTTGCAGTGAATTGGTTCTGCTGAGAATAGACATGGTTCTTTCTTTGTTCATAATGGATTCTGTTTGCATTATCCAGCATTTATACAAGAATCCTTTCAAAACATTCTTCAAGAAAAGTTTAAAGAAATCTTTATTTTCACAATGCTTTCATCGAAACCACAAAACCATACCAAATGCTGAACATGACCAACAAGTTGTTAAATGTACGAATCCTTCAAATAAATTTTATAATGACCACATGGAAAGTATGGAAATATTTGAAAAAAGAGAAAGAAGAAAGCAACAGTTTCAAGTGGGAATTGGTGTTTATCTTTTGAAACATGCCAGTCATTTATATAATCTCTGGATAATCTTTAAGGCAGCCAAAAGAATGATTGCTTACTTGTATAATCATGCACAAGGGTAAGAGGTTATTTCCTGTGTGAACTTGAATGTTTTTGTATTTACAGCGATGCACTTGATGGTAATAATAATGGAAGTATTAGATATTTTCTTATATCGAAATATTTGTCAACCATTGATCAAAGATGCAGTGCTACTTTTGAATAAAATTTATAAAATCGTTCTACTATTAGTATTACTGAAATGAAATAAGTCAATTTCAGATGTTTTAATTTGTACTCACTTACATAAAATAACGACCAGCATTTTTATTTATGGTTATTATTGCAATATTTTCTTAAATTTGTTAAGCTTCCATATTTAACGATGCGATACGGGGATTTCTACGCATGTTTTATTGTAGTAGAACTCGCCATGCACTTATTCAGTTATTAACTTATGAATCAAGATTCATCAGAAAATTCCAATAGGAAAACCGTGGAACTTTCACAGGTATTTCTAGTTAATGATTCATACAAAACATTTATGATTATGATGATGATATTAGTGAAAGAATTATCCACATAGTACATTTCTTTAGTATGCTCAAGTATATAAATACATTTTAGTTTAAGAGAGGACGTTGAAAGAAACTAAAATTGAGTTTTGCTGATATCGCTTATGTTTTAGGGTGTCTTACCATTGCGACACTGTTTCACTTTATGGCATTTCACATGAAACTTGTATGTTTGGTGCCAATTTGCTGAATTTTATAATTCGTGCGAGTTGAGGATAACAAACGAATATTTAACCGTCACTCTCTGAGTTGTTTTGTTTAATAGTAAAACATGAGAGAAGTTTTTGTATTCACTGCACCTTTCTAGGAGTTTTTAATTTTGAATGCGATCAGTCAGTCAGTCAGTCAGTCAGTCAGTCAGTCAGTCAGTCAGTTAAATGACATACGTGACAGACGGGTGGGCAATCATGACTCTTTCGATTCATGACTGATTAGGCCTAAGATTTTCGTGCAGTAGGTTCCCATCTCTTTCTGCAATAGATTGGTTGCCAATCAAGGCTACAGGTTTCAGTCTGTCCAGCTATTCAATCGATAGCTGGGGATGGGGAAAAAGATTGGTTCATATCTTTTCCAAAGGTATTTGCGCGTAAGTGAATATAATGATTTCTCATTTTGAGCCGTGGTCCATTGTATCACACCATACGATGGAGTAGCGAGTGCATAAGATAAATACATATTTAAAAAAGAAGAAACATTTTAAAAGTAATTTTGAACTTTGATATCTAATAATACAAGTATTTAAAATATTTTTTTAAATTTGATTTTATTGACAAAAGATTTCTACTTGTAAGGAAAAGAATATTAGTAAGATGTTTTGAAAAATAATTTAGGAATATTGTTATTAAAATACGAATACCAAACGATTCGAATACATTAACTTATGTATGAAGCCTATAGATCTCGGCGAACGCCATCCTTATTCAAACTTTCTGGACTGGTGTTGCAGAATCTCAAACAAATAACTTGTGGGAAAACGAAATAAAATCAACCAATAAAACAATAATAATGAGTAATAGTAATAATGATAAAGTAAATACATTTTCACATGATGTTAAACGTAAGGGAATCGGAAATATGATTATCCCGCTTGGCTTCTTCATATTCTTAGGCAGCGCTGGTTAGGTCTATATAAAGATAAACATTTTTTTCTCTTCCTGCGCGTTCCAAGATATAGCAGTATGTGGAAAACACATTGTCTTTCTAGGGGTTGTTAATTTACCCGGACCCCTGACAAATGACTCTCTCTTTCCTATTTCTGGGGACAGCGTTTTGGCATCCCTGATCAAGAAATAATTTGGTCTTTCCGACTCAGTGCAAAGGTGACTTGAGCTCGACTGTTTTAACCATTCTTATCATTCCTTACTTTAACTCACATTTAATCAAAATGAAAACAGGCATATCCAAGAGTCATTGAGAACTTTGTTTCAAAACAGTCACCATAATAAAGTATAAATGGCCCATAGTAGAAACCCAAGTTTTTGTATGCTTCTTTTTATTAATCATATGTGAATATGTATTACACCTAAAATAAAAACACTCAATCTTTTATATTCCATAAACTTGTCACATAAGAGAACCGACATCATTTTATGACTTTAATAGCAGCAACAAATAAAATAGATAGCACATGTAACTCGAGGAGAAAAAATGACATCAAAAGTTGACGTTCCACACTACTTTAAACAAAAGGTTAGAAAGGCAAACTCCATCAATATTAAAAAGAGCAACAACAGTTATTGGAATTGAGAAATCTATTTTCCTGAAAAATTGTTTTAAGAGAAAAGTTTTATAAATTTCAACTGACAGTGTCACTGGCTGCTCGGATTTATAGTTGCATCTACCGTTAAGAAATTTGGGTCTTTGTGTCGGACCAGAAACTTTTTCTCGTCAGGATTCATCATAAACATTTATAAATCTACTATTCATCCGTTCATTGAATACTGTTGCCATATCTGGTCTGGTGTTCCTGCTATTAATCTCGAGGTTCTTGACAAAATCCAAAGAATGATCTGCAATATAATCGGTCCTGACTTGGTATCTCTACTTCAGCCACGTTCTCAACGCCGTGACGTGACTCCTCTCTGTCTTTTCAAAATATATTTTCATAGCAACTGCTATGACGAGTTTTTTCCTCTGGTGGTTCGTTCACGTGACTTTAGGCGTCCTTTTCTCAAGGGTATTTGTGCGTAAGTGAATGCAATGAATTCAGCCGAGTTCGAATTCCAGTTGAATTTATTGCATTTATTTACGCGAAAACACCCTTATTTCCTCAAGCTATGGGTTAAATAAAAAGGACAGATTGGGTACTATACCCTTTGTTGGCAACCAGTCTACCACAGAAAGTCATGGCAAACTACTGCTGGAAAATCTTCTGCCCAATCAGTTATCTCTCTTAAGACATGATCGTCGAAGCGTGTATCACGTATAACATTTAACTGACTGATTAGATTGGCTTCACGGTCTCACTCTTTTACCATTGAAATAGTTAAATGTATCCACCACTTCTACTCCAACAGTTTCTTTTCTCGTACTTCCGGTCTGTGGAACTACCTTTCCTTTACTTGATTCTCTGATAGCTACAATCTCCAAAAATCTCAATGCAACGTCAATTGCCATCTTCTGTTTTCTTGAACCCCATTAACCTTTTAGCCTTTCTTCGATACCTTCTGTACACAGTTTTTTCTCTCACTGTAATTCACTGCAAACTGGTGGCAGTCCCGCCATGCTTGATGTGAAATGATGAAAAAAATAAAAATATAATAAATGATATTGATAAAATACACGTTCAGGTTCGTCACTGAAAATACACACATTTTCAATTTGGCAGAAAAGTTGATGAATGATTTGTGCAAACATACAACTCGAACAAAAGTTCTCGAAGTGCGCACCAAAAGGAAAAGGTGAAAGTTTTTTTTAATGACTCGTAATGAAGAACATTCATATGTTATTATGATGTCAGCTAATTTTGAGAATCGGAGGCTAACACAAAAGCGAATTTTGAGCTGAAAGACAAGCAGGAACAATCGCAGTAATACGACAAATGATTTCTTCAAGAATCTCTTTTAAAATGATTGATGCTAATGTAAATATTCTTCATAATAAGTTGATAAGAAACCAAAGTTTCAAAAATGTTTTTTCAGACTTACTAAATGAAAACCAGAAAATTAACTACTCGTGACTACCACTAAAAAGTGATACTTTTTACGGGAGGTAGTAGAGAGGTTTACCGATCATCTCTGGTCGGGAACGGGAAAGTTCCTTTCTGCTCGAATCTGAGTTTTATTATATATCAGAAAGGGACAGAAAAAATAGCGTCCCCAGATTAGGGATTTTTGAGATACTAAAATTGTTGGGCAGCCACTCAAAATCACGTGATTTGAAACATGAAACTGCGATTTCGATAATGGTTATCTGAGATCAACCCCAGAAGTAATTTAGTAAGGAAAATTATTTCTTATTTCCCTTCTACGAATTTAAGTACAAATATAATGCTATCTACCACAAGACTGTGTTTTGCTAACGATATTTTCCAATGATTACTCTAAATTATAATAATATTGGTATATTTGTTTTGTTTTATATCTAATGAAATAATTATTATATTATCTGGTTATATTCTTATCTATTCGCCTACCAATAAGGAAAATGTGACATGGGTTCAAGTATTGCTCTCATTTGTGGGAGGCCTTTCTCTTCAGAGTTACAGAGAGTTAAACTTTCAGAAACGAGATTTCCTGCAAAAGTCTCGTGTCCTCATGGAATTTATTATCCACCTTCTACTATATTGCATCTCAATTTTCATCAGGTAACAGTCATATAAAATACAAATTTCATTGAAATCTAATTATGTACAATAATGGGTCATATGCAATATAGGTGAACAATTCAACTACAATAGAAAAAATAAAAATAAATAGAATGTCTGTCTATATTTCTGAAATAGGTATTGTATCTATTTACATTGTTCAGTTTGTTATCCTCATCTTTAATGCCATATTCACTTTCTCATGCTAGGGCGTGAACCATTTTTCTGCGCCCAGACAGGCTCTTCTTGAACTGATGGGAAGTTTTGGTACCAAGCCTGAAGGAATAAGTCTTAATTTTATGCATTGGTGTAGAAGCATCAAATGATTTAACGTTTTTTCCAGATTCTTGTGGGACTTTTCTAATTGTCTCCATATTTTTTATATATCCGGTCCGTTCCGATCCTTCAATATTTGTCTATATTTATGAGATGAGGCATTGTAAGTCATTACTTACATTGTTCGGACTGTTTGCCTCATTTTTATTGTCATATTCATAATAAAGATAAGAACAACAGTCTGAACACGGTACATAGTGTAAATAGAATATATCTAAATACAAAATTAGAGCATTGTCATAATAGATCATTCCGTCTTAAATACATCAACCACAGTTTCTGGAAATTTCTAAAATCGACTTTATATTTTTTTTTGTAAAAATTTAATTAATTTTAGCACATTCAACATTATGGATAAAAATAGCAAATTTTATATAGTGTTTTTTTGTGATTTAGTATGAGTAAAACAAATTTTAGGATTTGACCATAAAAAACCTGAGAATGACGTCAAAATCTGCAAAAAATGTTATCCTTTGATACTTGTGTCGAGTTTAATTTGTAACATATAAAAATGTAGGTAGAAAAATGCAAATGTTGATAAGATAGTGAGAGTCACAAAGCACTGCCCGGAGCCTCCAATCAGATTTTCCCGCCCTTCTCCCGAGTGGGTGTTCAGAGGTAGTACGATGGGCAGTTACAGAAGTCCCACACTAAAAGCAGAGCGTTCTAATAATAAAAATAGTCTTTATTTTTCTTTAAAGCGACTGTTTTATCTGAAAACAATTTTAAAGTTATTTTTGAGGAATATTGTGTTTGTTTAGTATATATTTCTCTCTATGTTACATTTTCTTTATAAAACAAGCCAGACGAAAATGCTTAATTGTAAAAGTGAATTATTGAGTTGAATCATTACATCTCAAACAAGGCACTCACGTCGATATGAGGCCAAGGTTGTCTCAAAATGAACGAGAATGAGGAGACTTTAGTGAGGAGAAAGAACAATAAAACCAATATCAGGTTACTGGCAATTGACGTTACATGTAAATATTTAGAGATCGTAGGCAGTATGGAAGCAAGTAACAGGAAGATTCCGTCATAGACGAGAAAGGGATCTATTAGAATAGAACTTACGGTCATCCAAAATATTTAAACCAAAATGGCGGGTCATATGTACTAATTTTGATGTATGGTTAAATTCAAGAGGTCGAAGAATTGAGACGGAGTGTTCACCAGAAGAAGAAAATACTAATAGATAAATATGTGTGGTTTGCTTCTAATTCATAATATGTAGAAAAAGTTCAATAATTATTTAAAGCTTATTGATTCGTAACTTTTTAGGTACTGACCGTATTCATACGATGGTTTTATACAATGGAAATAATTCATGATGTTATATTCTTTCTGTGTAAATCTTTTACAATATATAAAACCCTTTAAAAAAAGCCAGTGGAGTTTGCTTCTAAACCATAACATGCAGAGATCTTCAAGAGTTATTAAAAATCATTTCTATAGTAATGTGAAAATGAATGAGATAGAAATGATAGAAACGCCAGTGAGGTTTGCTTTTAAATCATAATATGCAGAAATCTTCAAGAATTATTGATTTTAATATGAAGAAATCTTTAACCATTAATAAAAAATATGCATTAATTTGTGTTCCTTTAACAATGTGAAAATTAATGAGATAAAAATAAAAAAATTATTGAAATTTTATTCCCTTAATGATTGAATTCTTAATTTCTTTTCAGTGACTGCGACAAGCACAGCTAAGATTTTCCCTTATCTATTAAACATATTCATAATATGTTTTTATGGAATGGAAATAATTCCTGATATTATATTTTTTCTATGATATACTTTTAGAATATATATAGATATTTATAGAAAAGATATTGGGGCTTAATTTCTAAATCGTAATATACAGAATTCTAAAGTTATTTAAAAATTAGTAATCATATCGCGTTTTTTAATAATATGAAAACATATGAAATAAAAAATTAAATTATGATACATATTGTTTGGGAAGTTACCATGTGGCTGCTTGTCAGACGTCAGGTTGTCACATTGCCATACATCAGCATTATTATTATTATTATTATTATTATTATTATTATTATTAGTAGTAGTAGTAGTAGTAGTAGAGAGAGACATTGAGAGAAAGAGAGAGGGAGAGAGTTTCTTTCAATTATTCGCCATGGTGAAAACGAGGCATTGATGTCTTTGGCTCGTCTATTGACCAATCAGAAGACTGCTTACATCATTAAATATTATGAGCGAAAGCTATAGTGAATTACTAAGAAAAATTAAGGTAAATTAGATATGTCAAATTATTATTTTTTATGATAATTTCACCCCAAGCAAGTCAGAACCGCCACTAGTGTGCAGGGATGTTACAGTGTGCGTGTGTGTGTGTGTGCGTGTGTGCGTGTGTGCGTGTGTGTGAGTGTGTGAAAAAGAAAGAGAGAGAGAGAGAGAACCAAGTTACAGGTCATGTTGAAGAAATTATAAGAGTTGGATGGGAATCGAGTAGAATATTGTAATTGATATATATATATCTTCTTTTGTATATCTTCTTTAACAATGAATTCTTGGGGTAGATTCTTTGACTTTGTTTAATTTATTAATTCTTCGAGTGAAACTTCTAATTATTTCTCACAAATAGAAAATTCAGGAATCTTCATTTATAAACTGTGGGCTGACTGTGCGTAAAAATGCTGACATCATTTAAGTTATATTGATTATTGATCCTGTGATATGAAATTGTCAGAATGTTGGTCTTTTTTCTAATATATGATCTGCTATATACAACGTTAAGTTTTACAAGTTGTCTATTTTTATAGACAATTAATTCACAGTTACATGAGCAAAAAAGAAAATTCATTGGTTATTTTTCTGTAGATGACTTAATATTTAACACAATTTGTTGAAAAATAAATTATTCAAGTAATCTAATTTTTGTTCTTGTTGTTCCTTTCAAACTCCCAAAAGAAATAGATTGTCATATAAACCCTAATGTACCGCGGTCCACTATATGGTTAATATGCGACCAGACTTCAGTCTATCACCTTTTCTTACTAAACCTGCATTGAAACAATGTGGAACACAAAAATCTTTAAAAGAAATGAATAAATAAAAACAGAATTGTAATTAGTAAAATCTCATTAAAAATGATGCAATTAAAGTACAAAAACAAACCCAGTTTTCATGATTTACATAAATCTCGTTCTATCTCGCGAATTTGATTGAAACAAAATCCATTTTTCTAACGACGCTCTTTGAGTAACGAAACATGTCAAGTTTTCAAAATTGTCTTCTATATTTACCATAAACTCTGCATAACGAATCGTTGTCCTATTATATTTGTAATTAAAATTTGATGTAGGTTTTGGATTTGCATTCAAATAATTTAAGTTAACAGTCAATATAAGGTATCTAATATAATATAGTTGCGTAAAAAGTGATACCTAAAGTTAAAAATACACTTTAAAAATGAAAAATCTTCCTTGTAGGTTTTATTTTAGTTTTAATTCTAAACTAATAGATTAAATTTAATATTTCCAAAAAGCAAATTGCTTTTCTGTATTTCAAAACGAATTTAATTTGGAATGATTTGTTGAAATCAATAAAATCAGCCATATTGAGAAATAGGTCAGCACAACATAATTGTTTTTATTAAAAATATTTAAAAAACAAAATATACTTTTCTGAAAATTTATTTGGGAAAGATTAATTGATTGAAATTTTAATTAATCTGAATTAAAACAAACAGTTCTTACATATAGTTTAAAATATTTCTTGGGGATAGGTTTTTATGAGGTATTGACAACTTTTTCGATAATTTAACTTTTGTGAGATTTATGTAAAGTGGATATATTTGTAGGAAAATTACATGACAAATACAACGTAAACGACGTTTAAGATATTTTTAACTAACACCTGATGTTATGTATGAATGTCCAGATTTACAAAAATCGGCACGTTTATGCAAATACAAAAAATAGCAAAATTCTCTTTTACAAAACTGAGGATTGTGAATTGCAATAAACTTTTCGAGTTATGATTAGTAAATGCAGTTTTTATTTAATAACAATATCAATTGTACACAAAAAATTAGTGCATAATGTTAAAAGATTTTTAAATCTTTTAAAATCGTTTCAAAAATTTAATGTTCATAAATTATTCTGATTAAAATAAAATGAAAATTCTTCTAAAATTTATTATTCATCGTATTTTTTGTTAAGACAATATTCCATTATGTATTTTATTCATAAAAGTAATTAAAGCATTTGTAATGAAATAATGTCTTAGTTTCATTGCATTTTTGTTTTAAGATTTAGAGCAGATTATCTCTAAGTAGTCTTCCTGTTTGACTAAAAGCATTTATTGATTTAAATTCCCTTAGGGCTTGTTCGTTTAACTAATATAAACATTAAGTAAAATAAATTTCATGAAATTTTATGAAAATATAATAACATTATTTTTACTCTTGTCTTACATCACCACGGTGGTGGTGGCGGTTATGTGTTTGTGTGTGTAAAATTTTTTACCAAGATTTAAAAAAACAAAAATGAAACATTTAAAAAATAATTTAATCTATTTGGGAATAAACCCTAAAAGTTTGAATATCCGACCATTATCTGATTTTTGCATTAATTATAAAATTAACGTGCTTTATTTTTTACTAGAAAAAGATGCTAGAACTTCCCATATTATCTAATGGTACCCTTTTAGGCCAGGGCAAAATTTTTCGAAGGTTCTCAGAAAAAGATTAAAAAATCTGTATAAAATATCCTTTGGAAATAGCTCTCAATAATAACATATAAGATTTTGACGATAAAAATTGTTTTTATTAAGTTTGGCACATATTTTCCTCATGGTATGCTAATTTTTTTGCGAATCTTTGGAGTTACTTAATATATAATATAATATAATATAATATAATATAATATAATATAATATGATCTAAACTTATTTATAAATGGAACGTTGTTTATGTGTGTGTGTGTGTGTGTGTGTGTGTGTGTGTGCCCGTTACCTATAGACTCTGAAATGGCTGAACCGATATTTATGAAAATTTACACAGTTGTACTATAAGCGTCTGCGAGTGTTCTTAGCTAGGTTTTGTGTTGCGGTACCCCCGATAAATATCGAAAATCGATAATCGAAACAATCGGGTTATAGAAGGAGTGGTCCGATTTTAATCAAATTTGATACACTCATAGACAAAGTCATAAGAAACAATATTCAGAAGTTTCAAGGTTGCAGTTCTTACAATAGTGCAGAAAATTTGATATCGATACCAGGAAATCAAAATTTGACTTACATCCATTCATTTTTCTTTCAGTCTACGGTTTCACTTTAACCGGAAACAACTATTGATTTTTAGTTTTTCGTGCCAACGTCCAAATCCAAGACCATGGATTAGTTTTAAAGCTTTCATTACACCCGAGCGACGCCGGGCTATACTGATAATATAATATAATATAATATAATATAATATAATATAATATATATGAAAATGATCTAAACCGCTCATTTCGTGGAGAGTGAATAATCGTTTCTCTCACTAAACTATAATAGAAATTGAAAACATTTTTGTTGTGAGTCAAAACATTTAAGACAAACACTGTTCATTGCATTGATTGAAATTTGGAAGAAGGCAACGCATACTTTCTTTCAAACGAAAGTAAGACTACCATTATACCAGATTGATGTTGCTTGCTAGATATGATATATGACAGTGTAAATAAGGTCGTTTCTCTCTACATTCGTCTGTAAATTTCTATAGCTTTGGTAACTTCAATGCTCATCATGTCAAGTGGTTTTTCCACTCGAATACCACTGATCTCACCGAAACCAGAACACTGAATTTCTCAATTGCCCGAATTCTAGTTCAAATATTAGATTTTCTTTCTCATTTCCATAGTAATTCTGACGGATATGCTTTCTTACTTGAAGTGTTCTTTACCTCTTCTCTGGACGCATGTTATATTTTGCAACTCTAACCTCTTGTCTCTTATTTTCATTTATTTAGAATCTCAAGGGTTTTAATGAAGTGTTGGAAAACAATTAGTTTTACAGATCCAACATCCAAGCAAGTAAACTTTGAAATTTTCTAAACTTTATAACCATCGCTATGCGTGTTTACCTCCCACACATGCTGCACACAGTGACCGACTAATTATACTCTAGACCTATCTCATAATAAAACTCACTAACTATGAATACGCATTATCATAATATAAAAACCAAACCAGCTAATAAAAAAAAACAAACCCATCAATATCTCCTCCGCTAACATACGAGTTATGCGTACCAACTTTTAAAGTGTCGAATCCTTCTTCTAAGTAAACTCACCTGACATCCTAGTCCTCTGCGAAACTAACCTTGACCCTTCTATCGTCTCTTCTGAATTCTATGTCCCTGGGTTAAGGCTGGCATCAATGCTTTCATTCCTGCCAGGAAGTTGCGACTTAAATCCCATTCGTCTCCTGATTCTCCCTTGTTTGCTCTGCCGCCATCGCCCACCAAAATGATCCTTTCGGAAATCGGAGTCACGCGTCGGACCATAACAGGCGCCTATTTGTCTCTGCTCGCAATGAGTGCAAGAAGATACTTAAAGAAGATAAGCTGCTGTTTGCAGCCAGAATGAAGCAGCGCATAGCATACCGTAAGTTCGGCTCCAAAGAATACTGGAGGCTCTGTAAAAGTGTACTAAACAACAGCAAACCTTTAATCCACACTCTAATCAACGAATTTGAGGTCATCACCTCTTCAACAGACAAGACTGAGTGCTTTGCTCGCAGATTCTCCTGCAACTCGACACTGGACTCGTTTGGAGTATCTGTATCTGACTTTCCATCCCGAACTGAATCCCAACTGAATGATATCTACGTTACTGCCTCGGTGGTCTCTAACATAATTTAAAGGCTTGGACCCTATAAAGCGAGCGGTGGTGACGGAATCCCAATCATTGTCCTGAAGAAATGTGCCTCTAAACTCTCCTCTGTTCTCTCCAAACTGCCTATGATACTGCCTCTCTGCTTCTTGCTTTCCTGTCTGCTGGAAGTCCCCCTCCGTGGTTCCTATATATAAAAATACTGGTGAACTGTCTGAGCCCTCTAATTATCAACCTATCAACCTCCAACCGATTTTTGGCAAAGCGTTCGAAGCCATCATCAACGCCAAGATGGTTCAACATATCACAGCCCACAGTCTCTTCTCTAACAAACATGATTTCCGCTTCACCAGGTCTATCGCTGATATGCTTACAACCATCACTGAGTATACACGAGGTTATCGACAAGAACGGCGAGGTTCAAAATGTTGCCCTAGATATCTCCAAAGCGTTTGATAGAGTCTAGCATGCTGGCCTTCTACATAAGCTGCGGGGCTATGGTATAACTGGACAATTGTTCGACCTAATCCAGTCATTCCTTTCAAATCGCACAATGAATGTAGTATTGAACGGACATGCCTCCCAATAGTATCACACCAACGCGGGTGTCCCTCAAGGCTATATTCTAGGTCATACGCTTTTCCTGATGTTCATTAATGATCTACCTAATGTAATAAGATCCCAAGTAGGCATATACGCTGACGACCCTACGGTTTACTCTCGGCTCGATCAAAAATCAACCGAGGCTCACAAAGCAAACCTCGCTGCTGAGCTTGAAAAGGACCTCCAATCCGTGGTGGAATGGGATAAGAAATGGCTAGTGAATTTTAATGCTTCCAAATCTATTAATCATCACAGACAATCGCTCCTACCCCCATTAGCATGAATCAAGCTAGACTTCTTACAACAAAAGTGAAATGGCTATATAGAATCCATAGATAAATTCGCTGCTAAAAAGGCCGGTTCTCTGTGTAGGGCCAGGAAGCTTTTCCCATCTGAAACCATTATGCACGTATATAAATCTACCACCGGCCCGTGCAATGAATACTGCTGCCATATCTGGTCGGGTGCTCCTGCTATCCACCTAGGGGTCCTTGACAAAATCTAACGGCGAATGTGTAATGTGACAGATCCCAACTTGGCAGCTCAGATACAGTCACTTAATCACCGGCGCAATGTGGCTTCCCTGTATCTCTTCTACAAATACTTTCACGGCTTCTGCTACGATGAACTCTCTGGTGCCTCCTATGCATGAATTTACTCGAGCCACAAGATTAGTAACAAGGTCCCACCCTTTTACTGTGAAACCAATAAAATGTAAACACAAATTCTACTCCATCAGCTTCTTTTCTCGCACTTCCGGTCTGTGGAATTCCCTTCCGTTTACTTGCTTCTCCGTCAGCTACAATCTCCAAGAACTTAAATATAAAGTCAATTGTCATCTCTTATCTCACTGACTTACATCGTCTCTCTCATGCTCCTTTCTCCGTCCACAACACTTTCATCAGTATTCTCATCCTTCTCCTACTCACTTCTTGACACCCACTATAACCTGTCAACATTTCTCATTAATTTCCTCCTATGTAACACCCTGCGCACCAGTGGCAGTAAACTGCTTTGCTTGAGGCTATATGATTACAAAAAAAGAACCTTCATAAATACAAGTGTAAGTCACCTTTAACGGAAGCAATGAATTAATTTCTTCTCTCTCCAGCTTTGAATGGGTTGAATAGCAAGACAGATTGGATTTTATATATTAGGTTGGCAACCAGTCTACGTGGGAAAGAAATGGATGGCAACCTAGTGCGGAAAAATCTACTATCTAGGCAGTCATGGATCGAAAGAGACATGATCACCCCAGCGGGTATCACGTATGGCACTTAACTGACTGACTGATTTAAAGGATATAATGCTTGGTTCCTATTAGTGAAGAAGCTGGTCAAAGACGTCATCAACAACATATATGACGTTATCATCACTGCAATACTGTTTTCCAGCCAAGTGTGGAACACATGATAGTCAGATAGGGTCAAATCAGGAGAATAGGAAGAGTGTTCAACCAGTTCAAAGTTATAGTCCCGCACAGCAGCCATTTAAACCAAACACTTGTGTGCTGGAACATTGTCATAATGAAACAAGACACCTTTCGTCAGTTTTCTTTGGTGTTGTTTTGATAGCCTTTCGTAATTTCCTCTGCAAGCTGGTATAGTACTCTCCATTTGCTGTGTGCCTTTTCTGAAGTCTATAAAGGCATTCTGTTGATAAACACATTGTCTTTTGCATCCCAAAATTCTGAGGCCATTACATACTATGGATATAAAATGACTTTCAGGTGAAGTTGGATGTTTTCATTGCATGGATTGTCTCTTTGTCTCTTGTTCAGTAATGAACTCAAAAGTCACCCTGGGTTAGGAAATCAACTGGATCTGTCTCAAACAGTGTAAGAAAACTTTCATCATGCCAAGTTCATTGTGCCAAATATTCTCAACTCTCTCACAGAGTATACTCATAACATTGCCTATTTAATTTTCATCAACTGCAAATAGATCTTTTCTTCCTCCAGCTATGGTTTGAATAGCAGGACAGATTTGGTTCCACAGCTTTGGTTGGCTGCCTATCTACCGCAGAAAAAAAATGCCAACCTACCGCGTGAAAATCTTCTGCCTAGTCAGTCACGGATTAAAAGAGACATGATCGCCCAACAGTGCATGACGCATGGCATTTAACTGACTGCCTGATTTACTAGTAATGTAAGTTAAAAAAATAAAAGATTTTAATTCTCAGAGGATTTATTTCTATCGGTAATTTTATTTTACCTATCTGACATATTTGTCTATATTTTTGTGTGGGAATTTTATAAAATTAAATATATGCTATTATAAAAACATGATTAAGAAAATGTTAAAAAGATTATTCCATTGATGAATATATCTATCCAATAATTCATCTATTTTACAAATATTTTCTATATCAACGAGTTTAACCGTAAAGTTCGACGCAAATTTTGCATACAGATTTAATATAACCCGTTTACCCAATGAAAATAATATTTTTGACTATTGTTTAGGTTCGCTCATAAAAAGTGAATTTATTTGTGCGAGTGTTTTTTGTTGATTAGAACTCATCAGACATTTCTCTACCTTCGACGTTTGAGAGAATCGAAAAATATTTATTTGTATCATTTTAGAAAGGGCTCCTGTTCATAATTTAACCGATAAAATTTTCGCACTTGTATATAAATAATTATTATAAATTAGAATACATGCATTTAACTTAAGTCCCTCATAAGATGAATGTTTATTTTTATCTGTATTCATAAACATAATATAAATAATATAATAGCCCAATGTATGCTAATCAACAAAAATTAAGTTTCCATTTGTAAAATCGATTTATGAAGTCAAATATCCCCGGTTCTGTGAAAAATAGAAAAATAATTTAATATCTCAAACATTGTTCTAATCTGTCTTTCCATCACGTACCTCTTCTTTGCTTCCCGTTCTTTATATGCGTTGTGGCGTAGTGGATATCGGCTCGAAACGAGAAATCTGAGAACCGAGTTCGAATTCCAGTTGAATTCCTTGCATTCACTTACGCGCAAATACCCTTGGGAAAGGTATTAATCCGTCTATTCCCTCCAGTTATGGGTTAAATAATAGGACAGATTGGGTTCTATAGCCTTGGTCGGCAACCAGTCTACCGCAGAAAGCAATGGCAACCTACTGCGGGATAATCTTCTGCCCAGTCAGTCATGTCTCTTTCGAGACATGATCACCCAAGCGTGTATCGCGCATGGCACTTAACTGACTGATCTATTACCTGTTTGCCTCAAAACTTTAGATTTTAGATAAAATTTTTTATTATGACTAAAATGAAGAAAATACTAAGGGTATTTTTTTAATTAAAAAGACTATAGCCATTATAAACAAACACATAAGGGTGTTTGGAAAGTAGTCATGTGTTTCACCATTATGGATTACGAGGCAACAAAAACAAGATAGAACCAAGCTTGAATGGTATGAAACTGATTCAAAATTTAGGTTCGTTTGAGAACCAAACAACAAGATTTTCATCTGCGACAGTCATTTAAACAAGAATTCCAATCTTTCATTTTTGGATCGCATTGTTGCAGGTGATGAAAAAAAAAAAGAAATGTTTTTGTATGTCAACAGAAATCGAAAAAAAAAAAAAGAAAGTGGTTATTATAAAATGGGAAAATAGTTTTAAAATCAAAACTATAATTCCAACAAAAAAAGGCCTTGCTTTGTAATTGGTGAAATATGAAAATTGTTGGCCATTACGAGCTATTGGAACATGGAAGAATCATCAGTATAGATGCTTATTGCCAGCAACTTAATCAGTCGATGAAATATTACATCTAAAAGGTCATATTCTTTAGTATGACAAATCAAGGACAGACTCTGCAAAACAAACTCAAGAAAAAAAAAAGACCCTTACGATGAGAGGTTCTTTCACATCCTCCATATTCACCAAGTGCAGAAGTGCAGCACATACAGATTTGCATTTGTTTCAGTCACTCGAACATGTGGCAGGACAATCAGAAAGAAAGAAGTTGAAAACAAACATTCAGTTTTCGCGCCCGTAGAAATCCCTTTCGATTTCTTGCTTTCCAGTTAACTAAAATCTTAAAATTTTAAATGCAACGTCAACAGCCATTTCCTGCCTTCTTGAACCCTGTTATTTTTTGTCCTTTTCTCAATCCTCCATTTTATCAATGTTATCACTCTGTTTTACTTTCACTTCATCAGCCTCAATCTCTGCGTTCTGGTGGTATTTTTGCCTTGAAACGATTAAGAATACATATTAAGAAAACATATTTGAATCAGAGTAAGGGTTAAAAACAAACAAACCAAACGAAAACTTCATAAAAAATGATGACGTTGTATTGAATCTTGGCAAAACCCTCGCAGCAAAAATTATTGTTAGAAATCGACAAACTGCCCCAAGAAACAATAACGCATACCGTTAACATTGGTAAATAAAAATGAATGAATTCTTTTGCATGACAAATCTCGACTCTATATCTCGCAATAGAACAGACAGAAATTGCATAAGCTAAACAATGAATTTCTACGTCACCCATAAAAATAAATAAAAAAGTATGTATGTATGTATGTATGTATGTATGTATGTATGCGGGCGCGCGTGCACGCACGTAAAACTTCAAATACGACGAAAAATATGTGTCAAGAGACAGTATAAATAAAGACAAAAAGAAAACTTATTCGATGTGTTTTCGTTCTCTATATATACTGAAACGCGTCGGCTAAGTTTTCCATTTGTCTTATATATATATAATGACATGAATTAATAAATATACATATTAGGGTGCAGATATGTATGATATTATTATTCAGGTGGTTTTAAAACAGTCAAATTCAGTCATCTACATTCAAGCCAAAAATACAGTTGAGAAGTCTGTTTTTCTCTGCTTTTTGTCTAATATAACATTTTCTTTTTGAGATGTTTGTTTAAAAGATATGCGTTGTGGAATAGAAAATAGGAAAGCCGAGTTAGAATTCCAGTTGAATTCATTGCTTCGGAAAGATATAACTCTCTTCTCCTTCCAAATATGGGCTGAATAGCAGGAGTGATTGGGTTCTATATATAACGTTGGCAACCAGTCTAGAGGAGAGAGAAATGGCAAACTACTCCAGGAAAATCTTTTACTTAGTCAGTCATGGATCGAAAGAGACATGATCTCCCAAGCGTGTATTACGTATGGCACTTAACTAACTGATTTAAACGTTATAGTTTTTTTCACGAATATAGTCAAAATTCTTTATAAAATCTGCATCTTTTCTTTTTGTTTACTTTCACAACACCAGCTTCTTTGAATATTTCTTGTTGTTCCTTCTAATTTTCCTTCTCATTTTTATAAAATCTTTTTACCAGTTTTTTATCAAATGCCATACATGATAATGATTATGTCAATTTATGACCGACTAGGCAGAAAATTTTCCCGTAGTAGGCTGATGTTTCTTTTTGTGATAGACTTGTTGCCAACCAATAGGATCCAGTCCGTTTTCCTATTCAACTCATAGTTGCAGTTGAAAAATCAAAATCAATACCGATATTAAATATGTTTTATATTTTATTACAATATGGTGAACGATATTCTATTTGTATAAAATCATCTTACAGCACTAATCAGGTTAATCTAAATATTGTTAATAAAACCCGTTATTATTAGTTGAAATTCATAAGGAAATTTATTATATAAACATTAATATACTGAAAAAATATGCAAACGCTTTTTAATTAGCACTGAATTTATCGTAAAAACCTTACTTGGCCTAATATCTGACGTAGTAGGTTTTGACATTATAGATTACGATTACAAACAAATACAGATGATTGATTTGTTTTTTAAAGGCCTGCCAAAATAAGATCTTTAGTTCAGCGCCTAATCTACTTTAGATTTATTACCATGGAATCTAAATATGTTTTAAAAATAAAGTAGAGTTTACAAGGACATTTATTACGCATGTGTATTTTTTAACTTCTTTTTACATGCCTGATCTTGTCTGATGATATATTCACTGGCTCACTGTTTGTCGCAAAGTGATTCCATTGCCGTCTCGAATCATGTCGCTTCTAACGTAAAGGATGAAATTTTTTCTTGAATATATAGAATTCTTAAGTTAATTTTGGTCGTACAAACAACAATAATACAGAGCCAAGTTTCATAGTAACGACATTAAAGGTAGACATATCACTTTCGTTGCAAAGATGAACAGTCAGTTAAGTGCTATACGTGATATACGCTTGGACGATCATGTCTCTTTGCTTCATGACTACTTGGCAGAAGGTTTTCTTGTAGTAGGTTGCCATTCTTTCTGGGGTAGTCTGGTTTCCAACCAAAGCTATATAACCCACTCTATTCTTTTACTTAACCTATAGCTGGAGGAAGAAGAGATGGATTAATACTTTTCCAAAGGTTATTTGGGCGTAAATGAAGTTAACGAATTCAATAAGGATTTGAACTCGGTTATCCCATTTCTCATTTCGAGCCGATATCCACTGCGACACAAGAATGCCTAAATTGAAAGTGAGAGTTTTTCTGTGTGCGTGACAGAGAGAGAGAGAGAGAGAGAGAGAGAGAGAGAGAGAGAAATTTAGTGCGGGTGTGTGTTTGTGTGTAAATATATATAATCTTTTGCACCTGTTAGAATATTTATAAGATTTGTGTGTGTATATATATATATATAGTGTATCGAGGCACCAGATGATTTTATAAACATATACTGTTAAATATAAGAGACAATGAATGTCTATTATGTTTAATCTTGAGCCGTTCTAAACATCGTATTTTGGCTTTAATTTTAGGTGGAAATAAAAACAAAAATTCTCCAACATACATATGATTTGTCTGTGGTAACCGCACCTGATTTCTCACCCAGAACCGAGGCACAACCGAGTGACGTTCACATTACTCCCTCGCTGGTCTCTCACATAATTTCAAAGTTTGATCCCATAAGGCAAGCGGAGGTCACGGAATACCAGTCATTGTCCTGAAGAAATGTGCCCCTTGGACTCTCATCTGTTCTCTCCAAACTCTTAAATTACTGCTTCTTTGCTTATTGATTTCCTGCCTGGTGGTGTCATCTTTGGTTTTTGTATTTAAGAACTCTAGAGAACCCTCAGACCCCTCTAATTATCGCCCCATCTGCCGACTACCGATTTTTGGCAAACTATTCGAGGCTTTTATCAATGCTGAAGTGATACAACATCTCACAGCCCACAGCTTCTTCGATAAACAGTATGGTTTTCGCTTCACCTGGTTTATTGCTGATATGGTAACGACCCTCAGAGAGTATGTTTACTAAGCTGTCGATAAGAACGGCGAAGCTCGAGCTGTTGCCTTAGATATCTCTAAAGCATTTGACAGAGTCTGGCATGCTGGCCTTATACGCAAGCTACAGAGCTATGGAAAGCTATGATATAACTAAAAGCTTGTTGAATCCAGTCGTTCCTTTCAAATCGCGTAATGAAGGTAGTATTGAATGGACATACTTCCATATACTATCTTACGAACGCATGTGTCCATCAAGGCTCTATTCTAGGTCCTACGCTTTTTCTGGTCTTCATCAACGATCCCCCTGATGTCATCAGTTCCTAAGTAGGCATCTACTCTGATGACACCATTATTTACTCCCGCCTCGATAAGAAATCTGCCTAGGCTGACAAAGCTAACCTCGCTGTTGATCTTGAAAACGACCCACAATACGTGGTGGCAATTTGAACAACATAAGATACGCAGATGATACAGTGCTGATTTCAGACATGGAAAGGAAACTACTGAAAGTAGCTGAAGAGAGTGACAAAAAAGGACTACAAATAAACTGTAAGAAAACTGAATGCATATCATCAGCAAAAAGAGCAGCCTCAAATGCCAAATAGCGGTTGGGGATACTAGAATCAAGCAAGTAAAAAATTTAAATATCTAGGAAGTGTTCTAATAGGAGACGGAAAGTGCGACACAGAGTTCCGAAGACGAGTTGACATGGCGAAGGACGCGTTCCAGAAGCTGAGTAAAGTACTAAGACATAGGAAATTTTCACTAGAAACAAAGAAGAGCGTGCTAGATTGCTACGTGATGTCAATTCTTCAATACGGCAGTGAATGTTGGACAATATCATTGAAGGTGAAGGAAAAACTTAATGCAGAGGAAATGTGGTTCTACAGAAGGATGCTGCGGATATCATAGACCAAGCATGTCATTAATGATGAGGTGTTGGAAAGAATGGCAACGAAAAGAAAATTAATAGTGAGCCCCAGGAAGAGACAACTGGAGTTCCTGGGACATGCAATGAGGAAGTAAGGGCTTAAAGAACCTGATACTGACAGGTCAGATAGAGGGAAACAGAGACAGAGAAAGGTAGCGGAGAACATATTTGGAGGGCCTGAGCAGGTGGATGACAGAACGGGAGTTGCGTGGTGTAACAAGAGAAAACGTACTATGAATTACCAGGGATAGGGAGACGTGGAAAGTCATGATCGCCTACGTCCTGAAAGGACAGGGCCCATAGGAGAAGAAGAAGAATCTGTGGTGGACTGGGGAAGAAATGGCTCGTAAACTTTAATTCTTTGAAAATGAAGCTGCTATCCCTTAACCACCACAGAGTAACGCTCCAAACCCTCTCAGCATGGATCAGGCTAGTCTCCCTGAAAGCAAAACACTGTGCCTCCTTGGCCTATCAGGCGATCTCAAGTGGAATGAATACATCGAATCTGATGTGGACCGGTGATGGAACCACGAAATGATAACTCGAAACACGGTGGTATGGTTAACAACATATATTAAGTCAAAAATAGATACAAGAGAACAGAGTAAATATAAGCTTAGCTTACTAGAGACTGACAGACAGACAGACTGTGCTGAGCTGAACTGAAATTATTTATTTTTGTAAAAAAATACAAAACATGCGGCACAAGGCCAAAAAGGGAGATGGGGAAAGACTGGTCTTCATATGCCTTACATTAATTAGCTAGCTTCACTCACTGACCCAAGCAGACAATACAATATCTCTTGCACCAAAACATCACATTCTTACGTACCATTCTTCCTACAAACACCATGATGTCTCAATACACTCTGTGAAAATCTAACTAAACCCATATGTGCAATTTGTCTGGAGTGGGGGAATAACAATTAAAATTTATAACCCCAATGATTTTTATACAATGAATGAAAATATATACAAAAACTAAACAAAATTGATGTTAGTATTAAACCCCCCACAATCTCTAATCGTGGCAGAAACATTAGTTAGCTGGGCGAAATTCTAGCGGGGCTGGCAGATCTCAAACAGTCATACACACAAACACGCACACACACAAACACAATAACAAAGACAAAAATTAAACACCCGAAACGAAAAACGCCCCGCATCTACCAGGGAACTAACATCTCTAGTCACCTAAAAGGGAAAGGGTTGGGGAATTAAACCAAGAAAAGAATGGGCAAAAAAGAAAGTCGGGCCAATGACCATGCAAACCCTAGCTAAGTTTGACCATCGTTAAAAAATAAAAATAAAAAACCTAAACTATCCTACTTTCGGGAGGGGTTGAAAATGTTTAGTCCAGGATCCCCAATATCCTGATGCCTAACCGTCATCAAAATGCCACTCCAAATCATCTCCTTTCACTCGACAGATTCGCGCAAGATTTAGCCACCTTTTGCCAAATTCTGATGGAGGGAGTCGTCGCCATTCCGTCCTGATTTTGACTTTAAGCTGATGCTTAAAGAACAAAATCAGTTGGGAAGAGGAAAACTTCTCGTCCCCATAGAATTCCTTCTGTCGCGTCGTCCATATCACGACTCTCATAACACCTAGTAAGCATACGAACACATAATGCTCTGCCCTAGTCAACGACGGCACCACATTGCTACAAACAGAAGCGACTTCCAGGACAAAGAACTTTCTACGCAGCATGCGAACCATGAAGTCTCCAAGCCACTTACACAACGGTACTACGACACTGCAATAAAAGAAGGCGTGAGACAAAGTCTCGACCACCGACTCACCGCAGCGGACGCAGTTTGGCGAAACAACCAAACCCGCTCCTTTAAGCTTCTTGCCAACCCAGACAGCCTTTCGCATCACCAGCCAGTTGAGGGATGCCTCGTTGTTTGTGAGGCATTTCAACCCGGGTGCCCAAGGCCATATAGAGCGCGCCTTCTACTTCGTCAAACCAGATCATCCCGAACGGCCCCGCTCACTAACACCCGATATAATGCACGAAGGGACAACGCCTGGACGCCAGAGAGGCCATCTGTCGCCCGTAAGAGAAAACTGAGTGCTCGCCGGCATTTACGATAGAAGGAACATTTGCCTCGAGGTAAACGGCCGGCCTCTTCCTCGCACGAATGCAAACTCCTTAGAGATGGGAAGCTTTTGCGGGTGAATGGTGAATTGTGGAATCCTTCCAGAATTCACCATTCTCATCCACTTGCGAACACATTCGGTCTCGGATCGCAATGTGAAGCGTATGTTGACGAATCTTAACGCTAGGCATTCTCAGACCGCCCTCAGAAGGATGGAGGCTACAGATCTCGCGACACACCTGAGGAGCCTTGCCTTCTCCCCAGAGGAAGGAGAACAATACCCTGATTAATGTCATTAATATGGCATACGGGAGTGGAAGCACAGAGAGTCGGTAAAGGAGAATCGGGTAGATGTGTGAATCACATACTTCCACCCTCCCCTTTAAGGAAAGATTCCTCAGAGACCACAGACGAACTGCAGCCTCGGCCTTCTCTTGTACCTCCGACCAATTCATTTCCAAATGGAGATCAGGACCGAATCAGACGCCGAGAATCTTGACCGGCCCGTCCGTCCAGTGGAAAGGCCCGGGAAGAGAAACTCCCTTCCACGCGTCCAACCGCAATCCAACAGACTTATCGCGGTTGATCTTGGCCCCTGTCACCGTCTCATACCCTCTGATTTCCTTGCTGACTTCGTCAATCTCGGCTCTGCTCGACACTAGAGCCGAAACGTCGTCAGCATAGGCAGAATACCTGGCGGAGGTGGTAGCACCAGGTAATGCAATCCCGCGAAGGATCGGATTCGCCTTTAACTTGCGAAGGAAAGAACGTAGAGCAAAGGCAAGAGCGGACAACCTTGACGAATAGAGCGAGTCAATAGAAAAGGTTCCGATCGTACTCCATTCACTTCACGCGTACAGAAGTCGGATCCAGGTGCGAAAATTCGGCCCGAAACCGGCAGCGGAAAGAACAGACTCCAGAAAACGATGGTCAATCCTATTGAATGCCTTGGACTGATCTAAATTGATCAGCGCGGCTTTCGTGTCGACTTTTTCAATGATCAAGCGTACCAAATGAAGGTTGTCCTGAATAGTCCTACCCTTCACAGCACAAGTCTGTTCAGGGCCAATCAAACTAGGCAGGACAGCCTGCATACGGCTGGCTAAGATCTTGGCTAAAATATTCAACTGTGTATTTAACATCGTCAAAGACCTGAAGTTATCTACTGAATACCCACCTTGTTTTTGCGCAGCAACTTGATCACACCCCTGGTGAAGCGTTGGGGTATAGACCCCTGTCTCATCCAGTTGTTGAAAATCAGTGCCAGCAAGGGAACAAGAACGGGCGACTGCCTCAAGTACAGTTCGTAAGGAAGACTATCCAATCCCGGAGACTTGTCCCGGCCAACCAGCTTGAGTGCATCCCAGATATCAGCCTCTATAACGGGACCCTCGCACCCAGCCGCTTCAGCCGCCTCGAGGCGGGGGAAGTCGGCTAAATAGGCATCGAACTGAGTAGTGCTTAGACCGGGCTCCCTGGTGAACAGATCCTGAAAATAGTCACGAAAAGCCTATGCCCGCGTTGGTAGTCACGGTTCTCCCATCCGGTAATGTGACGCACGCGATATGCCTTTTGCCAGCATTTCTCAATTCCTCTGCACGCAATTCTGCCGCCATATTCGTTGCCTCAGGAGACATTCTCTTTAACCTAGCCCTAACTACCAGAGCTTGGTCCTTGATAAGCAAGGAGGCCTGCTCTGCTCTAGCTAAGGCCACGTCCCCACTAACACGGGATTTGATAGCCCGATCAACTTTGGTTTCTACTGCGGTTTGTGCTGCTAATCTTTCTAGATTGAGTCGACGGCTATATTCAGCAGCAAATGACCTAATCTTGGATTTTAAGGATCCCCACCACTTATTCCCCACCACAGCCCCCGTCAATTCCCGCTTTATCATTAGTTTCAACTGGTCCTGGAAATCTTGCTCTTCAAACAATGAACAGTTCAATTTCCAGTAACCAGTCAATTTACACCTAGGCTTATCTAAGTTTACACGAACCCGGACAAGCCTATGATCCGAGTAAACTGTTGAATGAAAACTTGGACAACCTAAGAGCCCTACATCGACTCTCTTAACTAAGACTCGGTCGATGTAGCTAGCACGCACCACCGTAGCCGAGCTGCCCCCTATTAGTCCAAGTCCATACTATATCCCGGGGGTGTTCATTTCGGTACTTATCGACAAGATCACACCTGTCGATAAAGTCCCGAAATGGTTTTACATCCGGGTTGTTAATACCCGATCTTTCCCCTATGCGATCTATATCGGGGTCAAGGACGGCATTCCAATCGCCCGCTAAAACTACCCGACGAGATGTCATCAAAAACGGCTTGATCTGCCGAAGCAAAGCCGTCCGCTCCGCATGGTCATTGGGCGCATAAACCCCAATGAAACGAAAAGACTTATCCTTTATAGTAACATCCAGCACACAAAGTCTGCCTACCGGATCTGCGAAGACAAGGGAACACACCGCATTCAAGGACTTGCTCACTAGCCAGGAAACACGTCTCGAGCGTCCATCAAAACATGCTGAATAGAGGGAAAACCTACTAGACAGTATATCCTCATGATCGCGAGTTGAAAAACGGGTCTCCTGTATACAACATACATCCACACCGAGGCGCTGAAGATCACGGCTGAGACACGATCTGCGTGACTGATCTCAGGCCCCGGGCATTTATACTAGCTAACCAGAGAGCCATTATCAGTCGGATTAGGGTTGAGGAACTGCACCAAACATCTCAGGTGACAGGACACCGACGGCCCGCCCCATTGAGCCTAGACCCATTTCACTTTTAATAGTGCCATCATAGGACAGGCCGCCAATGTCCAGGGGAAACGTTAATTTTAAAGTTCTGTAAAGGGAGGGGTGAACAAAAATAGGGGTCCTCCCAGAACAAAACTGTTGCAAATTCGATTGGTCATCATTAGTGAAGTATACAATTGGGGGGCTCATCGGGATGGAGTCGTTCGCCTCACCAAGCATACTCCATATCTGGCTTGATCCCGTACCAGATCTAACCACAGTCAATAGTCTTTTCGCATTCGGAAAATTGAGTGGATCTTCTCCATCTTTTTCGAAAATTTTTTCGAGTTTCCATAATGTCTTTAGTTTCTTAGAGTGGCTAATCGCCTTTTGTCCAGTGTCTTCTGAGACACGGCAAACATCCTGCTCCACATTAAAAGGGGGCTTTCTTTTCTTTTTTTCTTTGCTACTCGCTGTGTCCAGGCTTCTTTGCCTTTTAGAAGAGTCTTTCACTGGGGATTGAGATATATATGAGGATTCATTTGGAGAAGTAGGGGTCAAAGTAACTGGTGACGAACCATGACAAGAAGCTGGAGAAGGGGCTATAGAAGGTACTGGAGAAGGGGCTGGAGAAGGAGTTGGTGATAGTTTTTTAAAAACGGTCATTTTGTAAGGGGTATGGGCCAAAGATTTTGTCATGGGCGGAGGGGCCATAATTCTTTTACGGGAAGGGGAAGTTGGGGCAGAAACTGACGCTGCTGATTTGTTATCTAAGGCTTTTTTAGGTTTTTCAATTTTCTTATTTGCATCTAACTCCTTTTTAAGTTTCCTTAGTTGTTTGATCTTTTCCCAACTGGGCTCTGCTTGCTTTTGTAGCTCTGATAATGGAGAATCTTGGTGGACCGCAGGGACATCGCCCTTAGATTTGACAGAGAGAGTGGGTCTGTTGGTATCATCCCTAGGGGCTTCAGGGGACTGAGGCCCCGCTGCTCGGCTCTTCCCTTTGCCTCTAGTAACGACACGCCATTCTCCCTCATCTTTGTCCTTAACCACACCTGTGGCAGGCTTCAGAATTTGAGAGGATGGGGCCGAGACCCATCCGGAGTTTTTAAGTCCCAGACCTGCTGCTGCTAGACCCATTACAGGCGTTACGGAACTACGGTTTTCAGGCTTAGGCGCATTTTGGTCGACAGCGGCCGGAGCACCAGAGGCCTTCTTCTCTGGACAGGAAGAGGAGAGGTGACCAGTTTCTCCGCACTTCCAACAAGTTGGTCTTCGGCCGCTCACTATGACCGGCATTTTCCGGCCGCAATAGTCCAAGTAGTTGGGGATGGCCATGAATGCCGCCCGATCGACCATTATATCAAATAACCATCCCCCGTTCAGGTTGTCAGAAGAGGCTGCCAGTATTTGGCCATATTTTTTAAAATAACAGGCCCAATGTTCTCCGGCAACCTGAGGAGGAACCTCGTATACCGTTATCCTGGTCCTTCTTCGGCCTTCATATTCTGTTTTTATTACTAGATCTTTTGTCACAAGTTCTTTTGACGCCATTTCAATACACTCTTCCGGTGTGGGTAACAGTACGTCCCACATGAAAAAGCCCGGTCCTTTTATAACCCTTTGGGGCTTGACCCCTAGGGACACCAGTGATCGAATCACTGTGTCTTTCGTGGAGCGACAAATCTTGGGCGCACGCTTGTCCACCACGAAGACGGACACCATTCGCTTTTCAAACTTTCGTAATTCCTGGGGTTTTTCTAAAAGTCCATCATCTTTCAAAAGATGGTCGAAACTTTTAGACCTCTCCAGAAACTCCGCAATGTTTATTATACAACTAGGTGGGGACTTCCAGCAAGAGGGCTAATCCCTGACGGTCTTGTTCTTGTCCGTAACAGCTTCCTTAATCTTAGGTACTTCTACATTATTTTGACTTTTAATATTTTCTTCCGGCAAAGCAGGGAAATTGTAGTCATCTTCCTTTTGTGACCCCAGCTTGTCTGGGGGATCATTTTTAGGAGAAGAGCCAAACAGGTCCTTCGTCACTGACCGACGGTTGTTGGTCATACTGAAACTTCATTCAGTACCAGTTAAAATCTTTTTCTGAACCAGCTCAACTTAAAAGGCTGGGGTGGGGGAGGGTAAAAAAGGGAAATGGATAAATTTAAACAACAATAAATTTAAGCAACAATAATGGACAGACACAAAATAAACAATTCACAAAAGATTAAAGAACAATTTACGCAAGGAGAAAAAGTTACATAGTGAATCAAGACAGGATCGCCCTAAGGCAAAGATAAAATTAAATGTGTATAAATCCGCGCACAGACGAAGTAAGAAAAATTCGTCTAAAGGCGAACAATAAATAAATAAATAAATAAGAACGTTCGAGAACGAACTATGAAAATTAGAAAATAAACTTCATCCAAAGACGAAATGAAAACGTTATTAAAGGAAAACTTAAAATATACACACAAATAAAGTTCGTCCAAAGACAAAAATGAATAACGCAAAAACAGCAATGAAAATTACGCACATACATAAAAAAGAAAATTCGTCCGAGAACCAAATAAGGTTCACCCGAGAAGGGGGGCAGAAAAAATTAATATAAATAAGGAAAAGAAATGACAAAGGAAAAACAAGAAAAAAGCCTAGAAAGGCTGAGGAGGGATAAAAAGACCGAAAAAAAAAAACTGGCAAGAAAAGTAAAAAAAAAAAGTAGTCAAAAGATAAGGGACTTTATAAAGTTCGCTTTTTTTTCTCTCTTTCGTTTTTGGTTAAAAATATACAGTTAACAAATCAGAAAAACAAAAATAATAAAAAACGGTAAGACTTTACGAGAAAGTAAAAATAAAAATAATATGGCGACTGAAGCCGGCCAAATAAAAACGCAAAAAAAAAAAAATAAATTAAACAAATATCAAATAAAATAAGAGAAAATAAATCAACTCATTTGCAAAAGAAGTCTTTTCCAACAAAAAACGAGTCCAACGAAAACAAGTTCAACGAAGATTCCGACGTGTAACAAGATCAGGTCAAGAAAAAGGTCGCAAAATCGTCAAAGTTCCCGAGAACTTCTCCTGAGCTGAACTGAAATTATTTATTATACATAAAACGTATAAATGTGGCACAAGGCCTAAAATGGGGCTGGGTTGGGGGCTGGTCAGCATCTGTTCTATCGTTAACTTAACTAGCCTCTATCACTGACCCAATCGCTCTTATAATATTTCTTTCACCAAAACGATCCAGTCGCACAACGCTATCTTACACAAACACCACAATGCCACACTCGCTCTAGGAGATCCTACCTAAACTAATTATGTACAATTTTGTGGGGGTTGGGATGATAAAATAACAAAATCCCCAATGTTCTTGATGATTCAAATATTTACAAAAACTAAACAAAACTGATGTTAGTATGGGGAAGCCCTCACAATCTAAATGTGGCAAAAATCCCGGTTAACTGGACGAAAATACTGCGGGATTATAAAATAGACATGTACCATTTATACAATCTACAATTACTCACACATCCACTCACACATTTAGACACGATAACAATTACGAAATCACACACTCGAAACGAAAAGGCATCCCACAGTTACCAGAGAATCGCCATCACTGTCACCTAAATGGGGAGGGGATGGGGAATATTAACCAAAGATAAAGAGGACAAAAATAAAAGTGGGGAGGGGCTATGACCATTCATACCCTAGCTAAGTTAAAATTAATTGTTCAAAACTAAAAGAAAACTGACCTAAGCTAAACTAACACTGGGCTGGGCTGATCATGTTTAATGCAGGTGACCAATATCCTCTAGCCTAGTTCACCTCCAGATGGAACTCTAATTTAGCCCATTTCACGCACACCAAACACGAAGCAGTCACCCACCTTTCGCCAAATTTTAATGAAGAGAGCCGCATCCTTTCCGCCCTGATTTTGATTTTAAACTGATGCTTAAAAAACAAAACCAGTTGAGAAGAGGAAAACTTCTCACCTTCATAAAATTCCTTCTTTCGCGTCGTCCAAATCACGACTCTCATAATGCCGAGTAAACACAAGAACACATAGTGTTCATTCTTTTTCAACTGAGGCACAACATTGCTACAAACAGCACTGGCTTCAAGGACAAAAAACTTTCCACCCAAGACGCGAACCATGTAGCCTTCAATTAACACACACAACGGCCGCACGACTCTGCAGTGAAAGAAGATGTCCAAAGACTCCACCCCCACACCACAGCGCACGCACTTTGGCGTAACTACCAACACCGCTGCATGGAGCTTCTTGGCGACCCAGAGAGCCGTCCGCAACACCAGCCAGGTAAGCGATGCCTCGTCGTTGTTGAGATACCTCCAACCGGGCACCCAAGGCCAGAGAGAGCGAAACTCCTCATTCGTCAAACATAAGTTTTCCTTCAGATCATCTTTGGCGGCCCCCGTACTAACACACGATATAATGCCTTAGGAAACAACAGTCGGGTGTCAGAGAGGCCTTCCTTGACCCGTGTGAAGTAGTCCAGAGCCCGTCGACACTCGCGATAGAAGGTGCACTCGGCACGAGGATTGCGCAGGGCCTCCTCCTCTCCCTCATGCACACTTCTCAAAGCTGGAAAAGCTTTCCTAGCGTCTTCCTTCCAGAAGAGGCCGTTACCCTCGTTTTGCGCACACATTCGATCTAAGAATTTCAGCCGCAGCGTATGTTGACGAATCTCAAAGTTGGGCATTCCTAGAACGCCCTCAGCAGGATGGAGGCAACAGACCTAACGACGCACCATAGGAGCTTTCTTACGCCACAAAAAATGGAACAAGACTCTCACTAGTAAAACTAGTTCGGCGGACGGGAGGGGAAAAACCGAGAGCCGGTAAAGTAGGAGGGGGTAGATGTGCGAAGCACAAACTTCCGCCCCCCCCCCACTTCAAGGAAAGACTCCTCTGAGTCCACAGACGAACTGCAGCCTCAGCCTTTTCTCGGACCTCCAACCAATTCATCTCCAACTGGAGGTCGGGGCCAAAAAAGACGCCAAGTATCTTCAAGTATCTTGAAGGGCCCGGGAAGAGAAACTCCCTTCCACGAACCCAACCGCAAGCCCACAGATTTATCACGGTTGATCTTGGCTCCCGTTACCGTTTCATACCTGCTGATTTCCTTTCCGACTTCGTGAATCTCGGCACTGCTTTGCACAAAAGCAGTCACGTCGTCAGCATAGACAGAATACCTGGCCGAGGTGTTCAAACCAGGGAGGGTAATTCCTTGTACGACCGGATTCGCCTTTAACTTGCGGAGGAATGGCTCCAACGCAAGAACGTACAGCATCGGCGACAAAGGGCAACCTTGACGAATAGATCTGGACAACATGAAAGGCTTCGACCTTACTCCATTCACTTCCACCACAGCTCCGGGGGACCGATACAAGAGACGTATCCAGGCGCAAAAGTACGGCCCGAAACTTGCCGCCTCGAGAACAGATCCGAGAAATTGATGGTCAACCCTATCGAAAGCCTTGGACTGATCCAAATTGATCAGCGCGGCTTCTCCGTCGACTTTTTCTAAGATCAAGCGTACCGTATGAAGGTTGTTCTGAATAGTCCTACCCTTCACAGCACAAGTCTGCTCGGGGCCAATCAGACTAGGCAGGACAGCCTGCAATCGGTTGGCTAGGACCTTGGCCAAAATCTTTAACTCTGTATTTAACATAGTTAAGGGCCGAAAATTACTAATCCCATCCCCTCCGTGCTTATCCTTACGAAGCAACTTGATCACACCTCTAGTGAAGCGATCGGAAATACACTCGTTCTTCATCCAGTGGTTGAACATCACTGCCAGCAGAGGGACAAGCACGTGCGACTGTCTCAAGTACAGTTCGTAAGGAAGACCATCAATACCCGGAGTCTTGTCACGATCGACCTGCTTCAGTGCGTCCCAGATTTCCGCCTCTGTTATCGGACACTCGCACCCAGCCGCTTCAGCCGCCTCAAGGCGAGGAAAGTCAGCTAAATAGGTGGCGAACTGAGCTTCGCTCAGACCGAGCTCCTTGGTAAAAAGATCCTGAAAATAAGATCGAAATGCCTCATATATGACATCGTTTGTAGTCACGGTCCGCCCATCCGGCAATGTGACGCCATCGATGTATCGACTTGCGATATTTCGGACTTGTTCAGCTCGCAGTTCAGAGGCCATATTTGTTGCCTCGGAAGACATTCTTTTTAACCTAGCCCTAACTACCAGAGATTGATCCTTCTTGATAAGCAAGGAGGCCAGCTCTGCCCTAGCTACGGCTATTTCCCCACTATCTCGCGATTTGATAGCCCTTTCTACTCTAGTTTCTTGTGCCGTCTGCGCTGCTAATCTATCTCGGTTGAGTCGCTTACTATATTCAGCGGCAAACGACCTAATGGTTGACTTAAGGTGTCCCCACCACTTATTCCCAACCACGGCCCCCGTCAACTCCCGCTTTATGGTTAGTAGCAGCTGGTCCTGGAAATCCTTCTCATCGAACAACGATATGTTGAATTTCCAGTAGCCAGCCATTCTTATGGTCCGAATAAACTATACTATGAAAACTTGGACAGCCTAAGAGCCCTAAGTCGACTCTCCTAACTAGTACTCGGTCAATGTAGCTTGTACGCAACACCGAAACCGAGCCGCCCCTATTAGTCCAAGTCCATGCTAATTCCCGGGGAAGCTCATTCCGGTATTTATCGACAAGATCAAGCCTGTCGATAAACTCCCGAAATGGTTTTACATCCGGGTTGTTAGTACCCGATCTAGTACCCGTACGATCTGTTTAACCAGCCAAGAGACTCCCTTAGAGCGGCCATCATAACATGCTGAGAAGAGATGAAACCCCTTCGACAGAATATCATCATGGTCACCAGAATGGAAACAAGCCTCTTGCAGAACACTTATATCCACCCCCAGGCACTGGAGGTTGCGAACGAGTTTCGCCCAGCGAGACTCCGACCTCAGCCCCAGGACATTCAAACTAGCTAAAAAGAGATCCATTGTTAGTCATACTTAGGGCTGAGCACCTCTCTTAAACATAACCGGGGAGAGGATACCGACAGCCCCGCCCATGGATCCTCCGCCCATTTCATTGTCAATGCGGCTCCTCGAGGCGAGGCCGCCGATATCCGACTGGAAGGTTAATTTTAATGCTCTATATAGGGAGAGGTGAACAAAAACAGGGAGCCTCCCCGAGGAAAATTGCCTGAGTTTCTTTGTTTGCTCATTCTCAGTAATGATGATAGGCGGATTCATGTCACTGAAGGCTTTTAAAGCCTCATCTGCCATTGCCCAAGCCTGCCGGGAACCAGGGCCAGTCCGGATTACCGATAGGATTCTTAAGGCAAAGGGGAAATTCTGGGGATTGTCTATTGCTTTTTCGCCAAGCTTCTGAAAGGATAGCAGGTATTTTAACGCCTGTATCCGGTTTCCATATTGCTTGGCTCTTTCGGACTGGTTTTGGTTAATTTTGCATACATTTTCTCCTGTATTGTAGGGCGATTGTTGCCTTTTTCCTTTCTTTTCTCTCCAAACTAGGACTCCTTTGCCTCTTTTGGTTTGTACTCCTGGCAGGTGATGGAGCCGGAGATGGATTAGGGGATGGATCAGAGGATGGAGCAAGAGAGGGCTGTGATGATGAGGGAATGGGCACCTCCGTCAAGGAGGATACATTTTGGGGAGTTGGTGTTAATGAGCGTGTGCGCGTTCTTTTTGCTTTTTTCTGTGAGGGAGATACAGGGGCTGAGGCTGAGGGACGAGAAAATGAGTCAGAGTTCTCTTTGACTGGAGTGGATTTTTTTAGTGGAGTCATTTGGATCGGGGTTAAGGGAAGTGATTTAGTTATAGGGGGCGGGGCTCTAATTTTGGGTGATGACGGGTTAGAATTTGCCGGTTTCTGTGATGGTTTCCTTAATTTTTCGTTTAGTTCTTTAATTTTGAGTGACTTTTCATATCCCGGGTCGTATTTTAAAGACATCTCATGTAATTTCTCGGCATAGCTAGCCGGGGCCTCACCCTTAGGACTGTTAGTGCCTTTGTCCTTAGGGGCCATCTGGGACTGAGATTCCGCTGCTTGGGGCTTCCCTCTAACTCTACCCACGACTTGCCATTCCTGTGCATCATTCGCCTTCTTTTGCACTGGCAATGTGGGCTCTTTAAGAGACCCAACTGGGGCTTTTACACCACCGGTACCAGCCGCAGGTAGGCCCACTACAGGCGTCACAGAAGGAAAGGATTCAGCTCGAGGGAGATTGGCTTTTGGCGGGACTCCAGAGGCCTTCTTCTCTGGGCAGGAAGAGGCGAGGTGACCAATCACGCCACACTTCCAACACGTAAGTTTTCTCCCCATCACAATGACGGGGAAACTTTTCCCGCCAATCTCCAAGCAGTTGGGAATGGAGGTGAAGGCCTTACGGTCGATCATTAACTCGAACCTCCACTCACCCACCTCATATTCCGGAGTCACACTTACTATAGGGCCATACTGCATCAAATATGCCCCTAAGTGCTCACCGAGAATATAGTGAGGAATCTCATGGACTGTCACCTGGGTCCTACGCCGTCCTAGGTACTCTGTGCGGAGAATGAAATCCTTTGTGATGAGATCACGGGAAGTCATCTCCACACAGTCCTCGGACGTGGGCAACAGAACGTCCCACATGAAATACCCAACACCTTTCACAATCTGTTGGGGCTTAACCCCCAAGGAAGTCAGTGAATTCATCACTGTGCCTTTTGTGCTACGACAAATTTTGCGCGTTTGCTTGTCAAGCACAAAGACTGACACTGTTCTTTTAGCAATGCGCTCTTTTTCATCGAGATCTACTAAGAGCCCGCCATCAGTGATCAAATGTACGAACTGCTTAGCTCTCTCGACGAACTCCGCCACATTGACGATGCATTTGGGGGGTGGGGAACTCCACAAAGAGGGTGATTCCCCAGCCGCTACACCGGTTGCTTCCTTCGTCGTTGTCGTAGATTTTTCATTTTCATTGTCTTCATTTTATCTTCAATTTTATCCTTTTCCGTTCTATTCTTGTAGGGACCCCCTTTCAAAATTTTTTCCTTATCCGGAGACAAAGGTGTAGCATAATTTTTAATGGGGGTGGGGTCCTTTTTAGGGGAAAATAGTTTTTTAACGATGGACCGACTCTGGTAAGTCATCTTGGTAAATTCTTTTATCAAATTCAGTAAAAGAATATGTGGTGCAGCAAAAACAAAAAGATATAAAAACAAATTTCAAAAATAAAATAAAATGCAACACAAAATCTGAAATATAGTCTGAAAAAATAAAATAAAATTAAAACAAGAAAAGAAAAGTAAAGACAAACGGAAAGACAACTAAAATAAAATTAACAACTTTCCAAAAACGGGCATCAATATAAATAAAGTTCCAAAATAAGTCCAAAACCTGTCAAAAAGAGAACAAAATAAGTAAAACCAACCGGGCTAATAAAAATCCAAAAACGTCAAAGGCTGGGCGGGACTTAAGCCACGAGAGTGATTAATTCTCAGTTAATATACTGGTAGGAAGAGTTCATAGTTAAGTGGGTAAAGCCCCACAGTAGAATCCATCTGTTGCTAGGAAGGTCGGTTCACTGTGTAGGGCTAGGAAGTTTTTCTCGTCTGAATTCATCTTGCACTTGTATAAGTCCTTCATACGCCCGTGCATTGATTACTGCTGTTACATCTGGTCGGGTGTATTTCAGCGGATCTCAAGTGGAATGACTATATCGAATCCATTGCTAAATCCGCCGCTATGAAAGTCGGTTCTCTGTGCAGGGCCCGGAAGTTTTTTCCATCTGAATCTATCCTGCACATATATAAATCTACCATCCGCCCGTGTATTGAATACTGCTGCCACATCTAGTCGGGTGCCCCTTCTATTCTCCTCGGGGGTCTTGACGAAATATAACGAAGAATCTGTAAGGTGATCGATACCGACTTGGCAGACCGGCTGCAGTCACTCTCTCACCGGCGTGACGTGGCTTCCCTGTGCCTCTTCTATAAATACTTTCACGGCTTCTGCTCCGATGAACTTAGATCACACGAATTCGCACGAGGTACTAGATTAGCAACGAGGTTGCACCCTTTTACAGTGAAACCGATAAAATGTAACCGCAATTTCTACTCCAACAACTTCTTTTCTCGCACTTCCCGCCTGTGAAATTCCCTTCCACATACTTGCTTCCACGACAGCTACAATCTCCAGAAGTTGAAATGTAAGGTCAATGGACACCTTCTAACACATTAACTCGTACCCATTTTCTCAAACACTCTTCCTATGTACATCCTTACCCGTCTATCACCCTCCTTCTGATATTTTCTATATCTAATCACTCTCTCATCATCTTCCCCTATGTAATCCCCTGCGCAACAGTGGGAGTGGAGTGCCTTGCTTGGGGTGAAATGATTAAAAAAAAAGAAGAGAAGTGTAAATGGATGCAATGTTTAACAGATGATGAAATATGAGTGATAACAGATGATGAAATATGAGTGATAACAGATGATGAAATATGAGTGATAACAGATGGTGGTTGACTAAAGCCAGGGTTTATATAAATTGGGTTAGTATTGTTTTTCATGTAAGGTTGAAAATTATTTGAAACTAAGTTTAACGTTACGTCTAAGAAGTCAACTTGTTTATATCAGTATTAATAACTGTTATTATAACTATATTATTATTAGAATTAATAACTTCATATTATAATTAATATCTATGCTAAGACCAACAGATTTAAAAACTGTGAATTGATTTTCTAAGCTTTTCAACCTTACCTCCAGTAGAATTATATTTATATTTATAATTAAATAGTTTTTCTTTATTTGTTATTTTTTATATTTATTATTCTTATTATTTTAATATATATTTTATATTCATTATTATTATTTTAATAATATATTCTATTTTAGTTATTTATATTACATTACTTTAATTTAATTTAATTTTACTTTATTGAACTTTTTTTTCTAATTTATTATATTAGGTCCAACGAATTTCTATCTTCGTATTGTTTTTTTTTTTAATATCCTTTATTTTACGTTTTATGAATAATTTTTCAGTTTGTGCATGTGACTTAATCATTTTTTGAAAAAATGCGAAAAGATTCAAGCCGAAACATTGTAACCGATGTAAATATCTATTTGCGGTCCATTTCCGGTCAAAATTTAAAATTAATCGCTTTTTGGATTTTCCCTATCTACACTTTTTCACTTATTTTCTTTTTCGCTTATTTTCTTTTTCACTTTCTATTTCTGTATCCTTCCTTTTCCTCTTTCTTTTCCTTTTCTTGATTTCTCAACTTATTTTCTGATTTTTCTTTCCTCTTTTTTCCTCATATTTTAAATATTAAATTTTTATACGAGATAAAAATCTCGTATAAAAAAAATTCCAAAATTAAAGGGAAGTTTTATTCTTAAAAAAATTTAAATAAAATATTTGATTGCCATCACTGTAAACTACCTGATTAAACATTGTTCTTTCAATGTCGAAACAAAATGTACAATCTTGTAGTAGTTTGTAGTTTTCACATGTTCTAACTTAATAATAAGATATATATATATATATATATATATATATATATATATATATATATATCTATGTATATGTGCATTTTAATTTATTTCTTTGAACATTATTTTCAATAGATTATCGTATTCAATTGGATACTCCGTTTTTAATTAAATAGTATATTTAAATATATATCTCTATGGGCCTGAATATTTTTGAGATTTTTTAGGAAAATATGTCATTCAACAGGATTCAAACCTGCAACTCCTATCAACACAGTGGAAGACATTAGTTGATTATTATTAGTTTACCGAAATGTATAAATGACCGTCATATTTTAATTTTTTTGCTTGAACATTATTTTCAATGGATACTTGAGTAGATACTGTGTTTTTTAATTAAACAGTATATATATATATATATATATAATGAGAAAGGAGAACAGGTCATTGTAGGGGTAGGTGAATGGTTAAGAGGAGGACGGGAACACTGGCGTGAAGAAAGCTGCGTGGGAGTAAAGTGTAAAGTGAGAAGAAGGATGGGAATCAAAGAGATAAGAGATGATAGTTGACGTTGTAATTAAACTTTTGGAGATTGTAGCTATCAGGGAAGCTAGAATACCGGACAGAAGTGCGAGTATATATATATATATATACCTCTACCGGCCTGATTATTGTTGAGACATTTTGTTTGGAAAATATGAGTCATTTGGTAACACACAGAAGAAGCCGTCAATTGATCTGATGAATCTTTGATCGCTCGACCACGAATTAAAATCAAGAATAAAAAGATAAAAGAAAAGGAAAATAAATATATTTTAAGGGGTCGATTTGTTATCGTAGGTTAAATGGAGGTAGCATATTTATTTATATTTGTGACAAAGATGTCGATATATAAATACTCATACATACACACATACACGCATACACACACACATATATGTGTATTTTATATATAAAATACACACATACGGTGAAAAAGAAAATCTTGAAAGTCGTTAATTAATAAAATGATGAGTAAAAAAACGGGAAAGAACGACATGAGCAACAGGTGTCTCTGGACCGTTATCCTGCAACTGTGCGTATCAAAGACAAACTCACTATAGTAGCATGGGACGTCAGAACACTGAACTGTGGACAACTAGAGAATGTCAAACAGGAGATGAACAGACTGAATATCAGCATCCTAGGCATATGTGAAACAAGATGGCCTAATAACGGAGTTTTCAGTAGCGACACCCATAGGATAATATATGCAGGAGGTAAAAAACACGAAAAAGGGGTCGCTTTAATACTAAACAAACAAGTGAAAAGATGTGTACTTGGATACTGACAACTGTCAGAGAGAGTCCTCTTGGTTAAACTGCGGGGAAGGCCCCTCAATATAGCTATTATAGTAGTTTATGCGCCAACAACTCTAAGCTCGGAGGACGAAATAGAATCTTTCTATTCAATACTGGACAGTGCTAAGGCTCAGTTCAAAAGCCAAGAAGTTAGGATAATAATGGGGGACTTAAATGCGAAGGTAGGTAAAGATAGAGAAGAAGACACGAACGGCAACTTCGGACTAGGAGAGCGCAACGAAAGAGGAGAAAAATGGATCCAGGAGGTGACACGAAAGATTCAGGAACGCAGTAGTCCAATGCAAAACATACCCAGGTGCTGACTGCGGAAGTGACCACGTCCCAGTCATCTGCAAACTAAAAGTGAAACTCCGAAGACTGAAGAAGCCCAGCATATCACCAAGGCTGCAATACGACACACTAGAGGACGATCTCACCCTGCAGAAAGAATATAATAACAGCGTGAGAAAGAAATATGAAGAACAAATTGGAAAAGGATACTCAAAATGGGATTCACTAAAAGAAGCGATGGTGACCTCAGCGAACAACATAGCCCCAAAGGAAATCAGACGCAGAAGAAAAAACGAGTGGATGACCGAAGAGATCCTCCACATGATGCAAAGGAGACAAAAATAACGCCAAGACACGGAGCAGAGTACAAAAAACTTCACAGGGAGATAAGGAACAAATGCAGCCAAAGAGGAATGGCTCAACAACAAATGTGCAGAAGTAGAGAGACTGAGCAGGAACAACAAAGCAGAGATGCATAAAGAGATAAGAGAACTGACAGAACAAAAAACCTGCTCCTCAACAGCATGCATAAAATCCAAGGAAGGGACAATCATATTAGAGAAAGAGGAAATACTCATACTATGGGAAGAATACACAAAGGATCTCTTTTGCGACAAGAGAGAACAACCGAGAATACACAAGGAGATGGACCGGAAATACTAAAATCCGAAGTGGAAGCTGCAATGGCCAAAATGAACAGAAACAAAGCACCTGGTCCAGATGGCATAGTGATAGAGCTGCTGACAGCCTTAGAAGAATATGGCATAGAAAAGATTACCGACATAATAAACGAAATTTATAGCAGCGGAATAATACCAGACGACCTATGCAAGTCGATATTTATAGCGCTGCCGAAGAAACCTGGTGCAAACGAGTGCGAACTACACAGAACTATCAGCTTAATGAGTCACATTATAAAACTGATTGTCAGAATCCTGATGAATAGAGCGAGAAGCAGAATCAGGCCAGAGATAGGGCAGGAACAGTGCGGGTTCGTCAAGGACATTGGAACAAGGAACGCCATATTCATGATTAGGATGCTCTCTGAAAGGGCATTACAAATGAAGAAAGACTTGTACCTATGCTTCATTGATTACGCGAAAGCATTCGACAAAATACGACACAAAGAATTGATGGAGATGCTAGGCAACCTCGACATTTTCGGCAAAGACATAAGAATAATCAAGAATCTCTACTGGCAGCAAACGGCCTGCATACGGACAGGTAACGACCTCAGTAGATACACAAAGATAGAAAAAGGCGTAAGACAAGGATGTGTTTTTTCACCGGATTTGTTCAACCTATACAGCGAGAATATTTTGAGGACCCTAGATGACACGCCAGGATTTGTTATTGGAGGCCACAACCTGAACAACATAAGATATGCGGACGATACAGTGCTGATTGCGTACACGGAAAGGCAACTACAAGACCTCATATAGAAAGTAGCAGTGGAGAGTGACAAGAAGGGACTATAAATAAACTTTAAGAAAACTGAGTGCATGGTCATCAGCAAAAGATACAACCCAAAATGCTAAATACAGGTGGGGGATAACAGAATTAAACAAGTACAAGAATTTAAGTACCTAGGAAGTGTTCTAACAGGAGATGGAAAGTGCGACACGGAGATCCGAAGGCGAATTGGCATGGCAAAGGACGCGTTCCAGAAGATGGGCAAAATACTAACACACAGGAAAATCTCAATAGAAACGAAGAAAAGAGTGCTAGACTGCTACGGGATGTCAGTTCTTCACTACGGCTGTGAATGCTGGACAATATCATCGAAAATGAGGACAAAACTGGAAGCGGCCGAAATGTGGTTCTACAGAAGGATGCTACGGATATCGTGGACTGAGCATACAAGCAATGACGAGGTGTTAGAAAGAATGGCATCAAAAAGGAAATTGATGCTGAGCATCAGGAAGAGACAACTGAAGTTCCTGGGACATGCAATGAGGAAGGAGAGCCTGGAGAACCTGATACTGACTGATCAGATAGAAGGAAGGAGAGACAGAGGAAGGCAGCGGATAACATATTTGCAGGGTCTGATCAGGTGGATGACGGAACGGGGGTTGCCAGGAGCAACAGGAGCAAACATACTAAGAGCCAAAAGGGATAGGGAAACGTGGAGAGCCATGATCGCCTACGTCCTGAAGGGACAGAGCACATAGAAGAAGAAGATTTAAGCAGAAATTTGTTTCTATGTTTGCATGTGGTCATCAATTCATTTCTATTTTTAATAAATTAGGATTATTAAGGTGTTTTAAGAAGAGACGTTTTTCCTAAAAGGTATAAGTTTCATCTATTTCCTATTCTATTATAAGGTTTGGTTTTCGCGATGATATCCCAGGTAATAGTTGGGTTTTTGTTGTTGCTTTGTAAAAACCGAAATCATTTGGAGGGAGTAGTACTATTCTTGTATTTGATATTATTAAAAGTCAATTTATTATTATTAAAACCCAATTTCCATTTGTTATCACTAGATCCAAAACAGAACTTAGTATCGTCGTCAGAATGCATATTAGCTTTGTAAATTATTTGGTCATACGTTTACCGTTAAGTGAGTAGGTTGTGATTTTCGGTAGTAACAATTACTGCTTGTAGGGTTACAACTCTTCATCTGGTGGTTACTAATATTTTGTAGGTTGAACATATTATTAAAATCTTATTGTATGTAATGCGATATATTTATCAATTTTCTTGACGCACTATAACTAATATCAATATTGTTCTTGTTGAAAATTGTTTAGTGTATATATATATATATATATATATATATATATATATATATATATATATATATATAAGTGTGTGTGTGTGTGTGTGCATTGAACGCTCCCAAGTGCTGGTGGTTGTTTACATTCTGTAAGTAACACGCTATGGAATTTGCCTTTTTTCTGGTGGTTTGCGTGTTCTCCGACTGATGACAAATCAGTCGAGTTTCAATCCAGGCTTGACGCAAACGCTTATCTAGCCGCACTAATGAGCTGTGATACAGCGAAACAGGTCTGTATGTAGATGATTACTGATTCTCTCGTTTCTCCCGCAATAAAGCGCTGCATAAGAGGGTAGATTTTATAAACAGTAGTCACTTACGGCTTTACGTAATATTCTTCGGCTCCGAATTCAACGTTCTCGGCTGCTGGCGGTTGTTTACATTCTGTAAATAACTCGCTATAGAATCTGTCTTTCTTTGCCGATAGCTTAGGAGCAAGATTTCCGACTGATGACAAAGCAGTCGAGTTTCAATCACGGCTTGAAGAAAACGGTTATTTAGCTGCACTGATGCGCTCTATGCGGATAATTATATATATATATATATATATATATATATATATATATATATGTATTTGCATATATGTATATGTATATGCATGCATATATGTGTGTATATATATATGTGTATATATACAGTTATATACATGTGTATATATCTACATCTCTCTCTCTCTATGCATATATATGTATATATACATGTATATATATGTATAAATACATACACACACACACACACACACACACACACACATATATATATATATATATATGCTTTTCTTATAAATATGTATTGTTAGGAAGGAATAGTTTATTAATATTTGATTTAATTTTTCTAGTATTATATTTTTCTATTTTTCTGGAGTTAAGAGGTATGAAAAGTTTCTATAATTTTTTACTTTTCTAGCGCTTTCAGCTGATTAACTGATCATTTTCAAGGATGTTATGTTGTTATTTTCTCTTTATATTTTGACTATAATGTTATGTTTTGTTTTTTGTTTTTAAAAACGAGCTTTTTTAAAAGTTATCACCTGACGCGCGTGGCTGGGCATCGTGTGAGCGTCTGTTTATTTTTTTATAAACTTTCAAAACTTCTTTACCACTGTTAGATAATGTATGGTTGATCGTAATGGAAAATTGTTTGATATATAGTGTCTATTTCATAGCGAGGTGCCTTTGATATTGTGATTTAAATAGCATTTTTGTATTTTCAACCAACATTTTTCTAAAGGATTCTTGTACATTAAATGTTTTTTATTGCACTATTATTATTAGATAGGTGGCATGTAAGGCGTATACTCAGGGAAGTAGTAGTATGGCCAATATAGGTAATTAATTCATAACAGGAAATACAGTTTTGTACAGGGCATTGAATTTCATACACTATTTTAATCATCATTCGTTTGTATATGATGGGTTTATTTTGATCAGAAACAACAAGGTTTTCCGTTTTCTATTTTCTGCAATATATAATAAATTTGACATGTTTTTGATGAATTATGGCAGAAATATGGTGTTTAATACTTTTTCGTATTGCAAATTCGACTTGTAAATAATTATTGTGCATTTGAACAAAATATAATATATTAATGTTTCTTTTGTGTAATCTGGAGGACAACAGATAACGACTGACATTGCATTTAGATTTTTGAAAATGAAAGTTGACTGGTGTAGAAGTTCGAGAACAACCAAATATATTAAAACTCTTCGGTTTAGAAGGTGTAGTGCATTGGTAAATAGGATTGTACCTATTTGTATATGTTAAGTAGAAGAAATATAAAGTGCATCGTAAACTAAGAGACAAGGAACAAGTTGACTACTGATCACGGGTCGTAGAACAACACAATACAACAACCGGAAAGAATGGAATCGGAAGCGAGAAATGCGAGAAAAGAGACTGTTATCATAGAAAATGTGGTTACAACTAGCCAACTTAGAGCTGATGCCACCAGGAAGCTTGTTAATTAAAATTAAAAACAATGTAGGACCAAGGATAGAGTCCTTGGCGAAATGTAGAATTCAAGGAAAGTAACTCTTCTTAGTAATTTCAAGAAAAAATCAAAACAAAATTAAAAACAAGAAAACCTGTCTTCTGATATTCCGCCATCATTAATGCTTATAGACATTAACACTATCTTCCTTGAATTAAGAACTACTATTCCTTTTTCGATTTATAATAATTATTCACTAAAAAAGAATATTATGAACTGGAGTTCGATGATTTTTTTTCTGAAAATTTATATTTTTAGATAACTTATGGTGAAATATTCTAATTGTTAGATTATAATTTGTCCTCACTGAGAAAAAAAGGTTTTTCATCAAAGGCACAATAGTAAAAAGTATTTTACATGTAATAATATTATTTTTTCTGTATATATTATTATATACTTTCCTATCCTTGATTCACATCTCTGTCAACTTGTTTATTCAAATGTTTACTTAATATAGCATATAGACATTTGTTTAGATAACTACCGAGTTTAGGTTGTTTGTATCCTGAAAAAACAAAAAACAATAATAATAAAAAAACAAAACAAAAAATAAACAACAAAAAAGAAAACAACAATAAAAAACAATGGATTATTTTCAGTTTTTCAAATGTTATTTTAAAGCTATTTTTAGTTCAAATAAATTCATTCTTGAAGAAAATTTTATCTCAAAACATTATTCCATGTAAAGATAAACTAATATCTATTTTCAAAATTACAATTTGCTCGAACTCACCAAAATTTGTGTGATAAAAAGAACATTTTGAAAAAAACAAAACAAAACAAAAAACAAAACAAAACAAAACAAAAAAAAAGAGTGAAGGTTAAAGGGAGATTACCGCTAATTCGAAGTTAAAACATTATCATTGATAACTCTCTCCTTTCATTTGCAGATGCTAGTTATTATATTCTTAATACTTGATATAATGCAAATAAGTGATAAAATCGCTCAATAATTACTTATAACTATTCATATTGGGACTCATGCATGCAATTACGTATAATCGTTAATGGCATTTAAAATTTTTAAATCATATTTATTTTTGGTACATGAATTTTTAAAAACTGTTCCTAAATCTTTAATAGTCATTCAATCATTCCGACTCACCTGCTACCTTCTTCTACTGCATCGTTCAGCAACTACTGTGCTGAAGAATGGACTGGGTGCTTTCTTTGTTCATAAATCATATTCAGTACGAATAATCTGACATTCAAAGAAGAATAATTTACAAAGTATTCTGCAAAGAAAGTTTATAGAAATCTTTATTTTCGCAACGTTTTTTATCGAAACCACAAAAAGATCAAAACCATCAAAAGATGAACATAACGACTAGCAAGTTGTTGAAGGTATGAATCATTCAAATAAAATTTATAACCACATAGAGAGTATAAAGCTACTTGAAAGAAAAAGAAAAGATATGTAGCAGTTTCAATTGGAAATTAGTGTTTATCTTTTGAAATATCAGTTATTTATATAAACTCTGTATAATGTCTAAGACAGCCAAAAGAAGGATTACTTGTGTAATGATGCACAAGTATAAAAGATCATATAAAAGATCATTTCTTGTGCCTACATGAATTTCTTTGCACTTACAGTGACTAGTTTGATGCCACTCTCAAATAAAATGTATTGCAACTTTCTGATATGAAATGTCCAAATAGACATTAAAAAATGATATAGAAAAATTATTAAACCTCACAAAGACAAGAAAAAAATGGCCAAATTTTCTAAACTCTAAATCATTGAAGAAAAAATATAATTATGAACGACAATTGTAAGTAAAAGAAATAAAATAAAATTGCAAATTTAGAATATGAAGTAAAAATACTAAAACAAATAAAAGAGAATGAAATGCTTACGGGGATTTTTCCATATACCAATTCTTCAGTTCTCTGAAAAAAGGAATCTTCCTCAGCGTAAAATTCAAACAAAACGTATTAACAATAATTTATGTAAAAAGTTATAAAATTATTTATAATAGTAATGATAATATTAAAATTGTATCAGAAAAAGATAATTAAAATACTGAAATTGTGTAACAATTCACCATAAAAAATAATATTGAATTGTAATAATAACTAATTCATAAAATTCGAATTTAATAAACAGTTTCTTCTCCAGAGAAACTGAGAAATTTAAACCAAACTGTTTGTATATATATATATATATATATATATATATATATATATATATGAAAACTGACAACAGCAGTTTTTAGGGTTAGCCCATGGATATAGGTCACGTTGCACGCACATGCACATACACGTAGGCAAACAAACACTGCAAGTTGATGACAAAAAATTGTTACACTGTCATGAAATTTTAAAAAGCCAAAATAACCTCACCTCAGAAAAATGAGCTTTTTAGCTAACTTGAAATCGTGTATATATATATATATATATATATATATATATATATATATATATATATATGTATAAACATGAATGAAAATCGATGTGGAATGATTGGAAGAAAAAAGTATACTTCATATTGATCCTACCTGTCAAAATGAAGCAAGACAATTTTTTTACAGGTTTGGCTCGTCTTTGATGTTTAAAAAAACATCCAAATTTGAAGTCAAAACTGCACAATTTAATTTTTGTTTTTGACAAATAGAAATAAAATGTATACGCATCCTAAATAATTAGTTTATTAGTTGGTTTTGATCGACTTGTTTGCTATATATGGGGAAAACTTAATACATTTTTTACATTGAGCTGTGAGAGTTAGGTTAGAGGAGAAATCAGAATTGGTCATCAAGATATTTTGAAGTTCACACCTACACTGTACGTTTAAAAAAAATTTTTTTTTGGATGCAAGGTGGGCAAAATATGGAAGAGAATTGTTTTGCAGAAACATACACTTGAAGTTAATTCTTCATGATTGATGGATAGAGTGAAAAAAATTTAACCAAGAACTTAAAACAATTCTCAATATTTTTCTTGATACAATCAAGTTTACAGGTACCTATAATCTTACTGACTACAATACTTGACTACAATATTTTTTTAAAGTTACTGTTGGTTGACTGTTTCCATGAAAATAGAACTTCACACTATCAGATTGAGTCATCTACATTAATCACTAAAGTTACTGTTGCAAAATCCGTTTTCATCTACTTTTTCGCTCAAATTAATGTTTTTTAGATGTTTATTTTAAGGATGTGCATTGTCTGAGAGCCGAGTTCGAATTCCAGTTGAATTCCTTGCATTCACTTACGCGCAAATACCCTTGGGAAAGGTATTAATCCGTCTATTCCTTCCAGTTATGGATTAAATAACAGGACAGATTGGGTTCTATAGCCTTGGTCGATAACCAGTCTACCGCAGAAAGCAATGGCAACCTACTGCGGGATAATCTTCTGCCCAGTCAGTCATGTCTCTTTCGTGTATCACGTATGGCACTTAACTGACATTGTGGTGTAATGGATATCGGCTTGGAATGGGATTGAATAGAAGGACAGATTGGGTTCTATATATTAGGTTGTCTACCAAGGAAAGACATGGTAACCTACTACTTAAGGATCTACTCCCTAGTAAGTCATGGATCGAAAGAGACATGATCGCTCAAGCATGTATTACGTATGGCACTTAACTTACTGACTGACTTACAGATGGTAGTTTGGTTGTTTTCATGTATTTAATAAAAATTCTTCATATTCTGCATTGTTTCTTTTTGTTTACATTCACAACACGGACTTCTTGAAATATTTTCTTCTTGTTCCATCCAATTTTTTTGCTTATTAACCTGCTCATTTTTCTGAAATCTCTTTTCATGATCTTCTTCAAGTCAGCACCAAAACTTTCAGTCAATTCAAGGAGAGCCGGCATGGCAGCAGAAAAAGCGACCCACGATCTTGTCCTATAAAGAATCCAGTACATCTGTTAGATAAAGCAAAAACTACAATCCGCTATATTCCAGATGCTCGATGTTTCTTCAAAAGAATTACCGACGAAGAAGACCGAAAGAGGATCCAGCATGATCTGGATAAATTCTTCAGACATGAATTCTATGTAGTCAAAACCCGCCAAATACAAAAATTGAATAGATTGAAAAATCAGAAGGTGACAGACAAGGTCCATCAACGCAGTAAAGTCAGTAATCAACATCAGTCAGCTGAGCGTCTCTGAAGAGTCAGTACTAAACAATGGTCTAAACTTCGCAACAACCATCAAGCGGATACCACACTTAAATATCATTAACTGAATCGATGAAATAAACTTGAACAATCTCCAGGCTAGGACGGATGAGCTAAGATGGAAAGTAAAACAGACACTGAAGAAAGTCAAGCTGCCAAAATCAAACATCACAAAACTGGAGAGGATGGCAAGCAAAACCCGATGGAGGAATGCCAACTATCATCATACTACCAGATGACAATGCGACTCTAGTGATGTACATAATGGAATATACAGGAAAACTATAAGATCTCATTAGAAATGATAGCTACAGTAAAGAAAGATCCAACAACGAAAACAAAACAAAAATTGTCGCAGATCTTAATCAAGAACAAGAACAACTTCCAACTGAAGACACAAAGGTAGTTTTCATAGCGTTATAGCAAGCTAACTCACATATACGGTCTTCCCAAAATTCACAAAGATGGTATTCCATTCAGACCAATTTTTAGCTTCCAAAGCTCTGTGTACCACCCTTTGAGTCGATTCCTTGTCAATATAAGTGACCCTGTTATAGGAAAGTTGCCATCATTTTCCCGAAACTACACCCACTCCGTGGGAACAATTAAACCAAATGGTAAATGTGATGAGTTTATTCACCAAGGTATTCACAGAAGAGGCGCTATGAGTAGTCAGGGACAGACTGGCAACGGATTCATCCCCAGGAGAACGTGCCAGTGAACCAAGAGATAACCTGATGGAGATGCTGATTTCTGTACACAAATAACACACTTCGGAATGGGATCTGAAATATATCAGCAAATTGAAGGCCTAACAATGGGCTCGATATTATCACCAGCAATGCCTATCATATACATGGAATGCTCCGAAGAGACAGCATTAGAAAATTTAAGGTATATGCTAAGCCACGAAAATCGTAGATATTAAGTTTACAAATCCAGAAATATCATACACTGCTGTTTTTAATGACACATGCACCAGTGGCTAAAAGAATTGGTTTAATCCAGTAACTTGACCCAGTACCTGGCTACAGCATAGATGAAAAAATCTTGGAGAATTGGGTTAAACACTGAGATGTTTGAAAGATGTTACGTGGCACTTGGAACTAGAACCAAACTACCCTGGTGGGAAAGGATTGCGTTGGAATATTCCAATCACCCGAAGAAAGCCGTAGTGTACAATCGTTGGAGGTTTTAGCGAATTTAATTTTATCTGCTACCTAGAATAGACTTTTTCAAAGTTCAGTAGTTTTTTCTTGGCATGGTAGTGTTTTTGGGACATAAATCTATAAAGCTCAGCATCTTTTAAGTTTCTATACTCGGGCTTTTGTTTAAAGAAGAAGTGTTACCACCTCATTTTTATGCCGCTCTCAATCTTGTGTAAAAGTGTCAGTTTATAAGATCTTTTGAACCATGATACTTTTAATGGTATAGTCCAATTTAATTGGTTCATTTCGAGTGTTATCAAACTCTGTGAAACCTTTTTAAGCATGATAACCATCAGTTATATTATGTGTTACGGGTGGTATATTGGCAGCCGCTGAATGACGAAACAACAAACAAAACAAAGACTCGACGAAAACATATTGCGAAAATTTTTATTGTTAAAGAAAATGCAAAAATCAAAAAATGTTACAGTGCACATAGCAAGAAATAACCCTGAAAACACATGTAGAGGGTAAAACTAGCGTCATCTTGAGAAGGAGAGTTTTCTGGTTACTAAAGAGGGTTGTCCCAAGAAGGACAGTATATTGCATATCGTTGCTACTTGCGAGTCTGGCTACAGTGGCAAACCTGTTCAAAGTAGCTGGAGTGCCAAGGGAGATGGCTAAAGCGGCAGGAGTAGGTAACCTAGCGATCACAAAAGATGATGGCTGTCTTGCTGGAACTGCTGGTGATAATTGGAGCAATAGACTGACTGTCGGCTGCAGCTACAACAAATATTTCGCTTTGATCCTCGTCATTTCGTACATGCCTTGTCTGTATTAATAAGTATTTTGTCCAATTTTTTGACCATTGAAAAGTCTATTTGCGTTTTTTATTTGCTATGGATTGTTGGTATATTAGATGAATTAAATTTTATCTGTTACCGAGAATAGACCTTTCTGAAAGTTTAATAGTTTTCTGTCGAATGGTGGTGATTTTGGGGACAAAAATCCATGAATCCCAACAAGTTGTTTTACTCGTGCTTGTGATTGAAAAAGAAGAGTTTCGACTTCATTCTTTTTCGTTTTGAATACTATTTTTTATATTAAGCATAAAAAGAGATTACTGGTTCTTTTTTTAAAACAAAAAAGAATCAATAATTTGCATTTAAAATTAATCTGAATTAACATATTTCAGCAGATATTTATTTTTAGGTCTATATGTAACAATCAATTAATTTCTTTTGTTTAATGAGCTCGGGTTAATAGTTTTCTGTGGAATGATGGTGGTTTTTGGGACAAAAAACCATAAAGCTCAAAAGGTTGTTATACTCGTGGTTGTGATTAACGAAGAAGAGTTTCAACTTCATTCTTTTTATGATGCTCTGGATCTTGTTTTAAGATAACTAATTTTTCAGCAAGGAATAAATTACATCTATCGCCTTTCCATTGTAAAATTTTGCTCTTGATACAATATTCTACGTAACAATGAATGTATTACCACCATTTTTTAGTTATCATAAATGTTTTGAGAGAGCAGTACTCTTTCTGTATTTTATAATACCTAAAGTGATTTGATGATGGTAGAAACGAAATTTCTAAGGATTTTTAGTGGAACCAAAATAAAATTTGACGTCGTTACAAGAACGTATGCTTGTTGTGACCAAGTGAATCTTTTAAGAAATAACAAAATATGTGTTAGAGATATATTATATATTTAACAGTAAATACATCAGAAGTGCGTGTAAATACATGACTAGTGCGTGTGTCGGTTGTCCAGCGTTCAATCAATTTGACTGTTCTCCCAAGGCCTCCTCTCCTACTAATTTTATAGTAGATAGACGAGTCCAACATAGACCTTTTAGAGGGAGAACACCACAAAAATGCTACATCGGTATACAATATTTTAGTCATACATTGACCACAATGATTTTATTTCGTGACAAGTTTTTATATACAAGTGAAAACAGTTTTTTTCAAAATTTTTTAAAATTAAAAACGTTCATAAATATACTTCAGATTAAAATTTTAATTTTGCTTTTATTCATATTGACCTTTTACAAATATATTTTATTTATATTTTTACACACACATGCAGGTTATTCATATCTATGAAAAATGAATACATTATTTTCAGTTCTTAAAATGTCATTTATATATTATTTTAAATTGTTTTAGACAAAGGAAATGTTCTCAAGTTAACAGAAAATACCAAAGATTTTCTGTGACTGCAGTTTCTATTTTACTGGAAATGTTTTCTTTGTACTCCTATTGATCAAACCTAATAATTTATGGAGAAATATTCTAAGTGTTAGATTATAATTTGTCCTCACTGAAAAAAATAATTTGTTCATCAAAAACGCAATAGTAAAAGTATTTTACACCTAATAACATTATTTTTTCCTGTATATATAATTAACATATACTGCCCTTTGTTTGGTTAAAATTTTTGTCAACTTGTTTGTTCAAATGTTCACTTAATATAGTATATAGACATTTGTTTAGATAACTACTAAGCTTAGGTTGTTTGTATCTTGAAAAAAAAAGCATTATTTCTAGTTCTTAAATGTTATTTTAATATTATTTGAAATGTTTCAAATGAACTCATTCTTTCACAAAATTTTGTCTCAAAGTTTTATTCCATGGAAAAAAAACAAAAAAAAAACAAACAAAAAACTAATGATTATTGAGAAGCTGGGAAGAAAGTTTTAAGTGAATTAAAGAAAGAAATAGAAAATATAGACGTTTGTCTATGAAAAATCTATGCACATTAGCAAAGAAATAAGTGAAATTAAAATATTTTGTAATAAAATGTTTTGTAGTGAAACCATTTTAAATTGGTTTTGCTGGAGAATGGACAGGATTTTTGCTTTGTTCATGACGCAGATTCTGTATGCGTTACCTGATATTTAAACAAGAATAATTTACAAAATATGTTGCAAGAAAAATCTTTATTTTCACAATTTTCATCGAAATCCCAAAACGTTACTAAATCTTGCTGAGCAAGACCAACAACTTGTTGAAGGTACGAATCCTTTAAATAAATTTTATAATAACCACATGGAGTGTATAAAGATATTTGAAAGAAAGAGAAAAGAAATGCAACAGTTTCAAATGATAATTAAGGTTTATCTTTTGAAATATTTAAGTCATTTATATAATATCTAAATAATCTTTAAGGCCGGTAAAAGAATGATTGCTTGCTTGTATAATCATGCACAAGGGTAAGAGATTATTTCTTGTCTGAACTTGAATGTTTTTGTATTTACATCGATGCACTTGATGGTAATAATAATGGAAGTATTAGATGTTTTCTTATATCGAAATATTTGTCATGTTCCCTCACTGTAATTGTTCTTTCCAGTATTGATAGTAGTTTCTTTCCTAACCTTTTATTTCAAGTAATGTGGAATGTTAGCATCTTAACTATGTCATTATTTTCTGTTCGAGTTATATGTGCCATTCATTTTAGTTACTGTCGCTGTTGATAGTCCTCAAGTAATGTGTTTTTTATATCTTTCTTTGTTTGTAGACTGGCGCCACAGAATCCTATTGTTAAAAGAAGAATTGATCCAAATCAAAGAATCCAAACCCTATTGTCATGTTAACAGTTGAAGCAGGATATATAAACGTAATTCCGGAAAAAAGATTTTCTGAAACAATTATTCCTTGACGGTAAGTGTAACGATGAGGTACCAGTAAATAAATATTTTGATAAGCAAGGATCGAAATAGAAAGCAAAAAACCCTACACATCAGATTCAAAATGGCAATAAACGTTTGAATTTTTTTACCACTAATGACAATATTGAAAAAATATTCACGAAACAATATAGAAACATTAACAGTTGAATAAGTTTAGAAATATCAAAAGTTAATACAAATTTATGATTATTAATTGTTAACATTGTGCTACCCGCTCAGTTTCTTAAGTAGCACGTACGTTATACACCACCAATATTGGACTATTCCGTTTTGAACGCGTTGAAAGACAGAAAAGACATATAAAAGACGCTACCTGGTTTCAGTGAGAAAATGAATGAATGAAAGAAAGAAAGAAAGAAAGAAAGAAAGAAAGAAAGAAAAAAGAAAGAAAGAAAGAAAGAATGGAACATACAAAAAGCTATAACACACTCATGTGTTTAAGGTCTGTTTTATCGAAATGGAAAAAGTTGTCAATTTCAAATAATTTAATTTGTATCCAGTTACTTAAAATGACGACCATCATTCATATTTATCCTTATTATTGCAATATTTTCTTAAATATTTTAAGATTCAATATTTAACGATGTGATACGGGGATTGCTATGGATATTTTATTGTGATAGAACTCGCCATGTATTAACTTTAGAATTAAGATTCATCAGAAAATTCCAATAGAAAAATCGTAACATTTTCACAGGTATATATAGTTAATGGCTCATACAAAACATTTAATTATTATTATGATGACGATAGTAGTGAAAGAGTTATCCCAATTTTATATTATTTTAGAATGCTCAAGTATGTAAATACATTTTAGTTTAAGAGAGGAGGTTGGAAGAAATTAAAATTGTTTTGCTGGTATTGCTTATATTGCAGAGTGTCTTACTATTGTGACATGGATCCACTTTATGGCATATTACATGAAACTTGTTTGTTTGGTGTCAATTTGCTGAATTTTATATTTCGTGTGAGTTGCGGTTAATGAACAAATATTTAAACGTCACTGTTTGACCTGTTTTTTTTAATATTAAAATATGAGATTGAGATAAGTTTCTGCGTTCACCGCAATTTCCTAGGAGTATTTGCAATAATCAGAAACAGTTTTGAATGTGGTCAGTCAGTCAGTTAAATGCCATACGTGATAGACGGATGGGCAACCATGCCTCTTTCATATGACTAGGCAGAAGGTTTTCTTGCAGTAGGTTTCCAGCTCTTTCTGCAATAGATTGGTTGCCAACCAAAGCTCAAGGATTCAGTCTGTCCAGCTATTCAATCCATAGCTGGGGAGGGGTGAAGAAGAGATTGGTTCATATCTTTTCTAAAAATATTTGCACGTAAATGAATATAATTTCTCATTCGGAGTCGCGGTCCACTGTACTACATCATAGAGTATGAAAAAGTGAAATACAATTTTAAAAAAATGACTCATTTTAAAAGCAATTATGAACTTTGATATCTAATAATAGAAGGATGTAAGTTTCTCTAGAATATGTTTTTATTGACAAAACTTTTGTCTCTGTAATGAAATGAATATCAGGACGATGTCCCGAAAAACAATTTGGGAGTGTTATTATTAAGATGCGAATTTAGTAAGTAACAAAGATTTCAAATACATTAACTCATGAATCAGTTATGAAGCCTATGTATCTCGGCGAAGGCTGTTCTTATTCAAACGATCTGGAATGGTGTTACAGAATCTCAAACAAAGAATATGTGGAAAAATGAAATAAAATCAATTAATAAAATAATAATAATAATAAGTAATAAAAAAGAAAATAAGTACATTTTCCCATGATGTTAAGAATAAAGGAATCGGAAATATGATTACCTCACTTGGCTTCGTCAAATTACTTAGGTGGTACTGGTTAAATCATTTCCTGTGGAAAAATGAAATAAAATCAATTAATAAAATAATAATAATAATAAGTAATAAAAAAGAAAATAAGTACATTTTTCCATGATGTTAAGAATAAAGGAATCGGAAATATGATTACCTCACTTGGCTTCGTCAAATTACTTAGGTGGTACTGGTTAAATCATTTCCTGTGGAAAAATGAAATAAAATCAATTAATAAAATAATAATAATAATAATAATAAAAAAGAAAATAGGTACATTTTCCCATGATGTTAAGAATAAAGGAATCGGAAATATGATTACCTCACTTGGCTTCGTCAAATTACTTAGGTGGTACTGGTTAAAACATTTCCTGTCTCACTTTCTTTCCACTTCCGGTTCCAAGATACAGCAGTGCGTAGAAAACAGACTGTTCTGTTGGGACATGTTAGTTTGTTCGGACCCCGTACGACAGGCTCTCTCTTTTTTCATTTTCGACGACAGCCTTTTGGCAGTTCTGCTTATAAAGTAATTTAGTTGTTCTGACTCAGTGCAAAGCTGACTTGAGCTCGACCATTTTAATCATTCTTATCCATCCTTACTGGAACTTAATTTTAAACCAAAATGAAAACAAGCATATCCAAGAGACCTTGAAAACTTGGTTTTACAACTCACCATAAAAAATATATACTGTTCATGGTAGGAACCTAAGTTTTTGTATGCTTTTTTATCATATGTGAACACGCACTACACTTAAAATACAAACAAAAACGCAATCTTTTTTATTCCATGAACTTTTCAGATAACAGAACCGACATCATTTCATGACATTTAATAGCAGCAACAAATAAAATGAATATCACATGTAACTCGAAGAGGAAAAAACATAAACAAAATATTGACGTTCCTTACTACTTTAAACAAGAAATTAGGAAAGCAAACGCCATCAATACTGGAAAGATCAGTAAAAGAATTGAGAAATTTGTTTTCCTGAAAAATTATTGTAAGAAAAATATTTTATAAATTTCAACCGACAGTGTCACTGGCTGCTCGGTCCCATCCTTTTACCGTTGAAATAGTTAAATGTAGCCACCACTTCTACTCCAATAGTTTTCTTCTTCTTCTTCTTCTTCTTCTTCTATGTGCCCTGTCTCTTCAGGACGTAGGCGATCATGGTTCTCCACGTCTCCCTATCCCTTGTGGCTCTTAGTATGCTTTCTCCTGTTACACCTCGCAACCCCCGTTCCGTCATCCACCTGATCAGGCCCTGCAAATATGTTATCCGCTGCTCTCCTCTGTCTCTTTTATCTTCTATCTGGCCAGTCAGTATCAGGTTCTCCAAGCTCTCCTTCCTTATTGCATATCCCAGGAACTTCAGTTGTCTCTTCCTGATGCTCAGTATTAATTTCTTTTTTTGTTGACATTCTTTCCAACACCTCATAGTTGCTTGCATGCTCAGTCCACGATATCCGCAGCATCCTTCTGTAGAACCATATTTCCGCTAAATGCAGCATCATTTACTATCTTCTAACTTTTTGAATTGCACTCACATTTTAGCCTTTCTTCAATACCCCCTGTACTCAGTCTTTTCTCTCAGTGATGGCAGTCCCGTCACGCTTGGTGGAGAAAGTTTAAAGAAAATAAAAATGAAATAAATGACATTGATAAAATACACGGAGTTCAGGTTCGTCAGTGAAAATACACACATTTTCAGTTTGGACAGCAAAAGTGAGAAAAGTTGAGATGAATTATTTGTACACTCGAACAAAATTTCTCGAAGTCCGCACCAAAACGAAAAGGTGTTTCTTTTTTTTTTTGATGACTTGCAATGAAGAACATTCATATGTTCATATAATGTCGGGTAATTTTGAGAATTGGTGGCAAACACAAAAGCGTATTTTGAGCTGACAGACAAAATGGAAGAATCGCAGTAATACAACAAATGAATTCTTCAAGAATCTCTTTTAAAATAGTTGGAGCTAGTTTAAATATTCTTCAGAATAAGTTGATAAGAAACCAGGAGGTTTAAAAAATGCTATTTTCGGACTTACTAAACGGGGAGATTATATATGCATTAGTTCAAAATCGTTTTACAAATCATATTTATGAACAAGAAGTACAATGAAATGTTGTTAGCTCAGTGTTGTTGAAAATTGAACAATGACCAATAGTTCAAAAGTTCGTCGTAGGTTGGAATTAAGCAGTAGTTTAGTTATTTTTTGTGCAGAGAAAAAAGCAAAATAAGGAAGAAATAAAAAATACTGTTTCCAGTTCATTTTTCTGGTGTCAACAATGTAAAAAAAATACAATTTTTTTTCGAGTGATGTCCTAAAGGCCTATATCTTTTAGATACATATTAAGTATCACTAATCATAATAAAGAATGAAAAAGTTTTAGTATAGTTGAAAATAAACTGACTGATAGACTCGTTTTAACTTGGACCATTGACTACTTCCTTACGGGGGATAGTTGAGAGGTTTACCGATCATCTGCGGTCGGGAACGGGGAAGTTCCTATTTGCTCAAAATTAAGTCTCATTATATATCAGGAAGGGAGACAGAAGATGACGTCCTCAGATAAGGAATTTTTGAGAAGCTAGAATTGTTGGGCAGCCATTCAAAACCACCTGGTTTGGAATATGAAACTGCGATTTCGATAATGATTATGTGAGATCTACTTCAGAAGTAATTATGGAAGGAAAATTATTCCTATTTCCCTTTTACTAATTTAAGAACAAGTATAATGCTATCTACCACAACACTTTGTTTTGGTAATAATATAGTCTTATGATTATTCTAAATTATCATAATATTTGTATTGTTTTATATCTAATAGAATTATTATTATATTATCTAGTTATAATGTTATCTATTTACCTACCTAAGAGGGAAAACGTGACTCGAGTTCAAGTACTACTATTATTTGTAGGAAACTCTCTCGATATAGACTTGACAGAGTTAATTTCAGAGACGAGGTCTCCGGTAAGGGTCTCGTATCCCCAGCGAATCTATTATACAACCCCCACTCTATACTACATCTCCATTTTCATAAGGTAATAGTCATATAAAAAAACAAATTTTACTAAACCTAATTATGTATAATAATAGATCATATGCAATACAGGTAAACAATTCAACTATAATAGAAAAACTGAAAATATTTACGATATTTACGATATTTACGAGATAGGTATTGTAACTATTTACACTATTTACATTGTTTCGACTGTTGTCCTCATCTTTAATGCCATATGCATTTTCTCAGACCATGGTGTGACCCACTTTTTTTGCAACCGGATGGCTCTCCTTTAACCGAACGGCAATCTTTGTGCCAAGCCTGAATTGATGAGTCGTAAATCTTTGCATAGTTGTAGGAATGTTAGATTGTTCGTCATTCGTGCCAGCTTCTGGTGGAACTTTTCTAATTGTCTCCATATTTTTTATATATCGGGTCCGTTCCGATCCTTCAATATTTTTCTATATTTCTGAGATGAAATATTGTAATTATCTAATTACTTACATTGTTTGAACTGTCGTCCTCATCTTTATTGTTAGATTCACAACAAAGATGAAAACAAGAATCCGAACAAGGTAAATATTGTGAACAGAATATATCTAAAAAACAAAATTAGAGACCTGTCATAATAGATCATTCCATCTTAAATAAATCAACTATGTTTTCCTGCAAGTTTTAAAATCAACTTGAGATTTTTCTTATTAAAACTTTGATTAATTTTAGCACATTTAATGTTATGGATAAAAAATAGAAAATTATATAAAGTCTTTTTTCGAGATTTAGCATGAGCCAAAAAAATCCGAATTTGAACAATAAAAACCTGAGAATGATGTCAAAATCTTCAAAAATGTATCTTTTGTTAGTTGTACTGAGTTTCATTTGTAACGTATATAAATGTCGGTAGAAAATGCAAATCTTGATAAAATATCGAGAGTCACAAAGCACTGCCCGGGGCCTCAAATCAGGCTTGCCCCCCACCCCCGGTTGTGGGCTCAGAGGTAGTACGCCCCCAACATGATTGACCCACCAAAGAAAAACTCCAAGTTCCCTCTTTCAATATAACAGACACCACAAATGAGCGCTAGAGTTCACGTTTGGAAACACTATTTTAATGATATTTATCTATACTTTTGAGGTGAGGTAGTATTTATATTATTTACATTGTTCGGACTGTTGTCCTCATCTTTATTGCTAGTGGAAATAAAAATGAGGATAACAGTCGAGAACAATGTAAATAACTTTTTTATGGCTTAGCATCAATTAGGAATCGACAGCCTAATTGATTTGATCTCGCGTCATAGGAGAGGTTTGGTGAGAACTTATCAAAATCACTGTCGTGGTTTTCTTTTTTGGAGGGTTGGTTCTAGAACTACTTTCACGTGTCGTCAAGTTGTAAAACATGCATGATATCTTTCAGCTTTTATTAACATTGTCACCACCCAAGTTTGCGTAAAGAAAAATATATTGGGTTGAAATTGTGGCACGTTACATCAACATTACGGAGTCAAATGTGAGCATTTTGTTTCAAATTCAGGTAAACTAATAAGAATTCTCGGAGCCTACTAAAAGCTGATGTTGCAATCAGCAGCACTAATACAGGTAAACTTGAAATTATGTCCGAATTACAGAAAACTATATTTCATAGCGTGCTTAAAAATACTATAAATCAAACAAAATAAAAAATTTTCAATTCAGATTAAAGCTTTCAGTTAGGAGTTGGTTTTCTTATAGGCTGTGCGCTCTGTCAAGGCTACTTTTTACAAGGATCTCAATTCAGAGATTTTATTTCTTGATCCATAACCACCTAAGGTGAGAGAGCTAAGTCTACCCTGTTATTTAATTCAGGGAGTAAACTGAATTATGATTTTCCAGTCGCATTTGTACGCAGTAAAAGAAATAAGTTAATTACTGGATCGAGAAGTGTGTACTTGCACTCAATGGAAAACGAGTGAGCTGAACTGTACTAAATAAAATAAGAACTACACGATATACCTAGAGATGAGCAGTGGAAAGAGAACAGTCTACTTCCGTAGATTGAATAAAGGGTTCAGTTCAAAATAAGTTAATTACTGGATCGGGCAGTGTGTACTTGCACTCAGTGGAAAACGAGTGAGTTGAACTGTACTAAATAAAAATAAGAACTAGACGATATACCTAGAGATGAGTAGTGGAAACAGAACAGTCTACTCCCGTAGATTGAATAAAGGGTTCAGTTCAGAATTCTCTATAAGTTACTCAGATTGATATACACTTGGAAGGAAGGCTGGAGGGTACAATAGCCGAAACGTTGTGATAACAACTAGATAGATGAGGACAATAGTCGGAATATATGTCAGTCACTTAAGTGTCATGCGTGATGATGTCAGGTAAGTTTGAGAAATGGAAGCTAACACAAAAGCGAATTTTGAGCTGACAAAAAGGAAAAACCGCAGTAATACGACAAATGAATTCTTCAAGAATCTCTTTTAAAATAATTAAATATATATATATATATATATATATATATATATATATATATATAGATAGATAGATAGATAGATAGATAGATAGATAGATAGATAGACTACCCCTAGAAAGTGATAAAGTGATACCCTTTTGGTGGTTTAGAGGTTTACTGATCATCTCCGGCTAGGAACACGGAAGTTCCTTTCTGCTGGAAACTGACATCACTTGGGCGATCATGACACTTTCGATCCATGACTGACTACGGAGAAGATTTTCCCACAATAGACTGCCATTTTTCTGTGGTAGACTGGTTACCAACCAAGGCTATAAAACTCAAATGTTCTGCTATTCAGCCTATAGCTGGAGGGAGAAGAGATGGATTTATACCTTTCCCAAGTGTATTAATATAATTTTAAAGTAATCGCAACGAATTCAACTGGAATTCAAACTCGGCTCACCAAATTGTCATTCCGAGCCGATATCCATTGCACAACCATGTACATAAAGAGCATAAATAGAAGAGAAAAAACTCGATTAGAATTTGAACTCGGTTCGTTATTTCTCCTTTTCGCGACATTACGTTATGCTACCAGGAATATCTAAATCCAGTAAATATCAGTTTACGTGTTCATATTTTAAGCGTATGCTTTGCATAAGGTTTTAGTCGATTCAGAAAGTTTTTTCATTACAAACGTTAACAAGAAATAAAGAGGAAATACATTGAAAAGAAATTCCCAAATCTCATTTCTCCTCTTTTCTGATGAGAGACATTTTCCCTTGAATTTTTATTGTTTTTTTTTTCTCATAACCAATCAAACAATTTATTACGTTTTTGGAGGTAGAAAGAAAGTAGTTTTATGGTTGATAACAAAGATAGTTGCTATGTACAAGGTGTGGTTCTAATCTGGTATAATCTAAGAATAACTAAACACTCAGAACAAAATATGCACTTCACCACATACCCCCCCCCCCCCCATATATATATATATGTATACATTGTTATTTCTTCATATTTCTAATCAGTTAGTGACTGAGAAAGCATCATGATGAAAATAAGCCTCCTTGTTTTGCTGATTTGTTTGATCAGCTTATGTCAAGGTAAGTACTTCAAGCCTGTTCAAATAATTATTTTTTAAATAATTATATGAATGTTTTTTCAGATTAACACCCTGTTTCAAATCAAAATTTTGTGATTTTTGTAACATTTTAAAATAACTTTTCTGTTATAAAAATTTCACGAAAATAATTATCAGTGGAAGTCCATACCAATGCGTTTGCAAAATCTGCATTGCCAACAATTTATCCAAGAAATGTGAGACAAAAATGGAGTGAACAAATTGGAACATTCCACAAGTGAGCAAATATTTTTGTTTAACAAAAATCAGGAGGAATTAAGGAAAAAACACATCTTATAGAAATACATAAATTATCTTTTCACTTTCTACAGACGCCGTTGCCTTTAAATATTTATTCCAATATTTAAATGCAGTAACTTACCTTGTTGTATGGCTTCATGATACAGGATCTACGCTATGGATCTATGCTGCGCTATTTATTACATCATAAGAGAAAGATTTCTTAGCAGTGTCCAGAGGTAATTTTGTGTTGTATAGTACCAAAGGAAAAAAATAATTTTGCATGTAAAAGACAAGACTTGTTTTTTGTTGTTGTCTAGCAATGAGATTGACAAAGTGATTATAGTATGCGGTGGAGTTATTTATTTCTTCAGATCATTAGTGTGAAATGAAAAGACTTAGCCTCAGATGAAAGATGAGTATGGTTAGTAGATTCTGTTGTCCATGCTGATAAACGATCGCTATCTTAAACAATCAATGATACTCGTGTGTCTAAATATCAATCAGTTCATGAATTTCGTGAATATTTTTATTCATTAATGTTTTCAGATATTTGCAAGATATTAGTTTTTTCATAAGTAAAGAAATAGCAATCCAAATATTTCTAAATAATTCAGATTATTTATAGCAGCGATGAGAATCAGTCATGGGTGAAATGAAAATAGTAAATTAACTTTCAGCTATTGTAAAATCTGAAAAACATACGGTAACCCCTTTGTATATAAAGGTATATGCAACTTGTTTTTTTGCGTCTGAATTGTTCGCAGTAAACAATCTTTTTATTTTATATGTCAGAATAAACATATATATATATAATGTATAAAATGTTCATATATTTAGTAAATAATAATTATTATTATATTTAGTAAATAATTATTTTCCACCCTACAACACTTTTCCCACAGGCAAAACATGGTAAGCCTCTTGATGTTCTATCGCTATTTCCATGGAAAATGTTCAGACAAATTACATTCCTCAGTTCCATCAATTCTAACCTTGACGGCTAAGACCCGCTATGCCAGGTGCATTGTAGCGAACCACACTCATTCTCCTCAGATTCTCTTCGTCAGATGTAAGTTCTACTCGAGCAGCTTCTTTCTATGAAGTATCACAGTGATTCCAGTGGTGATTGGCTCATTAGGATCAATTCTATTAAAACTGCTTGACTTCCTTGACCAGCAAGAGATACCTTACCAACTTGGAGTCATCCAAAATTCGGTGCATATTTTGAGGAAAGTAATCTTTGTCTGCGGTCATTGTTGTGACTAGAAAGTTAATATAATGTACCCAGTATATTCAGAAACACACACTGTATAACAAATAATAATAATAACAGAGATAAAATTAAATCCATTGCTAGATCGGTAACCATTAGTTCTATGATCGCAGTTTCTTCTCCCGCTTGTGGAATTTTCTTTCCAGCCAACTTTGATCTTCAAAGATTGACTTCTTGGTTACTCTTTTATTGTTCTTGTCTCTCAATGTAAATCTTTTTTTCACACTCAGAATAACTTTGAGTCTTAGTAGCTTTATTGTCTTGCATGGGGTGAAATCACTAAAAATATGCTGTCAAATACGATTTTTTACAATAATTCAGTTGCTTTCTTGATGAAATTTATAATAACCAAACGATGTTCATAAAATTTTCATACTTATATTTATTTTTGGCGAAAATGATTCCATTGCAAAATACAGAATATTAACAATAAAACAAAATCCATGTCGATTGTAAACGCTGAGAAATCATTTTATATCGACAAGATCTGTCTAGCAATTTTTTAATAAAGTTTTCAAATTTCCGAATAAGAGGAGTTTGCATAGGAGGTTCCTTGATAGATTTCCAATGTATTCTAGATCTTTTGTCTTTCTTTACTCCCTAAATTCTATCCTATTGAAGCATCTGAGCACTGGTCATAAAGTGGCTGCTTCATTAGAATTGCTTTAGTTTACGTTCCCCTCAGGGAAACACGTTCTTAAAGCACTTTCCTTTGATTCTAGTACAAAAAATTATATTTTCAACAGCTTCTTTTATCTTTCCATGTTCTCTGGGAAGTTCCTTTGATATCTTCAATGCGGACATACCGAAAATCAATAATTTTGCTATATTCAGCATTTATTAGATTATTCCTTTTACCCATGTTTCAACATGTATTATGGAAAAATATATTTATTAGATTTCAGTGGTTTTAAATTAATTTAATATAGTCTAATTTTCATATTTTATCTAGTCGACCATCAGTGAGAGAGAGAGAGAGAGAGAGAGAGAGAGAGAGAGAGAGAGAGAGAGAGAGAGAATTTTTATATTGTCTTCCAAGGTGGAAACGAAGAAGAGCTGTGACTGAGTCGACTATTAAGCAATCTGTTTCAGCAAAAGCCGTTAATGAGATCTCTAAATAGTCAATTTCGTGTAAGTTTTTATAGGGCAGCACAAGGGTTTGCATCTAAATCATAATATGAAAAAAATCTTCAAGTATTATTGAAAAATTATCTATTATATTGCGTTTCTTTATTAATGTGAAATGAATAAAATAAAAATAAAAAATTAAATTATGATTGAAATAAAATAAACATTCAACTAATAAAGAATTCTTTTAATGACTGAATTTTAATATATAGAAATATTCAAGAATTATTGGCAAATTATTAATTATATCGCCTTCCTTTAGTAATGTGAAAATGAATAAAATAACAAATTAAAATATGATACGTATTCTCTGTAAAGTTTTCACGCGGTTTTTTGCCAGAGGTAAGGTCGGTACATGTTCAAGTGTCTAATTTTTGTGCAGGAACAGGATCCGAATATTACGCTACAAAAAGTAAAGGAAGAATTTCAGAACTTATAAACATAAAAAACTATTATACCCGGATTGAGGAGAAGAGTATTTCGCGAGTACAAACTGTAAGTCAAGAGAAGTGGATACAGAATAAAGAAAGAAAAATTATATGCAGTTCATTTGGAGGACAGAATATAAAGAAGGATTGTTTCTTTAGGGATAAAATATTTAATTGTTGGCCATAGAAATTCTCATTGTTGGGCAAAACAGAGAAAAGTGAAATCAAAGTCACAAACAAAGATGAACGTAGTTTTGTTGAAAAACGAAAATGAGGAGGGTAAAAGAAGAAAATACCTCAATGTAAAAATTATTACTCGATTCAGGAAGTGATATTTCGGTAATAAACGAACAAACATGGAAATCTACCATTGACTAACACAGGCAAAATTGCTAGAGGAGTGTCAGGAAAAAGACTTAAGTTTTAAGGTGAATTAAAATGTGGCATTTCGTTCATGGGAAAAATTCACAAATCGAAAGTGTAAACCTCTTTCGTTTAGACTGGATCGTATTGTTTAACTTATGGGAATTACTGGTAAATGCTTTTTGTAACAAAGTTAAAGTCATAGAGAATGATAAGACGAAGAAAACAAACATTTATTACGGATTTGAAAAGCGAATACTTTTGCGTCATTTCAGAAGGACTAGGTCTGTGCACAAAAACAGAAGTCAACTTCGAATTGAAAGAAAATGTTAAACTAATTTTTAGACAAAAGAGAAAAGTACCATTTTCGGTACTAGACACAATAAATGAAGAATAAGAAAGGTTGGAAAAAAGTGGCGTAATCTCAAAAATCGATTACTCGGATTGGGTGTCTCCAACCGTATATATAAAAAAGAAAAACCGAAAAATCAGAGGGTGTGCTGACTTTTTGACAGGCTTAAATGACAGTTTGAAACACAATGCATACGCTCTACCGTCTCCGGAGGATGTATTCACTAAATTAAACGGAGGTAGAGTGTTTCAAAGTTGGATTTGTCGAAGGCTTACCTTCAGGTTAAAGTCAGTGAAGAATGTTCAAAATAAACACGCATAAAGGGATTTTAAAACTAAATCGTCTTCCGTTTGGATTGAAGGTAGCTCCAAGCCTGTTCCAGCAAATAATGGACACAATGTTGGCTGGTATGGAATATGAAATCGCATATTTAGATGATATTTTGATTAAAAGTGAAAACGAGGCCCAACACAAAACGCGTATTAGAGAAGTATTTCAGAGAATTGAGGTATACTGGTTGTATTACTCAATACGAGTGCTGAAAAATGCGAGTTCTTCTTAAAGTGGATATAATCAAAAGAATGCGAACATGCTTTCAAAAAAATAAAAAGCTGTCTATAAGCAGACCTATCGTTAGTGCATTTCGACCCGAAGAGGAAAATTCTTGTAGCAGCAGATGCCAGTAATAAAGGGAATAGGTGCTGTATTGCTTCATAAATTTGATGACGGATCTATGAAGCCAATAGCACATGCCTCGAGAACGTTACTGCTCGTGGAACGAAGTTACAGTCAATTTGAAAAAGAGAATTTAGCAATAATCTAAGCTGTAAAAAAAATTCACAGGTTTCTACACGGAAGAGAGCTTATTCTGCAAACAGACCACAAATCACTGTTATCAATATTTGAAAAGAAAGGTATACCAACTCACACCGTAAATCGACTGCAGCTTCTATTGAATTATAATTTCAAAATAGAATATGTGCCTTTAAAGAAGCTAGGTCGCACCGATGGGTTATCAAGATTGATACCTGAATATACAGAACCACTGGAAGAAATAGTAATAGCAGCGCTGAGAGACGAAAGTGAATTATCGGGTCTGTTATGCAACACTATTAGAGAACGGTTACGCTAGAAGATGTGAAAAAAGCAGCGGAGAACGATGATTTCATTAAAAAAAATGAAAAAGCAAGTCTGGTTGATTGAGAAAACTAAAAAAGGAATTAGTGTCACCGTTTTCAATCTGCGAACAGGTATTACTATGCCGAGTTCTTTGCAAAAGACAAAAAGCGTATAAGCCAGGTGACAAAATTTTTTCAAGATCTTTAGGGCTGGAAAAATGTAATGGAAAAAAGGAATGATAACCAAAAGAATTGGACAGGTCATATATGACATAAAAGGGGAAATATTTCGGCGCAAAAGACATTGGAATTCAGACCCAGACAGACTACAGACGTCACGGAATATACCGAAGAAATTCCAGTGGAAGTCCTGTATGACGCATTTGAAATTCCCGTTCCAGCAAGTTAACATTTGCCAATGGAGGTATTCCCGACCTCAAGAACAGAGGTACCAGTGTCAAACGCCACTACGGAGGGAAGATTGATTATGTTCAGACCTTAAATCGATTATGTTCAGACCTTAAAAAAAGAAATATTAAAGCTAAATTTCACGGAAAATTTTAGCTCAGTGGGAGGTGATGTAATGAATATGCATACACCTTGGTTTTCCCCACACAGTAATATGATTAGCTGGTGTCAGCTATAAATACAGACTAAGGCGGTGATGCCTAAGACAACGCCTATTGACTACGGCTAAGCATACTGCATACGACTACGACGAGTACCAGTTCATTACGGCTACTTGCTATTGTCCTACCCGGTTACAAAACCACTTAGCTATTTCGAATACTATATATATATATATATATATATATATCCCTTTCCGGGACGTGAGAGAGAGAGAGAGAGAGAGAGAGAGAGAGAGAGAGAGAGAGAGAGAGAGAGAGAGATTTTCTTCCAATTTTCTGCGAAGATGAAAACCATACCCGTGTGAGTCTGGGCCAATCGGAAGACTAGTCGCATCGTTAAACAATTCCTGATATTATATTCTCTCTACGATATATATATTTTTTTTATAAAATAAAGTTGATGATAAAGCAAAATAGTAAGAGTGAAAGCTTAAGTGAAATACATACACAACATTTTTAAAAATCTATTTTATAATCATTTTACCACAAGTGAGGCAGAACCGCCGCTGGTGTACAGCTGCTCACAGTAAGAGAAGAACACGGTCAAGGGATCGTGGAAGAAACTACAAGAGGAGGATGGGAATCAAGTAAAAGAACGCAATGGACATTGTATTTAAAATTTTAGCGATTGAAGCTATCAGGGAAGCGAGAAAAACGAAGGGATTTCCACAAGCGGGAAGTACAAGAAAAGAAACAATTAAAGTGGAAGAGGAGGTTACATTTTACTATTTCGATGGCAAAAGGCTGGGACCTTGGTGCCCCTTTTAATAGAACGAGTAAATATATGTGGTCAGAGAACAAGCGAAAAGAGCTTGTCAGAACAAGTGCCATGAAAATACTTGTAGAAAAGACCGAGGGAAACCACATTGCGTGGGTGTTAAAGTAACTGAAGTCGAGCTTCTAAGTCAGGATTGATTATATTGTAGATATTCTTTTGGATTTTGTCGAGAGTTTTAAGAAGAATAGCAGGAACACCCACCACTTATGGCAACAGTATTCAATGCACGGACGAATGGTATGAAGAAGTTGCTAGAATTAAACGAGAATGAGAAGACTTCAGTGAGTAGAAATAACCATAAAAACCATAGTAGACGACTGGCATTTGACGATGCGTATAAATATTTAGAGGTCGTACGCAGCATTGAAGTAAGTAACCTTCATAGGCGAGAATTGCTAGAAAGTGAGATATGTAAAACAATTTGAAACTAAAATTGTGGGACATATTTTCTAGGCTTGTAGTATTGTTTTCAGTTGGAAAGCAAGACTAGTAATTGTTTTCAGTGGGAAATCAAGACTAATAATTCATTAAACATATTCATACGATGGTTTTAGACAAGGGAAGTTTTTCTACATTTTTTCTATGTTATTTTTTTGCAATATATATAAAAGTTTTTAGAAAAGCCCGTAGTTCTTACTAAATCACAAGATGCAATGATCTTCAAGAATTATTTATAATTATTGATTACGTCGCTTTACTACAGTAATGTGAAATGAATGAGATAAGAAATAAAAACAATATTCAAAATATGATTTTATAGAAATGAAATGATGCCTTATATCATATTTTTCATCATACTTTTAGAATATATATAAATCCTTATAGATAAGGTTTTGGTGTTTGCATTTAAATCTTACTATATAGATATGATCAAGAATTTCCTGCTAAAATTTAATTATAACACGTTTATTAGTTATGTGAAAACAAATGAAATAAAATTTTAAATATGATACATACTGCTCGTGAAGTTAACACGTGGTTGTTACTTCGGTGACAGGTCAGTAATAGTAGTAATTGAGACCGATAGATAGATAGATAGATAGATAGATAGATAGAGAGAGAGAGAGAGATAGAGATAGAGAGAGAGAGAGAGAGAGAGAGAGAGAGAGAGAGAGAGAGTGGGAGATCTATTTGGGGGGCTTCTAAATTCTAGTAGTTGAAAATTGTCAAGAAATATTTACACATTATTTACACATTATATCAATGAACGAGAAAAAATTGCAGAAAAGCTTATCGGTTTGTTTTTATTTCACAATATGCATAAATCTACAAGAATTACTTACGCATTATTGATTTTAACATAAAAAATATTTAACTATTAAGAAACAATTATTCATTATTTTGTGATTCTTTTCGAATGTGAAAATGAATGAGGTAAGAATGAAAAATATGATTGAAATATTTATTCTATTAATGACTGAATTCTTATTTTTTGCAGGTGGTGCGGCACAAAAAAGTAAGTTTGTTTCTTTACCTATTTATCATATTGATAGTATGTTTTTATAGAATGGAAATAAAATATGATATTATATTCTTTCTATGATATATTTTACTATATATATAAAACGGTCTTTATAGGAAAGATATTAAGATTTGATTGTAAATCCTAATAAATAGTAATCTTTGGATATTATTTGGAAATTCATTTTTATATAGCTTTTCTATAGATACGTGTAAATGGACAAAGGAAAATATTACAATGCCAATGCTCAGTGCAAAAGCCAGGAAATTTGAATCATAATGAGTGAGTTGAATGCCAAGGTAGATTAAGAGAGGGAATGGAAGCCGACCGGTAACAGTGAATTACGAATCTGCAAACGAACGAGAAGAAAATGGGTTTAATGTTGCGCAGCAAATGACTAGGTATTACTTAACACATGGTTTCAAGAACACCCACGACGTATATGGACATGGAGAAACTCAGGAGGTGACACGAAAAACCAAATAGATTACATAACCATAAATACGAGATTCGAAAATGCAGTGGTTCAATGCAAAACCTATGCAAGTGTCGTCTGTGGAAGCGACCATTTCCCAGCCATCTGCAAACTAAGGGTGAAACTTCGAAGAATGAAGAAGCCTAGTGCACACAAATCCAACACGCTCGAGAATGATTTCAACCTGCAGAACAAATACACTAACTGCCTGAAGAACAAATTGGAAAGTGAAACTTGAAATGGGACTCACTAAAGGAAGCGCTAGTGATATCAGTAGAAAACATTAGCCCTTAAGGAAATGAGAAGAAAAATCTAGTGGATGAATAAAGAGATAGTCGACATGATGCAAAGAACACAGAAAATGATGCCAATACATGGAAGTGAATACAGAAAATTACACAAGGAAATAAGGAGCGAATTCAGACAGGCTAAAGAGGAATGACGCAATAACAAACGTGCTGAAGTAAAGAAACTAATATGTCAGACATGCATAAAGATATAAGAGAACAGACAGAACAAAAATCCTACTTCTCATCTGGATGTATAAAATCCAAGGATGGAACAATTATATTGAAGAAAGAGGAAATTCACCAGCGATTGGAAGTATATATAAAATATCTTTTCCACGTAAAAAGAGAGCAATCGATAATACACAAAAATGAGGAAGGACCGGAAATATTCATGTCGGAAGCGGAAGCTGCAATGGCTGAACTGAATAAAAACAAAATATCTAGACAGGAGATCGGGGGACGATGAAGTCCATGAGCGCCTACTTCCTGAAAGGACAAAGTATATAGAAGACATAGTTTACGTGAAGTTTCCACGTGTTTGTTTGACAGAGATTACGTCAGCACATCGCTGTTCGACAGTAGTAGTAGTTGTAGTACCAGAATATATATATATATATATATATATATAGAGAGAGAGAGAGAGAGATTTGATTCTAATTATCAGCCAAGCGGAAAATCATGCACGGTTGTTTTTGGATCGTCTCTTGGCTAATCGGAAGACTATTTGAATCCTTAATAAATAATTACTGATATTATATTCTCTCTAGAATATAATTTATTTATAAAAGAATATTGGTAATAAGGCAAAAATATTAAAAGCGAAAACTAAAGTGAATTAGATACGTAAAATAATTTTTTAATCTATTTTATAAACATTTTACCAGAAGCAAGGCGGGACTACCACTGGTGTGCAGCGGCTCACTATGAGAAAAAAAACAAAACAAGATACAGGTGTTCTCGAAGAAATCATAAGAGAAGGATGAGAATCAAGTAAAATGATTGCAATTGATGTTTGATTTAAACTCTTAGAGATTGAACCTATCAGAGAAGCGAGCAAATGGAAGGTATTTACACAAATGCGAAGTACGTGAAAAGAAACTGTTAGAGTAGAAGAGAAGGTTACGTTTAACTATTTCGATGGTAAAATGGTGAGGTCTTGGGGCTTATCTTGTGGCACGAGTAAATATATTTGTTCAGAGAATCAGAAAATCGAACTCGCCAGAGCCGTCGCCATAAAAATACTTACAGAAAAGACAAAGGAAATGGCACAAGGTGGCGGTGTCTGTTGCTCTCTAGCTAAGAATAGGCCTGAAAATTAATCAATGGTGGCTAAACGCCAGCTGCTTCATTTTTGAGGCATTATAATTCTGCACAACATATTGGATTGAATCATTCTATGCCAAGGAACCTACAAATTTCGATTAGAGACCAGAATTTGCTAAGATTTAACGAGAATGAAGAGACTTAGAAAAACTTTAAAAATGATTGAAATCTTTTTGAATATATCTTGCTTCATTAATAGTATGAAAGTATATTCGATATGATTTAACATACGCTGAAATATTTATTTTGAAATGAATCAATATTTATTTTATTTCAAGTGGGACATGCAAGACTAGAAAATCTTCAGTTATTAAACAAGTTCATACGATGGTTTTACACAATGGAATTTGTTCATGATGCTATATTCTAACTAATATTTTTAAAATAAATATAAATCTTTCTCGGAAAGATAGATAGATAGAGAGAGAGAGAGAAAAAGAGAGAGAGAGAGAGTGAGAGAGACAGAGAGACAGAGAGAGAGCGTGTTAGAGAGACCGAGGGATATATAAGACGTTGATTCTATGTTCTAATATATAAAAATTATTTAGACATTATCGATAACAATAAGACGAATTCTGAAAGATTATTAAAAAGACTATGAATTATATTGAGTCTTTTGACTAATGTGAGAAAACATGCGATAAAAATTAGAGAAATGCTAGTCGGTTTGCTTTTATTTCTTAAAATTCATAAATCTCCAAGAATTGATTACGCATTATTGATTTAACCATGAAAAAATTCCTCAACCGTTAATTAAAAGAGTATGCAATTTTTATTTTCCTGTACAAATGAGAAAACGTATGAGATAAAATTGAAAAAAATTATTGAAATGTTTATTGTATTAATGACTGAATTCTTATTTTTTACAGCGACACCGACAGCTGCAAGTAAGTTTGTTTCTTTGCTTATTAAACATATTCATATTATAGATTTATAGAATGGAAATAAATCCTGTAATTATGTACTTTCTAGAATATATTTTACTATATATATACGTTTTTAAAGGAAAGCTACTAAACTTTAATTGTATATCCTAATAAATAGAAATCTTTAGAAGATTTTTGCAAATGATTGATTATATCGCGTTTCTTTAGTTCTGTGTAAATGAATGTAATAAAAATTAAAATATGACAAATCGTGTCTATAAATTTTCCATGTGTTTCATCGTCAAACCTTACGTCGGCACATCGCTGTTTGATAGAAGTTTTAGTAGTATAAGAGAAAGAGAAATATAGATAGATAGATAGATAGATAGATAGATAGATAGATAGATAGATAGATAGATATATTTTCACCCAATTTTCCACGAAGAAGAAGATTTGAATCCTAATGAGTGAGCTGAATGCCAAGGCAGATAAAGAGAATGAACGATAGCAGACCGGCAACTGTGGATTATGAATTCGCGACGAAGGAGGAGAAAATGGGTTTTATGGTGCACAGCAAATGCCTAGGTATTAATTAAAACATGGATTCAAGAACACCCACGACGTATATGGACATGCAGAAGCCAAGGAGGTGACACGAAAAAAAAAATAGACTACATAACCATACACAAGAGAGTCAGAAATGCAGTGGTTCAATGCAAAACCTATCCAAGTGTCGTAATAAATAAGAGAAATGACAGAACAAATAACTGCTATTCAATAGGATGTATAAAATCCAAGTATAGAATGATTAAATTCTCTAGCGATGGGAAGTATATATAAAATGTTATTCTCTGACAAGAGAGAGCTACAGATAATACACAAATATGAGGACGGACCGGAATTATTAATGTTGTTAGCGGAAGCTGCATTGGACAAATGAATAGAAACATAGCGGCTGGGCGGAGAATAGGCAGACGTCGAAAGTCATGAGAGTCTAAATCCTGAAAGGACAAAGTACATAGAAGAAGACATAGTTTCATTGAAGTTTCCACGTATTTGTTTGACAGAGATTACATCGTCCCATCGCTATTCGACAGTAGAAGTAGTTTTTGTTGCACAAGAGAGAAAGAGAGAAAGAGGGAGGAGAGGGAGAGAGAGGGAGGGAGAGAGTGACAGAGAGAGATAGAGAGATAGAGAGATAGAGAGAGGTAGTGGGAGAGATAGAGAGAGCTTGAGAGCTTTTATTCTAATTATCCACCAAGTTGAAAATCATGAACGGTTGACTTTGGATCGTCTCTTGTCTAATCAGTAAACTATTTGAATCTTTACAAAATAATTACTGATATTACATTCTCACTAGAATATAATTTATTTAAAATTGAAGTTGGTGATAAAGAAAAATAGTAATAGCTAAAACTAAATTGAATTAGATATGTATTAGAGTGAACTGAATTAGATATATAAAATAATTTTTAAATCTATTTTAATTCCTTTTACTCAAAGCAAGACAGGTCTACGTTTGGTGTGCCGTGTCTCGCTCTGAGAAAAAGGAAAAAGGGACAGATGTTCTCGTAGAAAATATAAAAGAAGGACGGGAATCAAATAAATGATTGCAATTGATGTTTGATTTTAACTTTTAGAGATTGAATCAATCAGGGAAGCGAGCAAATTGAAGGGATTTCCACAAATGCAATGTACGTGAAAAGACACTGTTAAAGTAGAAGAGAAGATTACATTTAACTATTTCGATGGTAAAATTGTAGGATCTTGGGGATCATCTTGTCTCACGAGGAAATATATTTGTTCAGAGAACCGGAAAATAGAGCTCGTCAGAGCAGGTGCCATAAAATTACTTAGAGGAAAACTAGGAGAAAACCACATTGCATAAGTGAGAAAATAACTGGTGTCGAGCTGCTAAGTCAGGAGTGATTATTTTGTAAATACACTTTTGGATTTTGCGATAATTTTAAAATGAATAGCAGGAACACCCTACCACTTCTGGCAACAATATTCAATGCACGGACGAATGGTATGTTTATAAATTTTCAAAATGGACATATATGAAAAATTTGCTGGCCCGACACAACAACCTAACATTTAATGCAGCTAGAGGGTTTCGATGTAGTGATTCAAATTTGAAATCATTAGAAGTAAAACGCACAATAAATTGGTGTTTGTTCCTCTTTATGAGACTTGCGTCATCCATTCTGAGGGTAAGCCGGAAAGTTACTCAATGGTGGTTAAAGAAGACCATCTTCATTTTTGAGGCATTATAATTCTGCACAGCATATTGTATTGAATCATTCCATGTCAAGGAATTTACAAATTTCGATTAGAGACCAGAATTTGCTAAGATTTAACGAGAATGAAGAGACTTTAATAAGTAGAAAGAGTTATAGACACAATAGGAGGTGACTGGCAGTTGTCGAGACATATAAATATTTGCTAAGCTTTTAGTAAACTTAAATGCATACGGTCGAGGAACGACGACAGATCATTCTGAAGAAGAATTTCCTGAAATTACCCGCTGAAAATACTTTGTGGTTTGTTTCGAAATCATAATACCAAGAAAATCTTTAAAAATGATTGAAATCTTTTTGAATATATCTTGCTTCATTAATAGTATGAAAGTATATGCGATATAATTTAAAATACGATGAAATATTTATTTTTAAATGAATCAATATTAATTTTATTTTTAGTGTGACATGCATGACTAGTAAATCTTTAGTTATTAAACATGTTCATACGATGGTTTTACACAATGGAATTTATTCATGATGCTATATTCTAACTAATATTTTTAAAATAAATATAAATCTTTCTCGGAAAGATAGATAGATAGATAGATAGATAGACAGAGAGAGACAGAGAGAGAGAGAGAGAGAGAGCGTGTTAGAGAGACCGAGAGATATATTTGACGTTGCTTCTCTGTTCTAATATATAAAAATTATTTAGACATTATTGATAACAATAAGACGAATTCTTGAAGATTATTAAAAAGACTATGCATGATATTGAGTCTTTTGACTAATGTGAGAAAACATGCGAGAAAATTATAGAAAAGCTAGTCAGTTTGCTTTTATTTCTTAAAATTCATAAATCTCCAAGAATTGATTATGCTTTATTGATTTAACCATGAAAAAATTCCTCAACCGTTAATTAAAAGAGTATGCAATTTTTATTTTCCTGTACAAATGAGAAAACGTATGAGATAAAATTGAAAAAAATTATTGAAATGTTTATTGTATTAATGACTGAATTCTTATTTTTTACAGCGACACCGACAGCTGCAAGTAAGTTTGTTTCTTTGCTTATTAAACATATTCATATTATAGATTTATAGAATGGAAATAAATCCTGTAATTATGTACTTTCTAGAATATATTTTACTATATATATACGTTTTTAAAGGAAAGCTACTAAACTTTAATTGTATATCCTAATAAATAGAAATCTTTAGAAGATTTTTGCAAATGATTGATTATATCGCGTTTCTTTAGTTCTGTGTAAATGAATGTAATAAAAATTAAAATATGACAAATCGTGTCTATAAATTTTCCATGTGTTTCATCGTCAAACCTTACGTCGGCACATCGCTGTTTGATAGAAGTTTTAGTAGTATAAGAGAAAGAGAAATATAGATAGATAGATAGATAGATAGATAGATAGATAGATAGATAGATAGATAGATATATTTTCACCCAATTTTCCACGAAGAAGAAGATTTGAATCCTAATGAGTGAGCTGAATGCCAAGGCAGATAAAGAGAATGAACGATAGCAGACCGGCAACTGTGGATTATGAATTCGCGACGAAGGAGGAGAAAATGGGTTTTATGGTGCACAGCAAATGCCTAGGTATTAATTAAAACATGGATTCAAGAACACCCACGACGTATATGGACATGCAGAAGCCAAGGAGGTGACACGAAAAAAAAATAGACTACATAACCATACACAAGAGAGTCAGAAATGCAGTGGTTCAATGCAAAACCTATCCAAGTGTCGTAATAAATAAGAGAAATGACAGAACAAATAACTGCTATTCAATAGGATGTATAAAATCCAAGTATAGAATGATTATATTGGAGAAAGAGGAAATTCTCTAGCGATGGGAAGTATATATAAAATGTTATTCTCTGACAAGAGAGAGCTACAGATAATACACAAATATGAGGACGGACCGGAATTATTAATGTTGTAAGCGGAAGCTGCATTGGACAAATGAATAGAAACATAGCGGCTGGGCGGGGAATAGGCAGACGTCGAAAGTCATGAGAGTCTAAGTCCTGAAAGGACAAAGTACATAGAAGAAGACATAGTTTCATTGAAGTTTCCACGTATTTGTTTGACAGAGATTACATCGTCCCATCGCTATTCGACAGTAGAAGTAGTTTTTGTTGCACAAGAGAGAAAGAGAGAAAGAGGGAGGAGAGGGAGAGAGAGGGAGGGAGAGAGTGACAGAGAGAGATAGAGAGATAGAGAGAGGTAGTGGGAGAGATAGAGAGAGCTTGAGAGCTTTTATTCTAATTATCCACCAAGTTGAAAATCATGAACGGTTGACTTTGGATCGTCTCTTGTCTAATCAGTAAACTATTTGAATCTTTACAAAATAATTACTGATATTACATTCTCACTAGAATATAATTTATTTAAAATTGAAGTTGGTGATAAAGAAAAATAGTAATAGCTAAAACTAAATTGAATTAGATATGTATTAGAGTGAACTGAATTAGATATATAAAATAATTTTTAAATCTATTTTAATTCCTTTTACTCAAAGCAAGACAGGTCTACGTTTGGTGTGCCGTGTCTCGCTCTGAGAAAAAGGAAAAAGGGACAGATGTTCTCGTAGAAAATATAAAAGAAGGACGGGAATCAAATAAATGATTGCAATTGATGTTTGATTTTAACTTTTAGAGATTGAATCAATCAGGGAAGCGAGCAAATTGAAGGGATTTCCACAAATGCAATGTACGTGAAAATACACTGTTAAAGTAGAAGAGAAGATTACATTTAACTAATTCGATGGTAAAATTGTAGGATCTTGGGGATCATCTTGTCTCACGAGGAAATATATTTGTTCAGAGAACCGGAAAATAGAGCTCGTCAGAGCAGGTGCCATAAAATTACTTAGAGGAAAACTAGGAGAAAACCACATTGCATAAGTGAGAAAATAACTGGTGTCGAGCTGCTAAGTCAGGAGTGATTATTTTGTAAATACACTTTTGGATTTTGCGATAATTTTAAAATGAATAGCAGGAACACCCGACCACTTCTGGCAACAATATTCAATGCACGGACGAATGGTATGTTTATAAATTTTCAAAATGGACATATATGAAAAATTTGCTGGCCCGACACAACAACCTAACATTTAATGCAGCTAGAGGGTTTCGATGTAGTGATTCAAATTTGAAATCATTAGAAGTAAAACGCACAATAAATTGGTGTTTGTTCCTCTTTATGAGACTTGCGTCATCCATTCTGAGGGTAAGCCGGAAAGTTACTCAATGGTGGTTAAAGAAGACCATCTTCATTTTTGAGGCATTATAATTCTGCACAGCATATTGTATTGAATCATTCCATGTCAAGGAATTTACAAATTTCGATTAGAGACCAGAATTTGCTAAGATTTAACGAGAATGAAGAGACTTTAATAAGTAGAAAGAGTTATAGACACAATAGGAGGTGACTGGCAGTTGTCGAGACATATAAATATTTGCTAAGCTTTTAGTAAACTTAAATGCATACGGTCGAGGAACGATGACAGATCATTCTGAAGAAGAATTTCCTGAAATTACCCGCTGAAAATACTTTGTGGTTTGTTTCGAAATCATAATACCAAGAAAATCTTTAAAAATGATTGAAATCTTTTTGAATATATCTTGCTTCATTAATAGTATGAAAGTATATGCGATATAATTTAAAATACGATGAAATATTTATTTTTAAATGAATCAATATTAATTTTATTTTTAGTGTGACATGCATGACTAGTAAATCTTTAGTTATTAAACATGTTCATACGATGGTTTTACACAATGGAATTTATTCATGATGCTATATTCTAACTAATAATTTTAAAATAAATATAAATCTTTCTCGGAAAGATAGATAGATAGATAGATAGATAGATAGATAGATAGATAGATAGACAGAGAGAGACAGAGAGAGAGAGAGAGCGTGTTAGAGAGACCGAGAGATATATTTGACGTTGCTTCTCTGTTCTAATATATAAAAATTATTTAGACATTATTGATAACAATAAGACGAATTCTTGAAGATTATTAAAAAGACTATGCATGATATTGAGTCTTTTGACTAATGTGAGAAAACATGCGAGAAAATTATAGAAAAGCTAGTCAGTTTGCTTTTATTTCTTAAAATTCATAAATCTCCAAGAATTGATTATGCTTTATTGATTTAACCATGAAAAAATTCCTCAACCGTTAATTAAAAGAGTATGCAATTTTTATTTTCCTGTACAAATGAGAAAACGTATGAGATAAAATTGAAAAAAATTATTGAAATGTTTATTGTATTAATGACTGAATTCTTATTTTTTACAGCGACACCGACAGCTGCAAGTAAGTTTGTTTCTTTGCTTATTAAACATATTCATATTATAGATTTATAGAATGGAAATAAATCCTGTAATTATGTACTTTCTAGAATATATTTTACTATATATATACGTTTTTAAAGGAAAGCTACTAAACTTTAATTGTATATCCTAATAAATAGAAATCTTTAGAAGATTTTTGCAAATGATTGATTATATCGCGTTTCTTTAGTTCTGTGTAAATGAATGTAATAAAAATTAAAATATGACAAATCGTGTCTATAAATTTTCCATGTGTTTCATCGTCAAACCTTACGTCGGCACATCGCTGTTTGATAGAAGTTTTAGTAGTATAAGAGAAAGAGAAATATAGATAGATAGATAGATAGATAGATAGATAGATAGATAGATAGATAGATAGATAGATAGATATATTTTCACCCAATTTTCCGCGAAGAAGAAGATTTGAATCCTAATGAGTGAGCTGAATGCCAAGGCAGATAAAGAGAATGAACGATAGCAGACCGGCAACTGTGGATTATGAATTCGCGACGAAGGAGGAGAAAATGGGTTTTATGGTGCACAGCAAATGCCTAGGTATTAATTAAAACATGGATTCAAGAACACCCACGACGTATATGGACATGCAGAAGCCAAGGAGGTGACACGAAAAAAAAATAGACTACATAACCATACACAAGAGAGTCAGAAATGCAGTGGTTCAATGCAAAACCTATCCAAGTGTCGTAATAAATAAGAGAAATGACAGAACAAATAACTGCTATTCAATAGGATGTATAAAATCCAAGTATAGAATGATTATATTGGAGAAAGAGGAAATTCTCTAGCGATGGGAAGTATATATAAAATGTTATTCTCTGACAAGAGAGAGCTACAGATAATACACAAATATGAGGACGGACCGGAATTATTAATGTTGTAAGCGGAAGCTGCATTGGACAAATGAATAGAAACATAGCGGCTGGGCGGGGAATAGGCAGACGTCGAAAGTCATGAGAGTCTAAGTCCTGAAAGGACAAAGTACATAGAAGAAGACATAGTTTCATTGAAGTTTCCACGTATTTGTTTGACAGAGATTACATCGTCCCATCGCTATTCGACAGTAGAAGTAGTTTTTGTTGCACAAGAGAGAAAGAGAGAAAGAGGGAGGAGAGGGAGAGAGAGGGAGGGAGAGAGTGACAGAGAGAGATAGAGAGATAGAGAGAGGTAGTGGGAGAGATAGAGAGAGCTTGAGAGCTTTTATTCTAATTATCCACCAAGTTGAAAATCATGAACGGTTGACTTTGGATCGTCTCTTGTCTAATCAGTAAACTATTTGAATCTTTACAAAATAATTACTGATATTACATTCTCACTAGAATATAATTTATTTAAAATTGAAGTTGGTGATAAAGAAAAATAGTAATAGCTAAAACTAAATTGAATTAGATATGTATTAGAGTGAACTGAATTAGATATATAAAATAATTTTTAAATCTATTTTAATTCCTTTTACTCAAAGCAAGACAGGTCTACGTTTGGTGTGCCGTGTCTCGCTCTGAGAAAAAGGAAAAAGGGACAGATGTTCTCGTAGAAAATATAAAAGAAGGACGGGAATCAAATAAATGATTGCAATTGATGTTTGATTTTAACTTTTAGAGATTGAATCAATCAGGGAAGCGAGCAAATTGAAGGGATTTCCACAAATGTAATGTACGTGAAAATACACTGTTAAAGTAGAAGAGAAGATTATATTTAACTATTTCGATGGTAAAATTGTAGGATCTTGGGGATCATCTTGTCTCACGAGGAAATATATTTGTTCAGAGAACCGGAAAATAGAGCTCGTCAGAGCAGGTGCCATAAAATTACTTAGAGGAAAACTAGGAGAAAACCACATTGCATAAGTGAGAAAATAACTGGTGTCGAGCTGCTAAGTCAGGAGTGATTATTTTGTAAATACACTTTTGGATTTTGCGATAATTTTAAAATGAATAGCAGGAACACCCGACCACTTCTGGCAACAATATTCAATGCACGGACGAATGGTATGTTTATAAATTTTCAAAATGGACATATATGAAAAATTTGCTGGCCCGACACAACAACCTAACATTTAATGCAGCTAGAGGGTTTCGATGTAGTGATTCAAATTTGAAATCATTAGAAGTAAAACGCACAATAAATTGGTGTTTGTTCCTCTTTATGTGACTTGCGTCATCCATTCTGAGGGTAAGCCGGAAAGTTACTCAATGGTGGTTAAAGAAGACCATCTTCATTTTTGAGGCATTATAATTCTGCACAGCATATTGTATTGAATCATTCCATGTCAAGGAATTTACAAATTTCGATTAGAGACCAGAATTTGCTAAGATTTAACGAGAATGAAGAGACTTTAATAAGTAGAAAGAGTTATAGACACAATAGGAGGTGACTGGCAGTTGTCGAGACATATAAATATTTGCTAAGCTTTTAGTAAACTTAAATGCATACGGTCGAGGAACGATGACAGATCATTCTGAAGAAGAATTTCCTGAAATTACCCGCTGAAAATACTTTGTGGTTTGTTTCGAAATCATAATACCAAGAAAATCTTTAAAAATGATTGAAATCTTTTTGAATATATCTTGCTTCATTAATAGTATGAAAGTATATGCGATATAATTTAAAATACGATGAAATATTTATTTTTAAATGAATCAATATTAATTTTATTTTTAGTGTGACATGCATGACTAGTAAATCTTTAGTTATTAAACATGTTCATACGATGGTTTTACACAATGGAATTTATTCATGATGCTATATTCTAACTAATATTTTTAAAATAAATATAAATCTTTCTCGGAAAGATAGATAGATAGATAGATAGATAGATAGACAGAGAGAGACAGAGAGAGAGAGAGAGCGTGTTAGAGAGACCGAGAGATATATTTGACGTTGCTTCTCTGTTCTAATATATAAAAATTATTTAGACATTATTGATAACAATAAGACGAATTCTTGAAGATTATTAAAAAGACTATGCATGATATTGAGTCTTTTGACTAATGTGAGAAAACATGCGAGAAAATTATAGAAAAGCTAGTCAGTTTGCTTTTATTTCTTAAAATTCATAAATCTCCAAGAATTGATTACGCATTATTGATTTAACCATGAAAAAATTCCTCAACCGTTAATTAAAAGAGTATGCAATTTTTATTTTCCTGTACAAATGAGAAAACGTATGAGATAAAATTGAAAAAAATTATTGAAATGTTTATTGTATTAATGACTGAATTCTTATTTTTTACAGCGACACCGACAGCTGCAAGTAAGTTTGTTTCTTTGCTTATTAAACATATTCATATTATAGATTTATAGAATGGAAATAAATCCTGTAATTATGTACTTTCTAGAATATATTTTACTATATATATACGTTTTTAAAAAAAGCTACTAAACTTTAATTGTATATCCTAATAAATAGAAATCTTTAGAAGATTTTTGCAAATGATTGATTATATCGCGTTTCTTTAGTTCTGTGTAAATGAATGTAATAAAAATTAAAATATGACAAATCGTGTCTATAAATTTTCCATGTGTTTCATCGTCAAACCTTACGTCGGCACATCGCTGTTTGATAGAAGTTTTAGTAGTATAAGAGAAAGAGAAATATAGATAGATAGATAGATAGATAGATAGATAGATAGATAGATATATTTTCACCCAATTTTCCACGAAGAAGAAGATTTGAATCCTAATGAGTGAGCTGAATGCCAAGGCAGATAAAGAGAATGAACGATAGCAGACCGGCAACTGTGGATTATGAATTCGCGACGAAGGAGGAGAAAATGGGTTTTATGGTGCACAGCAAATGCCTAGGTATTAATTAAAACATGGATTCAAGAACACCCACGACGTATATGGACATGCAGAAGCCAAGGAGGTGACACGAAAAAAAAATAGACTACATAACCATACACAAGAGAGTCAGAAATGCAGTGGTTCAATGCAAAACCTATCCAAGTGTCGTAATAAATAAGAGAAATGACAGAACAAATAACTGCTATTCAATAGGATGTATAAAATCCAAGTATAGAATGATTATATTGGAGAAAGAGGAAATTCTCTAGCGATGGGAAGTATATATAAAATGTTATTCTCTGACAAGAGAGAGCTACAGATAATACACAAATATGAGGACGGACCGGAATTATTAATGTTGTAAGCGGAAGCTGCATTGGACAAATGAATAGAAACATAGCGGCTGGGCGGGGAATAGGCAGACGTCGAAAGTCATGAGAGTCTAAGTCCTGAAAGGACAAAGTACATAGAAGAAGACATAGTTTCATTGAAGTTTCCACGTATTTGTTTGACAGAGATTACATCGTCCCATCGCTATTCGACAGTAGAAGTAGTTTTTGTTGCACAAGAGAGAAAGAGAGAAAGAGGGAGGAGAGGGAGAGAGAGGGAGGGAGAGAGTGACAGAGAGAGATAGAGAGATAGAGAGAGGTAGTGGGAGAGATAGAGAGAGCTTGAGAGCTTTTATTCTAATTATCCACCAAGTTGAAAATCATGAACGGTTGACTTTGGATCGTCTCTTGTCTAATCAGTAAACTATTTGAATCTTTACAAAATAATTACTGATATTACATTCTCACTAGAATATAATTTATTTAAAATTGAAGTTGGTGATAAAGAAAAATAGTAATAGCTAAAACTAAATTGAATTAGATATGTATTAGAGTGAACTGAATTAGATATATAAAATAATTTTTAAATCTATTTTAATTCCTTTTACTCAAAGCAAGACAGGTCTACGTTTGGTGTGCCGTGTCTCGCTCTGAGAAAAAGGAAAAAGGGACAGATGTTCTCGTAGAAAATATAAAAGAAGGACGGGAATCAAATAAATGATTGCAATTGATGTTTGATTTTAACTTTTAGAGATTGAATCAATCAGGGAAGCGAGCAAATTGAAGGGATTTCCACAAATGCAATGTACGTGAAAATACACTGTTAAAGTAGAAGAGAAGATTACATTTAACTAATTCGATGGTAAAATTGTAGGATCTTGGGGATCATCTTGTCTCACGAGGAAATATATTTGTTCAGAGAACCGGAAAATAGAGCACGTCAGAGCAGGTGCCATAACATTACTTAGAGGAAAACTAGGAGAAAACCACATTGCATAAGTGAGAAAATAACTGGTGTCGAGCTGCTAAGTCAGGAGTGATTATTTTGTAAATACACTTTTGGATTTTGCGATAATTTTAAAATGAATAGCAGGAACACCCGACCACTTCTGGCAACAATATTCAATGCACGGACGAATGGTATGTTTATAAATTTTCAAAATGGACATATATGAAAAATTTGCTGGCCCGACACAACAACCTAACATTTAATGCAGCTAGAGGGTTTCGATGTAGTGATTCAAATTTGAAATCATTAGAAGTAAAACGCACAATAAATTGGTGTTTGTTCCTCTTTATGAGACTTGCGTCATCCATTCTGAGGGTAAGCCGGAAAGTTACTCAATGGTGGTTAAAGAAGACCATCTTCATTTTTGAGGCATTATAATTCTGCACAGCATATTGTATTGAATCATTCCATGTCAAGGAATTTACAAATTTCGATTAGAGACCAGAATTTGCTAAGATTTAACGAGAATGAAGAGACTTTAATAAGTAGAAAGAGTTATAGACACAATAGGAGGTGACTGGCAGTTGTCGAGACATATAAATATTTGCTAAGCTTTTAGTAAACTTAAATGCATACGGTCGAGGAACGATGACAGATCATTCTGAAGAAGAATTTCCTGAAATTACCCGCTGAAAATACTTTGTGGTTTGTTTCGAAATCATAATACCAAGAAAATCTTTAAAAATGATTGAAATCTTTTTGAATATATCTTGCTTCATTAATAGTATGAAAGTATATGCGATATAATTTAAAATACGATGAAATATTTATTTTTAAATGAATCAATATTAATTTTATTTTTAGTGTGACATGCATGACTAGTAAATCTTTAGTTATTAAACATGTTCATACGATGGTTTTACACAATGGAATTTATTCATGATGCTATATTCTAACTAATAATTTTAAAATAAATATAAATCTTTCTCGGAAAGATAGATAGATAGATAGATAGATAGATAGATAGATAGATAGACAGAGAGAGACAGAGAGAGAGAGAGAGAGCGTGTTAGAGAGACCGAGAGATATATTTGACGTTGCTTCTCTGTTCTAATATATAAAAATTATTTAGACATTATTGATAACAATAAGACGAATTCTTGAAGATTATTAAAAAGACTATGCATGATATTGAGTCTTTTGACTAATGTGAGAAAACATGCGAGAAAATTATAGAAAAGCTAGTCAGTTTGCTTTTATTTCTTAAAATTCATAAATCTCCAAGAATTGATTACGCATTATTGATTTAACCATGAAAAAATTCCTCAACCGTTAATTAAAAGAGTATGCAATTTTTATTTTCCTGTACAAATGAGAAAACGTATGAGATAAAATTGAAAAAAATTATTGAAATGTTTATTGTATTAATGACTGAATTCTTATTTTTTACAGCGACACCGACAGCTGCAAGTAAGTTTGTTTCTTTGCTTATTAAACATATTCATATTATAGATTTATAGAATGGAAATAAATCCTGTAATTATGTACTTTCTAGAATATATTTTACTATATATATACGTTTTTAAAGGAAAGCTACTAAACTTTAATTGTATATCCTAATAAATAGAAATCTTTAGAAGATTTTTGCAAATGATTGATTATATCGCGTTTCTTTAGTTCTGTGTAAATGAATGTAATAAAAATTAAAATATGACAAATCGTGTCTATAAATTTTCCATGTGTTTCATCGTCAAACCTTACGTCGGCACATCGCTGTTTGATAGAAGTTTTAGTAGTATAAGAGAAAGAGAAATATAGATAGATAGATAGATAGATAGATAGATATATTTTCACCCAATTTTCCACGAAGAAGAAGATTTGAATCCTAATGAGTGAGCTGAATGCCAAGGCAGATAAAGAGAATGAACGATAGCAGACCGGCAACTGTGGATTATGAATTCGCGACGAAGGAGGAGAAAATGGGTTTTATGGTGCACAGCAAATGCCTAGGTATTAATTAAAACATGGATTCAAGAACACCCACGACGTATATGGACATGCAGAAGCCAAGGAGGTGACACGAAAAAAAAATAGACTACATAACCATACACAAGAGAGTCAGAAATGCAGTGGTTCAATGCAAAACCTATCCAAGTGTCGTAATAAATAAGAGAAATGACAGAACAAATAACTGCTATTCAATAGGATGTATAAAATCCAAGTATAGAATGATTATATTGGAGAAAGAGGAAATTCTCTAGCGATGGGAAGTATATATAAAATGTTATTCTCTGACAAGAGAGAGCTACAGATAATACACAAATATGAGGACGGACCGGAATTATTAATGTTGTTAAGCGGAAGCTGCATTGGACAAATGAATAGAAACATAGCGGCTGGGCGGGGAATAGGCAGACGTCGAAAGTCATGAGAGTCTAAGTCCTGAAAGGACAAAGTACATAGAAGAAGACATAGTTTCATTGAAGTTTCCACGTATTTGTTTGACAGAGATTACATCGTCCCATCGCTATTCGACAGTAGAAGTAGTTTTTGTTGCACAAGAGAGAGAGAGAAAGAGGGAGGAGAGGGAGAGAGAGGGAGGGAGAGAGTGACAGAGAGAGAGAGAGATAGAGAGATAGAGAGAGGTAGTGGGAGAGATAGAGAGAGCTTGAGAGCTTTTATTCTAATTATCCACCAAGTTGAAAATCATGAACGGTTGACTTTGGATCGTCTCTTGTCTAATCAGTAAACTATTTGAATCTTTACAAAATAATTACTGATATTACATTCTCACTAGAATATAATTTATTTAAAATTGAAGTTGGTGATAAAGAAAAATAGTAATAGCTAAAACTAAATTGAATTAGATATGTATTAGAGTGAACTGAATTAGATATATAAAATAATTTTTAAATCTATTTTAATTCCTTTTACTCAAAGCAAGACAGGTCTACGTTTGGTGTGCCGTGTCTCGCTCTGAGAAAAAGGAAAAAGGGACAGATGTTCTCGTAGAAAATATAAAAGAAGGACGGGAATCAAATAAATGATTGCAATTGATGTTTGATTTTAACTTTTAGAGATTGAATCAATCAGGGAAGCGAGCAAATTGAAGGGATTTCCACAAATGTAATGTACGTGAAAATACACTGTTAAAGTAGAAGAGAAGATTATATTTAACTATTTCGATGGTAAAATTGTAGGATCTTGGGGATCATCTTGTCTCACGAGGAAATATATTTGTTCAGAGAACCGGAAAATAGAGCTCGTCAGAGCAGGTGCCATAAAATTACTTAGAGGAAAACTAGGAGAAAACCACATTGCATAAGTGAGAAAATAACTGGTGTCGAGCTGCTAAGTCAGGAGTGATTATTTTGTAAATACACTTTTGGATTTTGCGATAATTTTAAAATGAATAGCAGGAACACCCGACCACTTCTGGCAACAATATTCAATGCACGGACGAATGGTATGTTTATAAATTTTCAAAATGGACATATATGAAAAATTTGCTGGCCCGACACAACAACCTAACATTTAATGCAGCTAGAGGGTTTCGATGTAGTGATTCAAATTTGAAATCATTAGAAGTAAAACGCACAATAAATTGGTGTTTGTTCCTCTTTATGTGACTTGCGTCATCCATTCTGAGGGTAAGCCGGAAAGTTACTCAATGGTGGTTAAAGAAGACCATCTTCATTTTTGAGGCATTATAATTCTGCACAGCATATTGTATTGAATCATTCCATGTCAAGGAATTTACAAATTTCGATTAGAGACCAGAATTTGCTAAGATTTAACGAGAATGAAGAGACTTTAATAAGTAGAAAGAGTTATAGACACAATAGGAGGTGACTGGCAGTTGTCGAGACATATAAATATTTGCTAAGCTTTTAGTAAACTTAAATGCATACGGTCGAGGAACGATGACAGATCATTCTGAAGAAGAATTTCCTGAAATTACCCGCTGAAAATACTTTGTGGTTTGTTTCGAAATCATAATACCAAGAAAATCTTTAAAAATGATTGAAATCTTTTTGAATATATCTTGCTTCATTAATAGTATGAAAGTATATGCGATATAATTTAAAATACGATGAAATATTTATTTTTAAATGAATCAATATTAATTTTATTTTTAGTGTGACATGCATGACTAGTAAATCTTTAGTTATTAAACATGTTCATACGATGGTTTTACACAATGGAATTTATTCATGATGCTATATTCTAACTAATATTTTTAAAATAAATATAAATCTTTCTCGGAAAGATAGATAGATAGATAGATAGATAGATAGACAGAGAGAGACAGAGAGAGAGAGAGAGCGTGTTAGAGAGACCGAGAGATATATTTGACGTTGCTTCTCTGTTCTAATATATAAAAATTATTTAGACATTATTGATAACAATAAGACGAATTCTTGAAGATTATTAAAAAGACTATGCATGATATTGAGTCTTTTGACTAATGTGAGAAAACATGCGAGAAAATTATAGAAAAGCTAGTCAGTTTGCTTTTATTTCTTAAAATTCATAAATCTCCAAGAATTGATTACGCATTATTGATTTAACCATGAAAAAATTCCTCAACCGTTAATTAAAAGAGTATGCAATTTTTATTTTCCTGTACAAATGAGAAAACGTATGAGATAAAATTGAAAAAAATTATTGAAATGTTTATTGTATTAATGACTGAATTCTTATTTTTTACAGCGACACCGACAGCTGCAAGTAAGTTTGTTTCTTTGCTTATTAAACATATTCATATTATAGATTTATAGAATGGAAATAAATCCTGTAATTATGTACTTTCTAGAATATATTTTACTATATATATACGTTTTTAAAGGAAAGCTACTAAACTTTAATTGTATATCCTAATAAATAGAAATCTTTAGAAGATTTTTGCAAATGATTGATTATATCGCGTTTCTTTAGTTCTGTGTAAATGAATGTAATAAAAATTAAAATATGACAAATCGTGTCTATAAATTTTCCATGTGTTTCATCGTCAAACCTTACGTCGGCACATCGCTGTTTGATAGAAGTTTTAGTAGTATAAGAGAAAGAGAAATATAGATAGATAGATAGATAGATAGATAGATAGATATATTTTCACCCAATTTTCCGCGAAGAAGAAGATTTGAATCCTAATGAGTGAGCTGAATGCCAAGGCAGATAAAGAGAATGAACGATAGCAGACCGGCAACTGTGGATTATGAATTCGCGACGAAGGAGGAGAAAATGGGTTTTATGGTGCACAGCAAATGCCTAGGTATTAATTAAAACATGGATTCAAGAACACCCACGACGTATATGGACATGCAGAAGCCAAGGAGGTGACACGAAAAAAAAAATAGACTACATAACCATACACAAGAGAGTCAGAAATGCAGTGGTTCAATGCAAAACCTATCGAAGTGTCGTAATAAATAAGAGAAATGACAGAACAAATAACTGCTATTCAATAGGATGTATAAAATCCAAGTATAGAATGATTATATTGGAGAAAGAGGAAATTCTCTAGCGATGGGAAGTATATATAAAATGTTATTCTCTGACAAGAGAGAGCTACAGATAATACACAAATATGAGGACGGACCGGAATTATTAATGTTGTTAGCGGAAGCTGCATTGGACAAATGAATAGAAACATAGCGGCTGGGCGGGGAATAGGCAGACGTCGAAAGTCATGAGAGTCTAAATCCTGAAAGGACAAAGTACATAGAAGAAGACATAGTTTCATTGAAGTTTCCACGTATTTGTTTGACAGAGATTACATCGTCCCATCGCTATTCGACAGTAGAAGTAGTTTTTGTTGCACAAGAGAGAAAGAGAGAAAGAGGGAGGAGAGGGAGAGAGAGGGAGGGAGAGAGTGACAGAGAGAGATAGAGAGATAGAGAGATAGAGAGAGGTAGTGGGAGAGATAGAGAGAGCTTGAGAGCTTTTATTCTAATTATCCACCAAGTTGAAAATCATGAACGGTTGACTTTGGATCGTCTCTTGTCTAATCAGTAAACTATTTGAATCTTTACAAAATAATTACTGATATTACATTCTCACTAGAATATAATTTATTTAAAATTGAAGTTGGTGATAAAGAAAAATAGTAATAGCTAAAACTAAATTGAATTAGATATGTATTAGAGTGAACTGAATTAGATATATAAAATAATTTTTAAATCTATTTTAATTCCTTTTACTCAAAGCAAGACAGGTCTACGTTTGGTGTGCCGTGTCTCGCTCTGAGAAAAAGGAAAAAGGGACAGATGTTCTCGTAGAAAATATAAAAGAAGGACGGGAATCAAATAAATGATTGCAATTGATGTTTGATTTTAACTTTTAGAGATTGAATCAATCAGGGAAGCGAGCAAATTGAAGGGATTTCCACAAATGCAATGTACGTGAAAAGACACTGTTAAAGTAGAAGAGAAGATTACATTTAACTATTTCGATGGTAAAATTGTAGGATCTTGGGGATCATCTTGTCTCACGAGGAAATATATTTGTTCAGAGAACCGGAAAATAGAGCTCGTCAGAGCAGGTGCCATAAAATTACTTAGAGGAAAACTAGGAGAAAACCACATTGCATAAGTGAGAAAATAACTGGTGTCGAGCTGCTAAGTCAGGAGTGATTATTTTGTAAATACACTTTTGGATTTTGCGATAATTTTAAAATGAATAGCAGGAACACCCGACCAATTCTGGCAACAATATTCAATGCACGGACGAATGGTATGTTTATAAATTTTCAAAATGGACATATATGAAAAATTTGCTGGCCCGACACAACAACCTAACATTTAATGCAGCTAGAGGGTTTCGATGTAGTGATTCAAATTTGAAATCATTAGAAGTAAAACGCACAATAAATTGGTGTTTGTTCCTCTTTATGAGACTTGCGTCATCCATTCTGAGGGTAATATATATATTTTGTATTTTAGCGGCATTCACCCAGAATGGGTTGAGCCGGCATCCCCAAGAACATTTGAAGCGTCTCTCCCAGCGGCGGCCCACGATCGGCGATCTTGAGCCAGCTCCACTCCGATCTCTGCCCAGTCCCGGTTCCACCTCCGAAATCCCACGACATTTGGGCCCGAGATCGGCTCCATGTCCCCCTGCAGCGTGGCTGCCCACGTCCTCAGCTGACCCCCCGCACGCTTGCGCCAGCCCGGTAGGGGCCTCGGGAAGAGGCAGTCGCGAATCAGCTCACCCGGAGGACAGCGCGCAGCATGGCCGAACCAACGCAATCGACGGAGTCGAAGAGCAGCCGGTATCGGTTGAAGACGGCACGCTTGACGAAGGGTCGATGTCCGCACCCGATCAATCCGCCGGAAACGCAGGATGCGCCGGAGACAGTCATTGTCGAAGACCTCCACCCTCTTGAGGTCCGCTACGCGCACCGGCCACGTCTCGCAGCCATACAGCAAGATGGATCGCACAACAGCTTGGTAGACGCGGCTCTTTGTACGCAGGGCGATCTCCCGCCTTGACCAGAGACACCTCTGGAGGCGGTTGAAGGCGGCCCTCGCAAGTTTGATGCGACGCCCGATCTCATCGCCACCCTGGCCGTTCGGGACAAAAGACGAGCCCAGATAGATGAAATGGTCCACCATCTCCAGGGGTGTTCCGTCGAGCAGGATGGGTTGTTGGGCCTCTGGAGGCAACAGCGCCGTCATCACCTTCGTCTTTGCAGCATTGATGCGCATGCCGACCGCGCACGCGCTGGTATGCACTCGGCTGACGGCCGCCTGCACCTCCTCGATGCTGTCACCAAGAAGGACAATGTCGTCAGCGTACGCCAGGTCGGTCACGGCCAAGTCGCGGCCCACCCGAACCCCAGTGAAGCCTTGAAGGGCGCTCATCAGAATCCAGTCGATAGCGTAGTTGAAGAGCGTCGGGGAGAGCGCGCATCCCTGTCGCACACCAGTGCGGACCTCAAACGCCCCGGTCTCAGCACCATAAGCACGAACACGTGTCCTCGTCTCCCGGTAGTAGGCCTGAATCAGACGCAGCAGCTTTGGCGGAATGCCATCATCCCGCATGATAGTCCACAGAGCGCTGCGGTCCACCGAGTCGAAGGCCGCTGCAAAATCGATGAAACAGAGCACTGTCGGTTGTTGGTAAGACCAGCGCGTCTCCAGTATCCGGCGTAGACAAAAGATCTGGTCAGAGCACCCTCTACCCGGACAGAAACCAGCCTGGCTTGGGCGGGTACGGTGGTCGCGAGCGAGTTGGAAGCGCTTCAGTAGCAGGACTGTGAACAGTTTGGCCTGATTCTGAGGGTAAGCCGGAAAGTTACTCAATGGTGGTTAAAGAAGACCATCTTCATTTTTGAGGCATTATAATTCTGCACAGCATATTGTATTGAATCATTCCATGTCAAGGAATTTACAAATTTCGATTAGAGACCAGAATTTGCTAAGATTTAACGAGAATGAAGAGACTTTAATAAGTAGAAAGAGTTATAGACACAATAGGAGGTGACTGGCAGTTGTCGAGACATATAAATATTTGCTAAGCGTTTAGTAAACTTAAATGCATACGGTCGAGGAACGACGACAGATCATTCTGAAGAAGAATTTCCTGAAATTACCCGCTGAAAATACTTTGTGGTTTGTTTCGAAATCATAATACCAAGAAAATCTTTAAAAATGATTGAAATCTTTTTGAATATATCTTGCTTCATTAATAGTATGAAAGTATATGCGATATAATTTAAAATACGATGAAATATTTATTTTTAAATGAATCAATATTAATTTTATTTTTAGTGTGACATGCATGACTAGTAAATCTTTAGTTATTAAACATGTTCATACGATGGTTTTACACAATGGAATTTATTCATGATGCTATATTCTAACTAATATTTTTAAAATAAATATAAATCTTTCTCGGAAAGATAGATAGATAGATAGATAGATAGATAGATAGATAGATAGATAGATAGATAGACAGAGAGAGACAGAGAGAGAGAGAGAGCGTGTTAGAGAGACCGAGAGATATATTTGACGTTGCTTCTCTGTTCTAATATATAAAAATTATTTAGACATTATTGATAACAATAAGACGAATTCTTGAAGATTATTAAAAAGACTATGCATGATATTGAGTCTTTTGACTAATGTGAGAAAACATGCGAGAAAATTATAGAAAAGCTAGTCAGTTTGCTTTTATTTCTTAAAATTCATAAATCTCCAAGAATTGATTACGCATTATTGATTTAACCATGAAAAAATTCCTCAACCGTTAATTAAAAGAGTATGCAATTTTTATTTTCCTGTACAAATGAGAAAACGTATGAGATAAAATTGAAAAAAATTATTGAAATGTTTATTGTATTAATGACTGAATTCTTATTTTTTACAGCGACACCGACAGCTGCAAGTAAGTTTGTTTCTTTGCTTATTAAACATATTCATATTATAGATTTATAGAATGGAAATAAATCCTGTAATTATGTACTTTCTAGAATATATTTTACTATATATATACGTTTTTAAAAAAAGCTACTAAACTTTAATTGTATATCCTAATAAATAGAAATCTTTAGAAGATTTTTGCAAATGATTGATTATATCGCGTTTCTTTAGTTCTGTGTAAATGAATGTAATAAAAATTAAAATATGACAAATCGTGTCTATAAATTTTCCATGTGTTTCATCGTCAAACCTTACGTCGGCACATCGCTGTTTGATAGAAGTTTTAGTAGTATAAGAGAAAGAGAAATATAGATAGATAGATAGATAGATAGATAGATAGATAGATAGATAGATATATTTTCACCCAATTTTCCACGAAGAAGAAGATTTGAATCCTAATGAGTGAGCTGAATGCCAAGGCAGATAAAGAGAATGAACGATAGCAGACCGGCAACTGTGGATTATGAATTCGCGACGAAGGAGGAGAAAATGGGTTTTATGGTGCACAGCAAATGACTAGGTATAAATTAAAACATGGATTCAAGAACACCCACGACGTATATGGACATGCAGAAGCCAAGGAGGTGACACGAAAAAAAAACAAAAGACTACATAACCATACACAAGAGAGTCAGAAATGCAGTGGTTCAATGCAAAACCTATCCAAGTGTCGTAATAAATAAGAGAAATGATAGAACAAATAACTGCTATTCAATAGGATGTATAAAATCCAAGTAAAGAATGATTATATTGGAGAAAGAGGAAATTCTCTAGCGATGGGAAGTATATATAAAATGTTATTCTCTGACAAGAGAGAGCTACAGATAATACACAAATATGAGGACGGACCGGAATTATTAATGTTGTAAGCGGAAGCTGCATTGGACAAATGAATAGAAACATAGCGGCTGGGCGGGGAATAGGCAGACGTCGAAAGTCATGAGAGTCTAAGTTCTGAAAGGACAAAGTACATAGAAGAAGACATAGTTTCATTGAAGTTTCCACGTATTTGTTTGACAGAGATTACATCGTCCCATCGCTATTCGACAGTAGAAGTAATTTTTGTTGCTCAAGAGAGAAAGAGAGAAAGTGGGAGGAGAGGGAGAGAGAGGGAGGGAGAGAGTGATAGAGAGAGATAGAGAGATAGAGAGATAGAGAGAGGTAGTGGGAGAGATAGAGGGAGCTTGAGAGCTTTTATTCTAATTATCCACCAATTTGAAAATCATGAACGGTTGACTTTGGATCGTCTCTTGTCTAATCAGTAAACTATTTGAATCTTTACAAAATAATTACTGATATTACATACTCACTAGAATATAATTCATTTAAAATTGAAGTTGGTGAAAAAGAAAAATAGTAATAGCTAAAACTAAATTGAATTAGATATGTATTAGAGTGAACTGAATTAGATATATAAAATAATTTTTAAATCTATTTTAATTCCTTTTACTCAAAGCAAAACAGGTCTACGTTTGGTGTGCCGTGTCTCGCTCTGAGAAAAAGGAAAAAGGGACAGATGTTCTCGTAGAAAATATAAAAGAAGGACGGGAATCAAATAAATGATTGCAATTGATGTTTGATTTTAACTTTTAGAGATTGAATCAATCAGGGAAGCGAGCAAATTGAAGGGATTTCCACAAATGCAATGTACGTGAAAATACACTGTTAAAGTAGAAGAGAAGATTACATTTAACTAATTCGATGGTAAAATTGTAGGATCTTGGGGATCATTTTGTCTCACGAGGAAATATATTTGTTCAGAGAACCGGAAAATAGAGCACGTCAGAGCAGGTGCCATAACATTACTTAGAGGAAAACTAGGAGAAAACCACATTGCATAAGTGAGAAAATAACTGGTGTCGAGCTGCTAAGTCAGGAGTGATTATTTTGTAAATACACTTTTGGATTTTGCGATAATTTTAAAATGAATAGCAGGAACACCCGACCACTTCTGGCAACAATATTCAATGCACGGACGAATGGTATGTTTATAAATTTTCAAAATGGATATATATGAAAAATTTGCTGGCCCGACACAACAACCTAACATTTAATGCAGCTAGAGGGTTTCGATGTAGTGATTCAAATTTGAAATCATTAGAAGTAAAACGCACAATAAATTGGTGTTTGTTTCTCTTTATGAGACTTGCGTCATCCATTCTGAGGGTAAGCCAGAAAGTTACTCAATGGTGGTTAAAGAAGACCATCTTCATTTTTGAGGCATTATAATTCTGCACAGCATATTGTATTGAATCATTCCATGTCAAGGAATTTACAAATTTCGATTAGAGACCAGAATTTGCTAAGAATTAACGAGAATGAAGAGACTTTAATAAGTAGAAAGAGTTATAGAAACAATAGGAGGTGACTGGCAGTTGTCGATACATATAAATATTTAGAGATCGGAGGCAGCATTGAATCAAGTAACCAAAATATACCTTCATAAGCGAGAATTGCTAGAAAATGAGATATGTAAAAGAATTTGAGACTTAATTTTTTTGCACATATTTGCTAAGCTTTTAGTAAACTTAAATGCATACGGTCGAGGATCAACGACAGATTATTCTCAAGAAGAATTTCCTTAAATTACCCGCTGAAAATACTTTGTGGTTTGTTTCGTAATCATAATACCTAGAAAATCTTTAAAAATTCTTGAAATCTTTTTGAATATATCTTGCTTCATTAATAATATGAAAGAATATGCGATATAATTTAAAATACGATGAAATATTTATTTTTAAATGAATCAATATTAATTTTATTTCCAGTGGGACATGCAAGACTAGAAAATCTTCAGTTATTAAACATGTTCATACGATGGTTTTACACAGTGGAATTTATTCATGATGCTATATTCTAACTAATATTTTTAAAATAAATATAAATCTTTCTCGGAAAGATAGATAGATAGATAGATAGATAGAGAGAGAGAGAAAGAGAGAGAGAGAGAGAGAGAGAGAGAGACAAAGCGAGAGAGAGAGAGAGAGAGAGAGAGAGAGACCGAGAGACATATTTGACGTTGCTTCTTTGTTCTAATATATACAAATTATTTTGACATTATTGATAACAATACGACGAATTCTTGAAGATTATTAAAAAGACTAAGCATTATATTGAGATTTTTGACTAATGTGAAAAAAAGAATGCGATAAAAATTATAGAAAATCTAGTCGGTTTGCTTTTATTTCTTAAAATTCATAAATCTCCAAGAATTGATTACGCATTATTAATTTAACCATGAAAAAATCCTCAACCGTTAATTAAAAGAGTATGCAATTTTTATTTTCTTGTACAAATGAGAAAACGAATGAGATAAAATTGAAAAAAATCATTGAAATGTTTATTGTTTTAATGACTGAATTCTTATTTTTTACCGTGACATCGGCAGCTGCAAGTAAGTTTGTTTCTTTGCTTATTAAACATATTCATATTATAGATTTATAGAATGGAAATAAATCCTGTAATTATGTACTTTCTAGAATATATTTTACTATATATATACGTTTTTATAGGAAAGCTACTAAACTTTGATTGTATATCCTAATAAATAGAAATCTTTCAAAGATTTTTGCAAATTATTGATTATATCGCGTTTCTTTAGTTATGTGTAAATGAATGTAATAAAAATTAAAATATGACAGATCGTGTCTATAAATTTTCCATGCGTTTCATCGTCAAACATTACGTCGGCACATCGCTGTTTGATAGATGTTTTAGTAGTACAAGAGAAAGAGAAATATAGATAGATAGATAAATAACTGGATAGATAGATAGATAGATAGATAGATAGATAGATAGATAGATAGATAGATAGATAGATTGATAGATTTTCACCCAATTTTCTGCGGAGATGAAACCCATGGACTGATGAATTTGGTTCGTCTTCGGACCAATCGGAAGATTAGTCGCATCGTTAATATAATTCCTGATATTATTTTCTCTCTCTTCGTTATATATTTTATAAAAGAAAATTCGTGATAAAGCAAAAAATTGAGTGAAAACTAAAGTGAATTAGATATTTAAAATTATTTTTAAATGTATTTAACAATGATTTTACCAGAAGTAAGACAAACCACTACTGGTATGCAGCTGCACACTGTAAGATAAAAAGAGGATACATTGGTCGGAGAAATTATATGAGAAAGATACGAATCATGTTAAAGATTGTAATTGTCATTAGATTTAGAATTTGGAGATTTCTGCTATTAGAGAAGCGAGTAAATGCAAGGTGTATTTCACAAACGGGAAGTACGAGAAAAGAAATATTAAATGTAGTAGATTTGGTTACATTTAACAATTTTGGTGGGCGAATGTGTGGGAATTTGGTACCCGACTAGTAGTACGTGTAAATATAATTCGTAGAAAACCTGCAAGTCTGATTCAAATGTTTTTGATTATATTTTGCTTCTTTTAGAATATGAAATTATTAGCAATAAACTTTAAAAGTCGATAAATTTTTATTCTAGAAATGAGACAATGTTAATTTTGTTTTCACTGGGAAATCAAGAATAGTAATTTCTTAATTATTAAACATATTCATACAATGACTGTACATAAAGGAGTTAAATATGTTGCTATATTTTTCTATGTTATTTGATGACAACATATGTAAAAGCTTTTAGGAAAGCCAGTAGTTTTTCGTACATCACAATATGCAATGATTTTCAACAACTATTCATAATTATTTATTATATCAAGTTTCTATAGTAATGTAAAAATGAATGTGATAAAAATTAAAAACAATATTGCATATATGATTTTGTAGAAAGGAAATGATACTTCATATCAAATTCTTCACATTTTTAGAATATGTATAAATAAATATAGATAAGATTTTGGTGTTTGCATTTGAATCATACTACGTAGAAATGGTCAGGAATTTCATGCCAAATATGAATTATATCATGTTTCATAGTTAAGACGAATGAAATATAATTTTAAATATGATACATATTGCTCGTGAAGTTAACACTTGGTTGTTATTTAGATGGCAGATAAACAAAATATCTTCGGTCAGTAATAGTAATAATTGCGATATATATATATATATATATATATATATATATATATATATATATATAGAGAGAGAGAGAGAGAGAGAGAGAGGGAGACAGTGAGGGCGAAGCAAGATTTCTAGTTGCCTTTGCTTTTCAATTGAAATAGATGTATTCAATAGTTATTTTGACTTTATGATTAAAGAATTCTTTAAAATTATTAAATATTTATACATTATATTGCGATTCTTTACTAATGTAAAACATGAATAAGATAACAATTATAGAAAAGCTTGTCGGTTTCCCTTTATTTCATAATATGTATAAATCCTCAGGAATTAATTAAGGATTATAGTTTTAATATAAATTATTCTTCAACAATTTAGAAAAAGTTATGTATGATTTTGTGTTCTTACGAACGTGAAAGTGAATGAGATATAAATGAAAAATATGAGTGAAATATTTATTCTATTAATGAGTGAATTCTTATTTTTTTGCAGGTGTTGCGGGAAAAAAATGTAAGTTTGTTTCTTTACCTAATAAATTATTTCTCTATTGATTGTATGGTAATATAGAATGTAAATAAAATGTGATATGAACACATATAAAAAATTTGCTGGCCCGACGCAACAACCTAACATTTAATGCAGCTAGAGGGTTTCGATGTAGTGATTCAAATTTGAAATCATTAGAAGTAAAAAGCACAATAAGGTGGTGTGTGTTGCTCTTTATGAGACTTGCGTCTTCCATTCTGACGGTAAGCAGGAAAGTTACTCAATGGGGGTTAAAGAAGACCATCTTCATTTTTGAGGCATTATAATTCTTCACAACATATTGTGTTGAATCATTCCATTTCAAGGAATTTACAAATTTCGATTAGAGACCAGAATTTGCTAAGATTTAACGAGAATGAAGAGACTTAAATAAGTAGAAAGAGTTATAGACACAATAGGAGGAGACTGGCAGTTGTCGATACATATAAATATTTGCTAAGCTTTTAGTAAACTTAAATGCATACGGTCGAGGAACAACGACAGATCATTCTCAAGAAGAATTTCCTTAAATTACCCGCTGAGAATACTTTGTGGTTTGTTTCGAAATCATAATACCTAGAAAATCTTTTTGAATATATCTTGCTTCATTAATAGTATGAAAGTATATGCGATATAATTTAAAATACGATGAAATATTTATTTTTAAATGAATCAATATTAATTTTATTTCCAGTGGGACATGCATGACTAGTAAATCTTCAGTTATTAAACATGTTCATACGATGGTTTTACACAATGGAATGTATTCATGATGCTATATTCTAACTAATATTTTTAAAATAGATATAAATCTTTCTCGGAAAGATAGATAGATAGATAGATAGATAGATAGATAGAGAGAGAGAGAGAGAGAGAGAGTGAGAGAGAGAGAGAGAGAGAGACAGAGACAAAGAGAGAGAGAGTGTTAGAGAGACCGAGAGATATATTTGACGTTGCTTCTCTGTTCTAATATATAAAAATTATTTAGACATTATTGATAACAATAAGACGAATTCTTGATGATTATTGAAAAGACTATGCATTATATTGAGATTTTTGACTAATGTGAGAAAACATGCGATGAAATTATAGAAAAGCTAGTCAGTTTGCTTTTATTTCTTAAAATTCATAAATCTCCAAGAATTGATTACGCATTATTGATTTAACCATGAAAAAATCCTCAACCGTTAATTAAAAGAGTATGCAATTTTTATTTTCCTGTACAAATGAGAAAACGAATGAGATAGAATTGAAAAAAATCATTGAAATGTTTATTGTTTTAATGACTGAATTCTTATTTTTTACAGCGACATCGGCAACTGCAAGTAAGTTTGTTTCTTTGCTTATTAAACATATTCATATTACAGATTTATAGAATGGAAATAAATCCTGTAATTATGTACTTTCTAGAATATATTTTACTATATATATACGTTTTTATAGGAAAGCTACTAAACTTTAATTGTATATCCTAATAAATAGAAATCTTTAAAAGATTTTTGCAAATTATTGATTATATCGCGTTTCTTTAGTTATGTGTAAATGAATGTAGTATAAATTAAAATATGACAGATTGTGTCTATAAATTTTCCATGCGTTTCATCGTCAAATATTACGTCGGCACATCGCTGTTTGATAGAAGATTTAGCAGTACAAGAGAAAGAGAAATATAGACAGATACATAGATAGAAAGATAGATAGATAGATAGATAGATAGATAGATAGATAGATAGATAGATAGATAGATAGATAGATAGATAGATAGATAGATTTTCACCCAATTTTCTGCGGAGATGAAAACCATGTACTGATGAATTTGGTTCGTCTTCGGACCAATCGGAAGATTAGTCGCATCGTTAATATAATTCCTGATATTATTTTCTCTCTCTTCGTTATATATTTTATAAAAGAAAATTCGTGATAAAGCAAAAAATTAAGAGTAAACACTAAAGTGAATTAGATATTTAAAATTATTTTAAAATCTATTTTACAATGATTTTACCAGAAGGAAGACAAACCACTACTGGTATGCAGATGCACACTGTAAGATAAAAACAGGATACATTGGTCGGAGAAATTATAAGAGAAAGATGCGAATCATGTTAAAGATTGTAATTGTCATTAGATTTAGAATTTGGAGATTTCTGCTATTAGAGAAGCGAGTAAATGCAAGGTGTATTTCACAAACGGGAAGTACGAGAAAAGAAATATTAAATGGAGTAGATTTGGTTACATTTAACAATTTTGGTGGGAGAAAGTGTGGGAACTTGGTACCCGACTAGTAGTACGTGTAAATATAATTCGTAGAAAACCCGCAAGTATGATTCAAATGTTTTTGATTATATTTTGCTTCTTTTAGAATATGAAATTATTAGCAATAAATTTTAAAAGTCGATAAATCATTTATTCTAGAATTGAGACAATGTTAATTTTGTTTTCACTGGGAAATCAAGAATAGTAATTTCTTAATTATTAAACATATTCATACAATGACTGTACATAAAGGAGTTAAATATGTTGCTATATTTTTCTATGTTATTTGATGACAACATATGTAAAAGCTTTTAGGAAAGCCAGTAGTTTTTCGTACATCACAATATGCAATGATTTTCAACAACTATTCATAATTATTTATGATATCAAGTTTCTATAGTAATGTAAAAATGAATGTGATAAAAATTAAAAACAATATTGCATATATGATTTTGTAGAAAGGAAATGATACTTCATATCAAATTCTTCACATTTTTAGAATATGTATAAATAAATATAGATAAGATTTTGGTGTTTGCATTTGAATCATACTACGTAGAAATGGTCAGGAATTTCATGCCAAATATGAATTATATCATGTTTCATAGTTAAGACGAATGAAATATAATTTTAAATATGATACATATTGCTCGTGAAGTTAACACTTGGTTGTTATTTAGATGGCAGATAAACAAAATATCTTCGGTCAGTAATAGTAATAATTGCGATATATATATATATATATATATATATATATATATATATATAGAGAGAGAGAGAGAGAGAGAGAGAGATAGAGAGAGAGAGAGTGAGAGGGAGACAGTGAGGGCGAAGCAAGATTTCTAGTTGCCTTTACTTTTCAATTGAAATAGATGTATTCAATAGTTATTTTTACATTATTATTAAAGAATTCTTTAAAATTATTAAATATTTATACATTATATTGCGATTCTTTACTAATGTAAAACATGAATAAGATAACAATTATAGAAAAGCTTGTCGGTTTCCCTTTATTTCATAATATGTATAAATCCTCAGGAATTAATTAAGGGATTATAGTTTTAATATATAAATTATTCTTCAACAATTTAGAAAAAGTTATGTATGATTTTGTGTTCTTACGAACGTGAAAGTGAATGAGATATAAATGAAAAATATGAGTGAAATATTTATTCTATTAATGAGTGAATTCTTATTTTTTTGCAGGTGTTGCGGGAAAAAAATGTAAGTTTGTTTCTTTACCTAATAAATTATTTCTCTATTGATTGTATGGTAATATAGAATGTAAATAAAATGTGATATGAACACATATAAAAAATTTGCTGGCCCGACGCAACAACCTAACATTTAATGCAGCTAGAGGGTTTCGATGTAGTGATTCAAATTTGAAATCATTAGAAGTAAAAAGCACAATAAGGTGGTGTGTGTTGCTCTTTATGAGACTTGCGTCTTCCATTCTGACGGTAAGCAGGAAAGTTACTCAATGGGGGTTAAAGAAGACCATCTTCATTTTTGAGGCATTATAATTCTTCACAACATATTGTGTTGAATCATTCCATTTCAAGGAATTTACAAATTTCGATTAGAGACCAGAATTTGCTAAGATTTAACGAGAATGAAGAGACTTAAATAAGTAGAAAGAGTTATAGACACAATAGGAGGAGACTGGCAGTTGTCGATACATATAAATATTTGCTAAGCTTTTAGTAAACTTAAATGCATACGGTCGAGGAACAACGACAGATCATTCTCAAGAAGAATTTCCTTAAATTACCCGCTGAGAATACTTTGTGGTTTGTTTCGAAATCATAATACCTAGAAAATCTTTTTGAATATATCTTGCTTCATTAATAGTATGAAAGTATATGCGATATAATTTAAAATACGATGAAATATTTATTTTTAAATGAATCAATATTAATTTTATTTCCAGTGGGACATGCATGACTAGTAAATCTTCAGTTATTAAACATGTTCATACGATGGTTTTACACAATGGAATGTATTCATGATGCTATATTCTAACTAATATTTTTAAAATAGATATAAATCTTTCTCGGAAAGATAGATAGATAGATAGATAGATAGATAGAGAGAGAGAGAGAGTGAGAGAGAGAGAGAGAGAGACAGAGACAAAGAGAGAGAGAGAGTGTTAGAGAGACCGAGAGATATATTTGACGTTGCTTCTCTGTTCTAATATATAAAAATTATTTAGACATTATTGATAACAATAAGACGAATTCTTGAAGATTATTGAAAAGACTATGCATTATATTGAGATTTTTGACTAATGTGAGAAAACATGCGATGAAATTATAGAAAAGCTAGTCAGTTTGCTTTTATTTCTTAAAATTCATAAATCTCCAAGAATTGATTATGCTTTATTGATTTAACCATGAAAAAATCCTCAACCGTTAATTAAAAGAGTATGCAATTTTTATTTTCCTGTACAAATGAGAAAACGAATGAGATAGAATTGAAAAAAATCATTGAAATGTTTATTGTTTTAATGACTGAATTCTTATTTTTTACAGCGACATCGGCAGCTGCAAGTAAGTTTGTTTCTTTGCTTATTAAACATATTCATATTACAGATTTATAGAATGGAAATAAATCCTGTAATTATGTACTTTCTAGAATATATTTTACTATATATATACGTTTTTATAGGAAAGCTACTAAACTTTGATTGTATATCCTAATAAATAGAAATCTTTCAAAGATTTTTGCAAATTATTGATTATATCGCGTTTCTTTAGTTATGTGTAAATGAATGTAATAAAAATTAAAATATGACAGATCGTGTCTATAAATTTTCCATGCGTTTCATCGTCAAACATTACGTCGGCACATCGCTGTTTGATAGGTGTTTTAGTAGTACAAGAGAAAGAGAAATATAGATAGATAGATAAATAACTGGATAGATAGATAGATAGATAGATAGATAGATAGATAGATAGATAGATAGATAGATAGATAGATAGATAGATAGATAGATTTTCACCCAATTTTCTGCGGAGATGAAACCCATGGACTGATGAATTTGGTTCGTCTTCGGACCAATCGGAAGATTAGTCGCATCGTTAATATAATTCCTGATATTATTTTCTCTCTCTTCGTTATATATTTTATAAAAGAAAATTCGTGATAAAGCAAAAAATTGAGTGAAAACTAAAGTGAATTAGATATTTAAAATTATTTTTAAATGTATTTAACAATGATTTTACCAGAAGTAAGACAAACCACTACTGGTATGCAGCTGCACACTGTAAGATAAAAAGAGGATACATTGGTCGGAGAAATTATATGAGAAAGATACGAATCATGTTAAAGATTGTAATTGTCATTAGATTTAGAATTTGGAGATTTCTGCTATTAGAGAAGCGAGTAAATGCAAGGTGTATTTCACAAACGGGAAGTACGAGAAAAGAAATATTAAATGTAGTAGATTTGGTTACATTTAACAATTTTGGTGGGCGAATGTGTGGGAATTTGGTACCCGACTAGTAGTACGTGTAAATATAATTCGTAGAAAACCTGCAAGTCTGATTCAAATGTTTTTGATTATATTTTGCTTCTTTTAGAATATGAAATTATTAGCAATAAACTTTAAAAGTCGATAAATTTTTATTCTAGAAATGAGACAATGTTAATTTTGTTTTCACTGGGAAATCAAGAATAGTAATTTCTTAATTATTAAACATATTCATACAATGACTGTACATAAAGGAGTTAAATATGTTGCTATATTTTTCTATGTTATTTGATGACAACATATGTAAAAGCTTTTAGGAAAGCCAGTAGTTTTTCGTACATCACAATATGCAATGATTTTCAACAACTATTCATAATTATTTATTATATCAAGTTTCTATAGTAATGTAAAAATGAATGTGATAAAAATTAAAAACAATATTGCATATATGATTTTGTAGAAAGGAAATGATACTTCATATCAAATTCTTCACATTTTTAGAATATGTATAAATAAATATAGATAAGATTTTGGTGTTTGCATTTGAATCATACTACGTAGAAATGGTCAGGAATTTCATGCCAAATATGAATTATATCATGTTTCATAGTTAAGACGAATGAAATATAATTTTAAATATGATACATATTGCTCGTGAAGTTAACACTTGGTTGTTATTTAGATGGCAGATAAACAAAATATCTTCGGTCAGTAATAGTAATAATTGCGATATATATATATATATATATATATATATATATATATATATATATAGAGAGAGAGAGAGAGAGCGAGAGAGAGAGAGAGATAGAGAGAGAGAGAGTGAGAGGGAGACAGTGAGGGCGAAGCAAGATTTCTAGTTGCCTTTGCTTTTCAATTGAAATAGATGTATTCAATAGTTATTTTGACTTTATGATTAAAGAATTCTTTAAAATTATTAAATATTTATACATTATATTGCGATTCTTTACTAATGTAAAACATGAATAAGATAACAATTATAGAAAAGCTTGTCGGTTTCCCTTTATTTCATAATATGTATAAATCCTCAGGAATTAATTAAGGATTATAGTTTTAATATAAATTATTCTTCAACAATTTAGAAAAAGTTATGTATGATTTTGTGTTCTTACGAACGTGAAAGTGAATGAGATATAAATGAAAAATATGAGTGAAATATTTATTCTATTAATGAGTGAATTCTTATTTTTTTGCAGGTGTTGCGGGAAAAAAATGTAAGTTTGTTTCTTTACCTAATAAATTATTTCTCTATTGATTGTATGGTAATATAGAATGTAAATAAAATGTGATATGAACACATATAAAAAATTTGCTGGCCCGACGCAACAACCTAACATTTAATGCAGCTAGAGGGTTTCGATGTAGTGATTCAAATTTGAAATCATTAGAAGTAAAAAGCACAATAAGGTGGTGTGTGTTGCTCTTTATGAGACTTGCGTCTTCCATTCTGACGGTAAGCAGGAAAGTTACTCAATGGGGGTTAAAGAAGACCATCTTCATTTTTGAGGCATTATAATTCTTCACAACATATTGTGTTGAATCATTCCATTTCAAGGAATTTACAAATTTCGATTAGAGACCAGAATTTGCTAAGATTTAACGAGAATGAAGAGACTTAAATAAGTAGAAAGAGTTATAGACACAATAGGAGGAGACTGGCAGTTGTCGATACATATAAATATTTGCTAAGCTTTTAGTAAACTTAAATGCATACGGTCGAGGAACAACGACAGATCATTCTCAAGAAGAATTTCCTTAAATTACCCGCTGAGAATACTTTGTGGTTTGTTTCGAAATCATAATACCTAGAAAATCTTTTTGAATATATCTTGCTTCATTAATAGTATGAAAGTATATGCGATATAATTTAAAATACGATGAAATATTTATTTTTAAATGAATCAATATTAATTTTATTTCCAGTGGGACATGCATGACTAGTAAATCTTCAGTTATTAAACATGTTCATACGATGGTTTTACACAATGGAATGTATTCATGATGCTATATTCTAACTAATATTTTTAAAATAGATATAAATCTTTCTCGGAAAGATAGATAGATAGATAGATAGATAGATAGAGAGAGAGAGAGAGAGAGAGAGTGAGAGAGAGAGAGAGAGAGACAGAGACAAAGAGAGAGAGAGTGTTAGAGAGACCGAGAGATATATTTGACGTTGCTTCTCTGTTCTAATATATAAAAATTATTTAGACATTATTGATAACAATAAGACGAATTCTTGATGATTATTGAAAAGACTATGCATTATATTGAGATTTTTGACTAATGTGAGAAAACATGCGATGAAATTATAGAAAAGCTAGTCAGTTTGCTTTTATTTCTTAAAATTCATAAATCTCCAAGAATTGATTACGCATTATTGATTTAACCATGAAAAAATCCTCAACCGTTAATTAAAAGAGTATGCAATTTTTATTTTCCTGTACAAATGAGAAAACGAATGAGATAGAATTGAAAAAAATCATTGAAATGTTTATTGTTTTAATGACTGAATTCTTATTTTTTACAGCGACATCGGCAGCTGCAAGTAAGTTTGTTTCTTTGCTTATTAAACATATTCATATTACAGATTTATAGAATGGAAATAAATCCTGTAATTATGTACTTTCTAGAATATATTTTACTATATATATACGTTTTTATAGGAAAGCTACTAAACTTTAATTGTATATCCTAATAAATAGAAATCTTTAAAAGATTTTTGCAAATTATTGATTATATCGCGTTTCTTTAGTTATGTGTAAATGAATGTAGTATAAATTAAAATATGACAGATTGTGTCTATAAATTTTCCATGCGTTTCATCGTCAAATATTACGTCGGCACATCGCTGTTTGATAGAAGATTTAGCAGTACAAGAGAAAGAGAAATATAGACAGATACATAGATAGAAAGATAGATAGATAGATAGATAGATAGATAGATAGATAGATAGATAGATAGATAGATAGATAGATAGATAGATAGATAGATAGATTTTCACCCAATTTTCTGCGGAGATGAAAACCATGTACTGATGAATTTGGTTCGTCTTCGGACCAATCGGAAGATTAGTCGCATCGTTAATATAATTCCTGATATTATTTTCTCTCTCTTCGTTATATATTTTATAAAAGAAAATTCGTGATAAAGCAAAAAATTAAGAGTAAACACTAAAGTGAATTAGATATTTAAAATTATTTTAAAATCTATTTTACAATGATTTTACCAGAAGGAAGACAAACCACTACTGGTATGCAGATGCACACTGTAAGATAAAAACAGGATACATTGGTCGGAGAAATTATAAGAGAAAGATGCGAATCATGTTAAAGATTGTAATTGTCATTAGATTTAGAATTTGGAGATTTCTGCTATTAGAGAAGCGAGTAAATGCAAGGTGTATTTCACAAACGGGAAGTACGAGAAAAGAAATATTAAATGGAGTAGATTTGGTTACATTTAACAATTTTGGTGGGAGAAAGTGTGGGAACTTGGTACCCGACTAGTAGTACGTGTAAATATAATTCGTAGAAAACCCGCAAGTATGATTCAAATGTTTTTGATTATATTTTGCTTCTTTTAGAATATGAAATTATTAGCAATAAATTTTAAAAGTCGATAAATCATTTATTCTAGAATTGAGACAATGTTAATTTTGTTTTCACTGGGAAATCAAGAATAGTAATTTCTTAATTATTAAACATATTCATACAATGACTGTACATAAAGGAGTTAAATATGTTGCTATATTTTTCTATGTTATTTGATGACAACATATGTAAAAGCTTTTAGGAAAGCCAGTAGTTTTTCGTACATCACAATATGCAATGATTTTCAACAACTATTCATAATTATTTATGATATCAAGTTTCTATAGTAATGTAAAAATGAATGTGATAAAAATTAAAAACAATATTGCATATATGATTTTGTAGAAAGGAAATGATACTTCATATCAAATTCTTCACATTTTTAGAATATGTATAAATAAATATAGATAAGATTTTGGTGTTTGCATTTGAATCATACTACGTAGAAATGGTCAGGAATTTCATGCCAAATATGAATTATATCATGTTTCATAGTTAAGACGAATGAAATATAATTTTAAATATGATACATATTGCTCGTGAAGTTAACACTTGGTTGTTATTTAGATGGCAGATAAACAAAATATCTTCGGTCAGTAATAGTAATAATTGCGATATATATATATATATATATATATATATATATATATATAGAGAGAGAGAGAGAGAGAGATAGAGAGAGAGAGAGTGAGAGGGAGACAGTGAGGGCGAAGCAAGATTTCTAGTTGCCTTTACTTTTCAATTGAAATAGATGTATTCAATAGTTATTTTTACATTATTATTAAAGAATTCTTTAAAATTATTAAATATTTATACATTATATTGCGATTCTTTACTAATGTAAAACATGAATAAGATAACAATTATAGAAAAGCTTGTCGGTTTCCCTTTATTTCATAATATGTATAAATCCTCAGGAATTAATTAAGGATTATAGTTTTAATATATATTATTCTTCAACAATTTAGAAAAAGTTATGTATGATTTTGTGTTCTTACGAACGTGAAAGTGAATGAGATATAAATGAAAAATATGAGTGAAATATTTATTCTATTAATGAGTGAATTCTTATTTTTTTGCAGGTGTTGCGGGAAAAAAATGTAAGTTTGTTTCTTTACCTAATAAATTATTTCTCTATTGATTGTATGGTAATATAGAATGTAAATAAAATGTGATATGAACACATATAAAAAATTTGCTGGCCCGACGCAACAACCTAACATTTAATGCAGCTAGAGGGTTTCGATGTAGTGATTCAAATTTGAAATCATTAGAAGTAAAAAGCACAATAAGGTGGTGTGTGTTGCTCTTTATGAGACTTGCGTCTTCCATTCTGACGGTAAGCAGGAAAGTTACTCAATGGGGGTTAAAGAAGACCATCTTCATTTTTGAGGCATTATAATTCTTCACAACATATTGTGTTGAATCATTCCATTTCAAGGAATTTACAAATTTCGATTAGAGACCAGAATTTGCTAAGATTTAACGAGAATGAAGAGACTTAAATAAGTAGAAAGAGTTATAGACACAATAGGAGGAGACTGGCAGTTGTCGATACATATAAATATTTGCTAAGCTTTTAGTAAACTTAAATGCATACGGTCGAGGAACAACGACAGATCATTCTCAAGAAGAATTTCCTTAAATTACCCGCTGAGAATACTTTGTGGTTTGTTTCGAAATCATAATACCTAGAAAATCTTTTTGAATATATCTTGCTTCATTAATAGTATGAAAGTATATGCGATATAATTTAAAATACGATGAAATATTTATTTTTAAATGAATCAATATTAATTTTATTTCCAGTGGGACATGCATGACTAGTAAATCTTCAGTTATTAAACATGTTCATACGATGGTTTTACACAATGGAATGTATTCATGATGCTATATTCTAACTAATATTTTTAAAATAGATATAAATCTTTCTCGGAAAGATAGATAGATAGATAGATAGATAGATAGAGAGAGAGAGAGAGAGAGAGAGAGTGAGAGAGAGAGAGAGAGAGACAGAGACAAAGAGAGAGAGAGTGTTAGAGAGACCGAGAGATATATTTGACGTTGCTTCTCTGTTCTAATATATAAAAATTATTTAGACATTATTGATAACAATAAGACGAATTCTTGATGATTATTGAAAAGACTATGCATTATATTGAGATTTTTGACTAATGTGAGAAAACATGCGATGAAATTATAGAAAAGCTAGTCAGTTTGCTTTTATTTCTTAAAATTCATAAATCTCCAAGAATTGATTACGCATTATTGATTTAACCATGAAAAAATCCTCAACCGTTAATTAAAAGAGTATGCAATTTTTATTTTCCTGTACAAATGAGAAAACGAATGAGATAGAATTGAAAAAAATCATTGAAATGTTTATTGTTTTAATGACTGAATTCTTATTTTTTACAGCGACATCGGCAGCTGCAAGTAAGTTTGTTTCTTTGCTTATTAAACATATTCATATTACAGATTTATAGAATGGAAATAAATCCTGTAATTATGTACTTTCTAGAATATATTTTACTATATATATACGTTTTTATAGGAAAGCTACTAAACTTTAATTGTATATCCTAATAAATAGAAATCTTTAAAAGATTTTTGCAAATTATTGATTATATCGCGTTTCTTTAGTTATGTGTAAATGAATGTAGTATAAATTAAAATATGACAGATTGTGTCTATAAATTTTCCATGCGTTTCATCGTCAAATATTACGTCGGCACATCGCTGTTTGATAGAAGATTTAGCAGTACAAGAGAAAGAGAAATATAGACAGATACATAGATAGAAAGATAGATAGATAGATAGATAGATAGATAGATAGATAGATAGATAGATAGATAGATAGATAGATAGATTTTCACCCAATTTTCTGCGGAGATGAAAACCATGTACTGATGAATTTGGTTCGTCTTCGGACCAATCGGAAGATTAGTCGCATCGTTAATATAATTCCTGATATTATTTTCTCTCTCTTCGTTATATATTTTATAAAAGAAAATTCGTGATAAAGCAAAAAATTAAGAGTAAACACTAAAGTGAATTAGATATTTAAAATTATTTTAAAATCTATTTTACAATGATTTTACCAGAAGGAAGACAAACCACTACTGGTATGCAGATGCACACTGTAAGATAAAAACAGGATACATTGGTCGGAGAAATTATAAGAGAAAGATGCGAATCATGTTAAAGATTGTAATTGTCATTAGATTTAGAATTTGGAGATTTCTGCTATTAGAGAAGCGAGTAAATGCAAGGTGTATTTCACAAACGGGAAGTACGAGAAAAGAAATATTAAATGGAGTAGATTTGGTTACATTTAACAATTTTGGTGGGAGAAAGTGTGGGAACTTGGTACCCGACTAGTAGTACGTGTAAATATAATTCGTAGAAAACCCGCAAGTATGATTCAAATGTTTTTGATTATATTTTGCTTCTTTAGAATATGAAATTATTAGCAATAAATTTTAAAAGTCGATAAATCATTTATTCTAGAATTGAGACAATGTTAATTTTGTTTTCACTGGGAAATCAAGAATAGTAATTTCTTAATTATTAAACATATTCATACAATGACTGTACATAAAGGAGTTAAATATGTTGCTATATTTTTCTATGTTATTTGATGACAACATATGTAAAAGCTTTTAGGAAAGCCAGTAGTTTTTCGTACATCACAATATGCAATGATTTTCAACAACTATTCATAATTATTTATGATATCAAGTTTCTATAGTAATGTAAAAATGAATGTGATAAAAATTAAAAACAATATTGCATATATGATTTTGTAGAAAGGAAATGATACTTCATATCAAATTCTTCACATTTTTAGAATATGTATAAATAAATATAGATAAGATTTTGGTGTTTGCATTTGAATCATACTACGTAGAAATGGTCAGGAATTTCATGCCAAATATGAATTATATCATGTTTCATAGTTAAGACGAATGAAATATAATTTTAAATATGATACATATTGCTCGTGAAGTTAACACTTGGTTGTTATTTAGATGGCAGATAAACAAAATATCTTCGGTCAGTAATAGTAATAATTGCGATATATATATATATATATATATATATATATATATATATAGAGAGAGAGAGAGAGAGAGAGAGAGATAGAGAGAGAGAGAGTGAGAGGGAGACAGTGAGGGCGAAGCAAGATTTCTAGTTGCCTTTACTTTTCAATTGAAATAGATGTATTCAATAGTTATTTTTACATTATTATTAAAGAATTCTTTAAAATTATTAAATATTTATACATTATATTGCGATTCTTTACTAATGTAAAACATGAATAAGATAACAATTATAGAAAAGCTTGTCGGTTTCCCTTTATTTCATAATATGTATAAATCCTCAGGAATTAATTAAGGATTATAGTTTTAATATATAAATTATTCTTCAACAATTTAGAAAAAGTTATGTATGATTTTGTGTTCTTACGAACGTGAAAGTGAATGAGATATAAATGAAAAATATGAGTGAAATATTTATTCTATTAATGAGTGAATTCTTATTTTTTTGCAGGTGTTGCGGGAAAAAAATGTAAGTTTGTTTCTTTACCTAATAAATTATTTCTCTATTGATTGTATGGTAATATAGAATGTAAATAAAATGTGATATGAACACATATAAAAAATTTGCTGGCCCGACGCAACAACCTAACATTTAATGCAGCTAGAGGGTTTCGATGTAGTGATTCAAATTTGAAATCATTAGAAGTAAAAAGCACAATAAGGTGGTGTGTGTTGCTCTTTATGAGACTTGCGTCTTCCATTCTGACGGTAAGCAGGAAAGTTACTCAATGGGGGTTAAAGAAGACCATCTTCATTTTTGAGGCATTATAATTCTTCACAACATATTGTGTTGAATCATTCCATTTCAAGGAATTTACAAATTTCGATTAGAGACCAGAATTTGCTAAGATTTAACGAGAATGAAGAGACTTAAATAAGTAGAAAGAGTTATAGACACAATAGGAGGAGACTGGCAGTTGTCGATACATATAAATATTTGCTAAGCTTTTAGTAAACTTAAATGCATACGGTCGAGGAACAACGACAGATCATTCTCAAGAAGAATTTCCTTAAATTACCCGCTGAGAATACTTTGTGGTTTGTTTCGAAATCATAATACCTAGAAAATCTTTTTGAATATATCTTGCTTCATTAATAGTATGAAAGTATATGCGATATAATTTAAAATACGATGAAATATTTATTTTTAAATGAATCAATATTAATTTTATTTCCAGTGGGACATGCATGACTAGTAAATCTTCAGTTATTAAACATGTTCATACGATGGTTTTACACAATGGAATGTATTCATGATGCTATATTCTAACTAATATTTTTAAAATAGATATAAATCTTTCTCGGAAAGATAGATAGATAGATAGATAGATAGATAGAGAGAGAGAGAGAGTGAGAGAGAGAGAGAGAGAGACAGAGACAAAGAGAGAGAGAGAGAGTGTTAGAGAGACCGAGAGATATATTTGACGTTGCTTCTCTGTTCTAATATATAAAAATTATTTAGACATTATTGATAACAATAAGACGAATTCTTGAAGATTATTGAAAAGACTATGCATTATATTGAGATTTTTGACTAATGTGAGAAAACATGCGATGAAATTATAGAAAAGCTAGTCAGTTTGCTTTTATTTCTTAAAATTCATAAATCTCCAAGAATTGATTATGCTTTATTGATTTAACCATGAAAAAATCCTCAACCGTTAATTAAAAGAGTATGCAATTTTTATTTTCCTGTACAAATGAGAAAACGAATGAGATAGAATTGAAAAAAATCATTGAAATGTTTATTGTTTTAATGACTGAATTCTTATTTTTTACAGCGACATCGGCAGCTGCAAGTAAGTTTGTTTCTTTGCTTATTAAACATATTCATATTACAGATTTATAGAATGGAAATAAATCCTGTAATTATGTACTTTCTAGAATATATTTTACTATATATATACGTTTTTATAGGAAAGCTACTAAACTTTGATTGTATATCCTAATAAATAGAAATCTTTCAAAGATTTTTGCAAATTATTGATTATATCGCGTTTCTTTAGTTATGTGTAAATGAATGTAATAAAAATTAAAATATGACAGATCGTGTCTATAAATTTTCCATGCGTTTCATCGTCAAACATTACGTCGGCACATCGCTGTTTGATAGAATGTTTTAGTAGTACAAGAGAAAGAGAAATATAGATAGATAGATAAATAACTGGATAGATAGATAGATAGATAGATAGATAGATAGATAGATAGATAGATAGATAGATAGATAGATAGATAGATAGATTTTCACCCAATTTTCTGCGGAGATGAAACCCATGGACTGATGAATTTGGTTCGTCTTCGGACCAATCGGAAGATTAGTCGCATCGTTAATATAATTCCTGATATTATTTTCTCTCTCTTCGTTATATATTTTATAAAAGAAAATTCGTGATAAAGCAAAAAATTGAGTGAAAACTAAAGTGAATTAGATATTTAAAATTATTTTTAAATGTATTTAACAATGATTTTACCAGAAGTAAGACAAACCACTACTGGTATGCAGCTGCACACTGTAAGATAAAAAGAGGATACATTGGTCGGAGAAATTATATGAGAAAGATACGAATCATGTTAAAGATTGTAATTGTCATTAGATTTAGAATTTGGAGATTTCTGCTATTAGAGAAGCGAGTAAATGCAAGGTGTATTTCACAAACGGGAAGTACGAGAAAAGAAATATTAAATGTAGTAGATTTGGTTACATTTAACAATTTTGGTGGGCGAATGTGTGGGAATTTGGTACCCGACTAGTAGTACGTGTAAATATAATTCGTAGAAAACCTGCAAGTCTGATTCAAATGTTTTTGATTATATTTTGCTTCTTTTAGAATATGAAATTATTAGCAATAAACTTTAAAAGTCGATAAATCATTTATTCTAGAATTGAGACAATGTTAATTTTGTTTTCACTGGGAAATCAAGAATAGTAATTTCTTAATTATTAAACATATTCATACAATGACTGTACATAAAGGAGTTAAATATGTTGCTATATTTTTCTATGTTATTTGATGACAACATATGTAAAAGCTTTTAGGAAAGCCAGTAGTTTTTCGTACATCACAATATGCAATGATTTTCAACAACTATTCATAATTATTTATTATATCAAGTTTCTATAGTAATGTAAAAATGAATGTGATAAAAATTAAAAACAATATTGCATATATGATTTTGTAGAAAGGAAATGATACTTCATATCAAATTCTTCACATTTTTAGAATATGTATAAATAAATATAGATAAGATTTTGGTGTTTGCATTTGAATCATACTACGTAGAAATGGTCAGGAATTTCATGCCAAATATGAATTATATCATGTTTCATAGTTAAGACGAATGAAATATAATTTTAAATATGATACATATTGCTCGTGAAGTTAACACTTGGTTGTTATTTAGATGGCAGATAAACAAAATATCTTCGGTCAGTAATAGTAATAATTGCGATATATATATATATATATATATATATATATATATATAGAGAGAGAGAGAGAGAGAGAGATAGAGAGAGAGAGAGTGAGAGGGAGACAGTGAGGGCGAAGCAAGATTTCTAGTTGCCTTTGCTTTTCAATTGAAATAGATGTATTCAATAGTTATTTTGACTTTATGATTAAAGAATTCTTTAAAATTATTAAATATTTATACATTATATTGCGATTCTTTACTAATGTAAAACATGAATAAGATAACAATTATAGAAAAGCTTGTCGGTTTCCCTTTATTTCATAATATGTATAAATCCTCAGGAATTAATTAAGGATTATAGTTTTAATATAAATTATTCTTCAACAATTTAGAAAAAGTTATGTATGATTTTGTGTTCTTACGAACGTGAAAGTGAATGAGATATAAATGAAAAATATGAGTGAAATATTTATTCTATTAATGAGTGAATTCTTATTTTTTTGCAGGTGTTGCGGGAAAAAAATGTAAGTTTGTTTCTTTACCTAATAAATTATTTCTCTATTGATTGTATGGTAATATAGAATGTAAATAAAATGTGATATGAACACATATAAAAAATTTGCTGGCCCGACGCAACAACCTAACATTTAATGCAGCTAGAGGGTTTCGATGTAGTGATTCAAATTTGAAATCATTAGAAGTAAAAAGCACAATAAGGTGGTGTGTGTTGCTCTTTATGAGACTTGCGTCTTCCATTCTGACGGTAAGCAGGAAAGTTACTCAATGGGGGTTAAAGAAGACCATCTTCATTTTTGAGGCATTATAATTCTTCACAACATATTGTGTTGAATCATTCCATTTCAAGGAATTTACAAATTTCGATTAGAGACCAGAATTTGCTAAGATTTAACGAGAATGAAGAGACTTAAATAAGTAGAAAGAGTTATAGACACAATAGGAGGAGACTGGCAGTTGTCGATACATATAAATATTTGCTAAGCTTTTAGTAAACTTAAATGCATACGGTCGAGGAACAACGACAGATCATTCTCAAGAAGAATTTCCTTAAATTACCCGCTGAGAATACTTTGTGGTTTGTTTCGAAATCATAATACCTAGAAAATCTTTTTGAATATATCTTGCTTCATTAATAGTATGAAAGTATATGCGATATAATTTAAAATACGATGAAATATTTATTTTTAAATGAATCAATATTAATTTTATTTCCAGTGGGACATGCATGACTAGTAAATCTTCAGTTATTAAACATGTTCATACGATGGTTTTACACAATGGAATGTATTCATGATGCTATATTCTAACTAATATTTTTAAAATAGATATAAATCTTTCTCGGAAAGATAGATAGATAGATAGATAGATAGATAGAGAGAGAGAGAGAGAGAGAGTGAGAGAGAGAGAGAGAGAGACAGAGACAAAGAGAGAGAGAGTGTTAGAGAGACCGAGAGATATATTTGACGTTGCTTCTCTGTTCTAATATATAAAAATTATTTAGACATTATTGATAACAATAAGACGAATTCTTGATGATTATTGAAAAGACTATGCATTATATTGAGATTTTTGACTAATGTGAGAAAACATGCGATGAAATTATAGAAAAGCTAGTCAGTTTGCTTTTATTTCTTAAAATTCATAAATCTCCAAGAATTGATTACGCATTATTGATTTAACCATGAAAAAATCCTCAACCGTTAATTAAAAGAGTATGCAATTTTTATTTTCCTGTACAAATGAGAAAACGAATGAGATAGAATTGAAAAAAATCATTGAAATGTTTATTGTTTTAATGACTGAATTCTTATTTTTTACAGCGACATCGGCAGCTGCAAGTAAGTTTGTTTCTTTGCTTATTAAACATATTCATATTACAGATTTATAGAATGGAAATAAATCCTGTAATTATGTACTTTCTAGAATATATTTTACTATATATATACGTTTTTATAGGAAAGCTACTAAACTTTAATTGTATATCCTAATAAATAGAAATCTTTAAAAGATTTTTGCAAATTATTGATTATATCGCGTTTCTTTAGTTATGTGTAAATGAATGTAGTATAAATTAAAATATGACAGATTGTGTCTATAAATTTTCCATGCGTTTCATCGTCAAATATTACGTCGGCACATCGCTGTTTGATAGAAGATTTAGCAGTACAAGAGAAAGAGAAATATAGACAGATACATAGATAGAAAGATAGATAGATAGATAGATAGATAGATAGATAGATAGATAGATAGATTTTCACCCAATTTTCTGCGGAGATGAAAACCATGTACTGATGAATTTGGTTCGTCTTCGGACCAATCGGAAGATTAGTCGCATCGTTAATATAATTCCTGATATTATTTTCTCTCTCTTCGTTATATATTTTATAAAAGAAAATTCGTGATAAAGCAAAAAATTAAGAGTAAACACTAAAGTGAATTAGATATTTAAAATTATTTTAAAATCTATTTTACAATGATTTTACCAGAAGGAAGACAAACCACTACTGGTATGCAGATGCACACTGTAAGATAAAAACAGGATACATTGGTCGGAGAAATTATAAGAGAAAGATGCGAATCATGTTAAAGATTGTAATTGTCATTAGATTTAGAATTTGGAGATTTCTGCTATTAGAGAAGCGAGTAAATGCAAGGTGTATTTCACAAACGGGAAGTACGAGAAAAGAAATATTAAATGGAGTAGATTTGGTTACATTTAACAATTTTGGTGGGAGAAAGTGTGGGAACTTGGTACCCGACTAGTAGTACGTGTAAATATAATTCGTAGAAAACCCGCAAGTATGATTCAAATGTTTTTGATTATATTTTGCTTCTTTTAGAATATGAAATTATTAGCAATAAATTTTAAAAGTCGATAAATCATTTATTCTAGAATTGAGACAATGTTAATTTTGTTTTCACTGGGAAATCAAGAATAGTAATTTCTTAATTATTAAACATATTCATACAATGACTGTACATAAAGGAGTTAAATATGTTGCTATATTTTTCTATGTTATTTGATGACAACATATGTAAAAGCTTTTAGGAAAGCCAGTAGTTTTTCGTACATCACAATATGCAATGATTTTCAACAACTATTCATAATTATTTATGATATCAAGTTTCTATAGTAATGTAAAAATGAATGTGATAAAAATTAAAAACAATATTGCATATATGATTTTGTAGAAAGGAAATGATACTTCATATCAAATTCTTCACATTTTTAGAATATGTATAAATAAATATAGATAAGATTTTGGTGTTTGCATTTGAATCATACTACGTAGAAATGGTCAGGAATTTCATGCCAAATATGAATTATATCATGTTTCATAGTTAAGACGAATGAAATATAATTTTAAATATGATACATATTGCTCGTGAAGTTAACACTTGGTTGTTATTTAGATGGCAGATAAACAAAATATCTTCGGTCAGTAATAGTAATAATTGCGATATATATATATATATATATATATATATATATATATATATAGAGAGAGAGAGAGAGAGAGAGATAGAGAGAGAGAGAGTGAGAGGGAGACAGTGAGGGCGAAGCAAGATTTCTAGTTGCCTTTACTTTTCAATTGAAATAGATGTATTCAATAGTTATTTTTACATTATTATTAAAGAATTCTTTAAAATTATTAAATATTTATACATTATATTGCGATTCTTTACTAATGTAAAACATGAATAAGATAACAATTATAGAAAAGCTTGTCGGTTTCCCTTTATTTCATAATATGTATAAATCCTCAGGAATTAATTAAGGATTATAGTTTTAATATATATTATTCTTCAACAATTTAGAAAAAGTTATGTATGATTTTGTGTTCTTACGAACGTGAAAGTGAATGAGATATAAATGAAAAATATGAGTGAAATATTTATTCTATTAATGAGTGAATTCTTATTTTTTTGCAGGTGTTGCGGGAAAAAAATGTAAGTTTGTTTCTTTACCTAATAAATTATTTCTCTATTGATTGTATGGTAATATAGAATGTAAATAAAATGTGATATGAACACATATAAAAAATTTGCTGGCCCGACGCAACAACCTAACATTTAATGCAGCTAGAGGGTTTCGATGTAGTGATTCAAATTTGAAATCATTAGAAGTAAAAAGCACAATAAGGTGGTGTGTGTTGCTCTTTATGAGACTTGCGTCTTCCATTCTGACGGTAAGCAGGAAAGTTACTCAATGGGGGTTAAAGAAGACCATCTTCATTTTTGAGGCATTATAATTCTTCACAACATATTGTGTTGAATCATTCCATTTCAAGGAATTTACAAATTTCGATTAGAGACCAGAATTTGCTAAGATTTAACGAGAATGAAGAGACTTAAATAAGTAGAAAGAGTTATAGACACAATAGGAGGAGACTGGCAGTTGTCGATACATATAAATATTTGCTAAGCTTTTAGTAAACTTAAATGCATACGGTCGAGGAACAACGACAGATCATTCTCAAGAAGAATTTCCTTAAATTACCCGCTGAGAATACTTTGTGGTTTGTTTCGAAATCATAATACCTAGAAAATCTTTTTGAATATATCTTGCTTCATTAATAGTATGAAAGTATATGCGATATAATTTAAAATACGATGAAATATTTATTTTTAAATGAATCAATATTAATTTTATTTCCAGTGGGACATGCATGACTAGTAAATCTTCAGTTATTAAACATGTTCATACGATGGTTTTACACAATGGAATGTATTCATGATGCTATATTCTAACTAATATTTTTAAAATAGATATAAATCTTTCTCGGAAAGATAGATAGATAGATAGATAGATAGATAGAGAGAGAGAGAGAGAGAGAGAGTGAGAGAGAGAGAGAGAGACAGAGACAAAGAGAGAGAGAGTGTTAGAGAGACCGAGAGATATATTTGACGTTGCTTCTCTGTTCTAATATATAAAAATTATTTAGACATTATTGATAACAATAAGACGAATTCTTGATGATTATTGAAAAGACTATGCATTATATTGAGATTTTTGACTAATGTGAGAAAACATGCGATGAAATTATAGAAAAGCTAGTCAGTTTGCTTTTATTTCTTAAAATTCATAAATCTCCAAGAATTGATTACGCATTATTGATTTAACCATGAAAAAATCCTCAACCGTTAATTAAAAGAGTATGCAATTTTTATTTTCCTGTACAAATGAGAAAACGAATGAGATAGAATTGAAAAAAATCATTGAAATGTTTATTGTTTTAATGACTGAATTCTTATTTTTTACAGCGACATCGGCAGCTGCAAGTAAGTTTGTTTCTTTGCTTATTAAACATATTCATATTACAGATTTATAGAATGGAAATAAATCCTGTAATTATGTACTTTCTAGAATATATTTTACTATATATATACGTTTTTATAGGAAAGCTACTAAGCTTTGATTGTATATCCTAATAAATAGAAATCTTTAAAAGATTTTTGCAAATTATTGATTATATCGCGTTTCTTTAGTTATGTGTAAATGAATGTAGTATAAATTAAAATATGACAGATTGTGTCTATAAATTTTCCATGCGTTTCATCGTCAAATATTACGTCGGCACATCGCTGTTTGATAGAAGATTTAGCAGTACAAGAGAAAGAGAAATATAGACAGATACATAGATAGAAAGATAGATAGATAGATAGATAGATAGATAGATAGATAGATAGATAGATAGATAGATTTTCACCCAATTTTCTGCGGAGATGAAAACCATGTACTGATGAATTTGGTTCGTCTTCGGACCAATCGGAAGATTAGTCGCATCGTTAATATAATTCCTGATATTATTTTCTCTCTCTTCGTTATATATTTTATAAAAGAAAATTCGTGATAAAGCAAAAAATTAAGAGTAAACACTAAAGTGAATTAGATATTTAAAATTATTTTAAAATCTATTTTACAATGATTTTACCAGAAGGAAGACAAACCACTACTGGTATGCAGATGCACACTGTAAGATAAAAACAGGATACATTGGTCGGAGAAATTATAAGAGAAAGATGCGAATCATGTTAAAGATTGTAATTGTCATTAGATTTAGAATTTGGAGATTTCTGCTATTAGAGAAGCGAGTAAATGCAAGGTGTATTTCACAAACGGGAAGTACGAGAAAAGAAATATTAAATGGAGTAGATTTGGTTACATTTAACAATTTTGGTGGGAGAAAGTGTGGGAACTTGGTACCCGACTAGTAGTACGTGTAAATATAATTCGTAGAAAACCCGCAAGTATGATTCAAATGTTTTTGATTATATTTTGCTTCTTTTAGAATATGAAATTATTAGCAATAAATTTTAAAAGTCGATAAATCATTTATTCTAGAATTGAGACAATGTTAATTTTGTTTTCACTGGGAAATCAAGAATAGTAATTTCTTAATTATTAAACATATTCATACAATGACTGTACATAAAGGAGTTAAATATGTTGCTATATTTTTCTATGTTATTTGATGACAACATATGTAAAAGCTTTTAGGAAAGCCAGTAGTTTTTCGTACATCACAATATGCAATGATTTTCAACAACTATTCATAATTATTTATGATATCAAGTTTCTATAGTAATGTAAAAATGAATGTGATAAAAATTAAAAACAATATTGCATATATGATTTTGTAGAAAGGAAATGATACTTCATATCAAATTCTTCACATTTTTAGAATATGTATAAATAAATATAGATAAGATTTTGGTGTTTGCATTTGAATCATACTACGTAGAAATGGTCAGGAATTTCATGCCAAATATGAATTATATCATGTTTCATAGTTAAGACGAATGAAATATAATTTTAAATATGATACATATTGCTCGTGAAGTTAACACTTGGTTGTTATTTAGATGGCAGATAAACAAAATATCTTCGGTCAGTAATAGTAATAATTGCGATATATATATATATATATATATATATATATATATATATAGAGAGAGAGAGAGAGCGAGAGAGAGAGAGAGATAGAGAGAGAGTGAGAGGGAGACAGTGAGGGCGAAGCAAGATTTCTAGTTGCCTTTACTTTTCAATTGAAATAGATGTATTCAATAGTTATTTTTACATTATTATTAAAGAATTCTTTAAAATTATTAAATATTTATACATTATATTGCGATTCTTTACTAATGTAAAACATGAATAAGATAACAATTATAGAAAAGCTTGTCGGTTTCCCTTTATTTCATAATATGTATAAATCCTCAGGAATTAATTAAGGATTATAGTTTTAATATATATTATTCTTCAACAATTTAGAAAAAGTTATGTATGATTTTGTGTTCTTACGAACGTGAAAGTGAATGAGATATAAATGAAAAATATGAGTGAAATATTTATTCTATTAATGAGTGAATTCTTATTTTTTTGCAGGTGTTGCGGGAAAAAAATGTAAGTTTGTTTCTTTACCTAATAAATTATTTCTCTATTGATTGTATGGTAATATAGAATGTAAATAAAATGTGATATGAACACATATAAAAAATTTGCTGGCCCGACGCAACAACCTAACATTTAATGCAGCTAGAGGGTTTCGATGTAGTGATTCAAATTTGAAATCATTAGAAGTAAAAAGCACAATAAGGTGGTGTGTGTTGCTCTTTATGAGACTTGCGTCTTCCATTCTGACGGTAAGCAGGAAAGTTACTCAATGGGGGTTAAAGAAGACCATCTTCATTTTTGAGGCATTATAATTCTTCACAACATATTGTGTTGAATCATTCCATTTCAAGGAATTTACAAATTTCGATTAGAGACCAGAATTTGCTAAGATTTAACGAGAATGAAGAGACTTAAATAAGTAGAAAGAGTTATAGACACAATAGGAGGAGACTGGCAGTTGTCGATACATATAAATATTTGCTAAGCTTTTAGTAAACTTAAATGCATACGGTCGAGGAACAACGACAGATCATTCTCAAGAAGAATTTCCTTAAATTACCCGCTGAGAATACTTTGTGGTTTGTTTCGAAATCATAATACCTAGAAAATCTTTTTGAATATATCTTGCTTCATTAATAGTATGAAAGTATATGCGATATAATTTAAAATACGATGAAATATTTATTTTTAAATGAATCAATATTAATTTTATTTCCAGTGGGACATGCATGACTAGTAAATCTTCAGTTATTAAACATGTTCATACGATGGTTTTACACAATGGAATGTATTCATGATGCTATATTCTAACTAATATTTTTAAAATAGATATAAATCTTTCTCGGAAAGATAGATAGATAGATAGATAGATAGATAGATAGAGAGAGAGAGAGAGTGAGAGAGAGAGAGAGAGACAGAGACAAAGAGAGAGAGAGAGAGTGTTAGAGAGACCGAGAGATATATTTGACGTTGCTTCTCTGTTCTAATATATAAAAATTATTTAGACATTATTGATAACAATAAGACGAATTCTTGAAGATTATTGAAAAGACTATGCATTATATTGAGATTTTTGACTAATGTGAGAAAACATGCGATGAAATTATAGAAAAGCTAGTCAGTTTGCTTTTATTTCTTAAAATTCATAAATCTCCAAGAATTGATTATGCTTTATTGATTTAACCATGAAAAAATCCTCAACCGTTAATTAAAAGAGTATGCAATTTTTATTTTCCTGTACAAATGAGAAAACGAATGAGATAGAATTGAAAAAAATCATTGAAATGTTTATTGTTTTAATGACTGAATTCTTATTTTTTACAGCGACATCGGCAGCTGCAAGTAAGTTTGTTTCTTTGCTTATTAAACATATTCATATTACAGATTTATAGAATGGAAATAAATCCTGTAATTATGTACTTTCTAGAATATATTTTACTATATATATACGTTTTTATAGGAAAGCTACTAAGCTTTGATTGTATATCCTAATAAATAGAAATCTTTAAAAGATTTTTGCAAATTATTGATTATATCGCGTTTCTTTAGTTATGTGTAAATGAATGTAGTAAAAATTAAAATATGACAGATCGTGTCTGTAAATTTTCCATGCGTTTCTTTGTCAAAGATTACGTCGGCGCATCGCTGTTTGATAGTACTTTTAGTATATATATATATATATATATATATATATATATATATAGATAGATAGATAGATAGATAGATCGATATATAGATAGATAGATAGATAGATAGATTTTCTCCCAATTGTCTGCGAAGATGCAAACCATGCACGGATGACTTTTTATCGTCTCTGCACGAATCGGAAGACTAGTCGCATCGTTAATATAATTGTCGATAATTTTAACATTAATAGCATCAAAACCTGACCACTCATGGCCACAATAATCAATGCGCGAATAGATGGTATGTTTATAAATTTGCAAAAAATATTGTTGTGTATAGAGGTGGAGTGTGCTGATTTCTGGGACACTAGCATCATCCATTCTGATGGTAGGCAGAAAATTTTTTTCTACGGTGGTTGAAAGAGAGCAGCGTTCTTTTGGAGGCATTGAAATTTGCAAAATTTATAGGGTTAAATTATTGCATCTCAAGCAAGATACTAATTTGAATTACAGACCATAATTTTCGAAGATTGAACGAGAATCAAGAGTCTTTAGTGAGTAGAAATAATTGTGGAAACAATAGTCGATAACTGGCAGTTAACGATTTATATAAATATTTAGAGATTGGAGGCAGCACTGAAGCATGTAACCAAAAGTTACCTCTATAAGTGAGAATTGCCAGAAAGAGTGATATGCAAAACAATTTAGAATTAATATTGTTGCACATATTTGCTAAGCTTGTAATACAGTTAAATGCATGCAGTCGAGGAACTGCAAACCACAACAATGTATTATCGAGAAGAGTTCCTTGGAACAATTTTTTAATAATCCTGTGTGATTCGTAGAAAACCTGCAAGTATGATTCAAATGTTTTTGATTATATTTTGCTTCTTTTAAAATATGAAATATAAGCAAAAAATTTTAAAAGTCGACAAATTTTTAATTCTAGAAATGAGATAATGTTAATTTTGTTTTCACTGGGAAATCAAGACGAGTAATTTCTTAATTATTAAACATATTCATACAATGGTTTTAAAAAAAGGAGTTAAATATTTGCTATACTTTTCTATGTTATTTGTTGACAACATATGTAAAAGCTTTTAGGAAAGCCAGTAGTTTTTCGTGCATCACAATATGCAATGATTTTCAACAACTGTTCATAATTATTTATTATATCACGTTTCTATAGTAATGTAAAAATGAATGTGATAAAAATTAAAAACAATATTGCATATATGATTTTGTAGAAAGGAAATGATTCTTCATATCAAATTCTTCACATTTTTAGAATATGTATAAATAAATATAGATAAGATTTTGGTGTTTGCATTTGAATCTTAATACGTAGAAATGGTCAGGTATTCATGCCAAATATGAATTATATCATGTTTTATTAGTTAAGACGAATGAAATATAATTTTAAATATGATACATATTGCTCGTGAAGTTAACACGTGGTTGTTATTTAGATGGCAGATCAACAAAATATCTCCGGTCTGTAATAGTAATAATTGCGATATATATATATATATATATATATAAAGAGAGAGAGAGAGAGAGAGAGAGAGAGAGAGAGAGAGAGAGAGAGAGAGAGAAAGAGAGATGGAGAAGCAAGTTTTCTATTTGCCTTCGCTTCTAAATTGAAAAGTTGAAAACCATGAACGGTTGACGTTGGATCGTCTCTTGTTTAATCAGAAAACTATTTGAATCTTCATAAAATAGTTGTTGATATTACATTCTCACTAGAATATAATTTATTTAAAATTGAAAGTTGGTGATAAAGCAAAACAGTAATAGTTAAAACTAAATTTAATTAGATATGTATTAGATTGAATTGAATTAGATATGTAAAATAAATTTTTTTATCTATTTTCAAATTCTTTTACCCAAAAGAAGGCAGGACTACGTTTTGTGTAAAGCAGCTCGCTCTGAGAAAAGAAAAGAAAATACAGGAGTTCTCGTCAAAACTATAAAAGATGGATGTTTGATTTTAACTTTTAGAGATTGAATCAATCAGGGAAGCGAGCAAATTGAAGGGATTTCCACAAATGCGAAGTACGTAATAAGACACTGTTAAAGTAGAAGAGAAGATTACATTTAACTATTTCGATGGTAAAATGGTAGGATCTTGTCTCACGAGGAAATATATTTGTTCAGAAAAATAGAGCTCGTCAGAGCAGGTGCCATAAAATTACTTCCAGAAAAGACAGAGAAAAGCCACACTGCTTCAATCAGAAAGTGACCGGTGTCGAGCTACTAAGTCAGGAGTGATTATTTTGTAAATACTCTTTTGGATTTTGCGATAATTTTTAAATGAATAGAAGGAACACCCAATCACTTATGGCAACAGTATTCAAATCACGGACGAATGGTATGTTTATAAATTTGCAAAATCGACACTTCTGAAAAACTCTTGCTGGCCTGACACAGCAACCTAACATTTGATGCAGCTAGACGGGTTCGATATAGTGATTAAACTTGAAATCATTTGATGTAAAACGCACAATGATGCTTTCTACGAAACTTGCGTCATCAATTCTGAGGGTAAGCCGGAAAGTTACTCACTGGTGGTTAAAAAGAGTATCTTCATTTTTGAGGCATTATAATTTTACACAACATATTGGGTGGAGTCATTACATGTCATGGTATTTACAAATTTTGATAGAATTTTTGAGACCAGAATTCACTAAGATTGAACGACAATGGAGAGACTTTAATGAGTAGAAAGAACTATAAAAACAATAATAGATGACTGGCAGTTGTCGATGCATATAAGTTTTTAGAGATCAGAGGCAGCATTGAAGTTAGTAACCAAAACTTATTTTTATAGGCGAGAATTGCTAGAAAGTGAGATATGTAAAACAATTTGAAACTAAAATTGTGGCACATATTTGCTAAGCTTGTAGTGAACTTAAATGCACACGGTCGAGGAACAACGACATTCAAGAAGAATTCCCTGAAATTACCCGTGAAAAATACTTTGTGGTTTGTTTGGAAATCATAATACATAGAAAATCTTTAAAAAATATTGAAAAGATTTTGAATATATCTTACTTCATTAACAATGTGAAAGTATATGCGATATAATTCAAAATACGATGAATTAAATCAATAATATTTTTATTTTCTGTGGGACATGCAAGACTATTAAATCTTTAGTTATTAAACATGTTCATACGATGGTTTTACACAATGGAGATTATTCATGATGCTGTAATTTTACAAAATATATAGATCTTCGTAGGAAAGCTCTTGGTTTTATAGGAAACCGTAATATGCGATGAACTTCAAGAATTATTCATAATTATTGATTTTATCCCTTTATTATACTAATGTGAAAATAAAGGATCTGAGAATCAAAAACAATATTCAAAATATGGTTTTATAGAAATGAAATGATTTATATCATACTCATCATCATATTTTTAGAATTTGTATAATTAATTTTTGATAAGATGTTGATGTTTGCATTTAAATCTTGCTATATTGAAATAGCCAGGAATAAATTGCAAAAAGTTAATTATATCCCGTTTTATTAGTAATCTGAAAACAAATGAAATAAAAAATTTACATACGATACATACTTTTCGTGAAGTTCTCACTTCGTTATTTTTTGGATATCAGATCTACAAAATGTTTTTAGTCAGTAGTAGTAGTAAGTGAGAGAACGAGAAAATAGATAGATAGATAGATAGATAGATAGATAGAGCGAGAGAGAGAGAGAGAGAGAGAGAGAGAGAGAGAGAGAGAGAGAGAGAGAGAGAGAGTTGGAGAGACCGAGATATATATTTGGCGTTGCTTCTATGTTCTGATATATAAAAATCATTTACACATTATTGAAATCAATACGACGAATTCTTGAAGATTATTAAAAAGTCTATGTATTATATTGAGAATTCTTACTAATGTGAAAAATAAATGAGATGATTATTATAGAAAAGCTAGTCGTTTTGCTTTTATTTATTAAAATGCATAAATCTTCAAGAATTGATTACGCATTATTAATTTAAACATGAACAACTCCACAACCGTAAATTAAAATATTTGCATTTTTTATTTTCCTGAACTAATGTGAAAACGAATGAGATAAAATTGTAAAATATCATTGAAATATTTATTCTATTATTGATTGAATTCTTATTTTATTTACAGCGGCATCGTCACCTGCAAGTAAGTTTGTTTCTTTACCTATTAAACATATTCATAGTATGGATTTATAGAATGGAAATAAATCCTGAAATTATGTTCTTTCTATAATAAAAAGTGTGGGAACTTGGTGCCCGTCTAGTAGCACGAGTAAATATATGTGGTCAGGGAACCAATAAAAATAGTTCGTCAGAGCAGTTGTCATGGAAATGCTTGTAGAAAATAAGAGGGAGGCCAGATTGCGTAGGTGAGAATGTGACTGATTCCAGCTGCTATGTCAGGATTGATTACATTGTAGATATTTTTTTTGGTTTTGTCGATAATTTTGAGATGAATAGCATAAAAACCAGACCACTTATGGCAACAGTATTCAATGCACGAATAGATGGTATGTTTATAAATTTGCAAAATGAATTCTTATGAGAATGATTTTGCTGGTCCAACACGTGACCTAACATTCCTAGCAGCAGATGCAGCTAAGGGGTTCAATATAGTGATTCCGTGAGAACGATTACGGACGAAGAGGTGAAGTGTGTTGATCTCTGGGAGACTAGCATTATCCATTCTGATGGTAAGCAGAAAAGTTTGTCTATGGTGGTTACAAGAGAGCAGCGTTCTTTTGGAGGCATTGAAATTTGCAAAATTTATAGGGTTAAATTATTGCATCTCAAGCAAGATACTAATTTTAATTACAGATCATATTTTTTTAAGATTGAACGTGAATCTGGCGTCTTTAGTGAGCAGAAATAACTATAGAAACACTAGTAGATAATTGGCAGTTGACGATGCATATAAATATTTAGAGATCGGAGGCAGCATTGAAGCAAGTAACCAAAAGTTACCTATATAAGTGAGAATTGCCAGAAAGAGTGATATGTAAATCAATTTAGAATGAAAATTCTTGCACATATTTGCTAAGCTTGTTGTACAGTTAAATGCATGCAGTCGGAGAATCGCGAACAACAATGTATTCTCAAGAAGAATTTCTTGGAATAATTTAAAAAAATATTCTGTATGATTTGTTTCAAACCGATAATTCGTAGAAAAACGTAAAATATGATTGAAACGTTTTTGCTTATATCTTGCTTCTTTTAGAATGTGAAAATATAAGCAATAGTATTTCAAATTCGATAATTTTTTATTCTAGAAATGAAACAATGGATATTTTGTTTTCACTGTGAAAACAAGACTAGTAATTTCTTAATTATTAAACATATTCATACAATGGTTTTAAACAAGGAAGTTAAATATGTTGCTATATTATTTCTATGAATTTTTTTTACAAAATATGTAAACGTTTTATGAAAATCCAGTAGTTTTCCCAAATCACAATATGCAATGATTTTCAAAAACTATTCATAATTATTTTTCATATTGAGTTCCTATAGTAATGTAAATAATGAATGAAATAAAAATTAAAATCAATATTCAAAATATGCTTTTAAAGAAAGGAAATGATTCTTTATATCAAATTTTTCATACTTTGAGAATATGTATAAATAATTATAGATAAGGTTTTGGTGTTTGCATTTAAATCTTACTAGAAATGGTGAAGAATTTCTTGATAAAAATTAATTATATTATGTTTTATTAGTTATGTTAAGACGAATGAAATAAAATTTTAAATAAGATACATACTGCTCGTGAAGTTAATACGTGGTTGTTATTTAAATGACAGGTCAAGAAAATATCTTCAGTCAGTAATAATATTAATTGAGATGATATATATATATATATATATATATATATATATATATATATATATATACAGAGAGAGAGAGAAGCGAGAGATCTATTTGGCGTTGCTTCTAAATTGAAATAGAAATCTTCAAGAATTATTTACACATTATTATTAAAGAATTCTTTAACATTATTAAATATTTATGCATTATATTGCGATTCTTTACTTATGTAAAAAATGAATGAGATTAAAATTATAGAAAAGCTTGTCGGTTTCCCTTTATTTCATAATATGTATAAATCTTCAAGAATTAATTACGCATTATTCTATTAACATTCTTCAACCGTTAAGAAAAATTATGCATTATTTTGTGTTTTTTTACTAATGTAAAAATGAATGTAAATAAAAATGTAAAATATGATTTAAATATTTATTCCATTAATGACTGAATTCTTATTTTTTTGCAGGTGTTGGGAAAAATGGACGTAAGCTTGTTTGTTTACCTATTAACTTATTTACTTATTAATAGTATAGTTATATAGAATGGAAATAAAATCTGATATTATATTCCTTCTATGATATATTTCACTATATATATAACGGTCCTTATAGGACAAACTATTAAGAATTGATTGTAAATCCTAACAAATAGAAATATTTAAAAATTATTTGGAAATTAATTTTTATGTTGCTTTTCTATAGCTATGGGAAACAATGATAATGCTCAATATTAGAATGTCAATGTTCAGTGCAAAAGCCAGGAGATTTAAGTTATAATGATTAAGTTGAATGCCAAGGTAGATAAAGAGAAAGAACGGGAGCCGACTGGCAACTGTAGATTAGGATCCTCGACGAACGAGGAGAAAAATGGGTTTAATGTTGCGCAGCAAATCACTAAGTAATAATTAACACCTGGTTTCGAGATCACACGCGACGTCTATGGACAAGGAGAAGTCCAGGAGGTGACACGAAAAGCCAAATAGACTACATAACCATAAACAGGAGATTCATAAATGCAGTGGTTTAATGCAAAACCTATCCAAGTGTCGTTAGTGGAAGCGACTACCCACCAGACATCTGCAAACTAAGGCTGAAATTTCGGAGAATAAATCAGCCTAGTGCAGAACCAATCCAACATGCTCGAGAATGACTTCAACCTGCAGAACAAATACACTAACAGCGTGAAAACAAATACGAAAAACAAATTAGAAATAGAAATTCGAAGTAGGACTCATTACAAACAGTATTTAATGAACAGACGAATGTTATGTTTATAAATTTGCAAATTGGTCTTTTATGAAAAAAATTTTGCTGGCATGACACAGTGACCCAACATTCCTAGCAGTATATGTTGCGAAGGGTTTGATGTCGTGATTCCATTTAAACGATTACGGACAAAGATGTGAAGTGTGTTGGTCTTTGGGAGACTAGCGTCATCCGTAATGATGGTAAGCAGAAAAGCTTGTCTATGGTGGTTAAAGAAGAGCAGCTTCCTTTTAGAAGGATTAAAAGTTGCAAAATTTATAGGGTTAAATCATTACATCTCAAGCAAGATACTAATTTTGTTTAGAGACTAGTGTTTGCTAAGATTGAGCGAGGCATTAGTTAGTAAAATTATTGTAAAAACAATAGTAGATGATTTGCAGTTGACGTTGCATATAAATATTTAAAGATCGGAGGTAGCATTAAAGCAAGTAACCGAAAGTTTCATTCATAATCGAATATTGCGATAAAGAGAGATACGTAAAATAATTTAGAATTAAAATTGTGGCACATATTTGTGAAGCTTGTAGTACACATCAATTCATGCCGTCGAGGAACCGCGACATAGCATTCTCAAGAAGAATGTACTAAAATTACTTGTAGAAATACCTATGTGGTTTGTTTCGAAATCATAGTTTCTTACAAAACCTTAAAACTTTTTAATAGTTTTTAATTTTATCTTGCTTCTTTAATAATGTGAAAGTATATGCGATAAAGTTAAAATACAATGGAATTTTTATTGTATAAATAAGTCAATTTTAGTTTTGTTTTCAGTGAAACAGGCAAAACCAGTAACTCCTTATTTATTAAACATATTCATACGATCGTTTTAGACATTGTAGATAATTCATGATGCTATACTGTCATTATATAATATTTTTACAATATGTATAAATCTTCATAGAAATTCCCGTGATATTTTTTTCTAAATCATAATATGCAATGATTTTCAAGAATTATTCATAATTATTGATTATATCTCTCTACTATAATAATATGAAAATATATGAGATAAAAATTAAAAATAATATTCAATATATGGTAATATAGAAAAGAAATGATTATTTATATTCTATTTTCATCATATTTTTAGCATAATTATAATTATATACAAGATTTTAGCGATTGCATTTAATCTGACAGTATTGAAATAGTCAGAATTTTTGTTCCAAAAATTAATTATATCATGTTTTATTATTTATGTGAAAACAAATGAAATAAAATGTTAAATATTATACATATTGTTCTTGAAGTTGACACGTGGTTATTTACATGACAGGTCGAGAAAGTGTTTTCAGTCAGCAATAGTAGTAACAGAGATAATAAAAGAGAGGGAGAGATAGATAGATAGATAGATAGATAGAGAGAGAGAGAGAGAGAGAAAAGTGGGAGAAATTGAGAGTTCTATTTGGCGTTGCTTCTAAATTGTAATAGAAATGTTCAGGAATTATTTATCAACACGAAGGATTTTTCAACATTTTTAAATATCTATGCATTATATTGAAATTCTTTACTAAAGTGAAAAATGAATGTAATAAATATTATAGAAAACCTTGACGGTTTGCTTTTATTTCATAATTTGCACGAATCTTCAAGAATTAATTACTCATTATTGATTTTAACATAAAAAGACTTCAACCATTAAGACAAAATTATGCATTATTTTGTGTTTCTTTATGAATGTGAAGATGAATGAGATAAAAATGAAAAATATGATTGAAGTATTTATTCTATTAATGACCCAAATTTTATTTTATTTACAGAGAATGTGACAAACGGACGTAAGTTTGTTTCTTTACCTATTAACCATATTGATAGAATGGTTTTATAGAATTTGAATAAATCCTGATTTTATATTCTTTCTATGATATGTTTTTCTATATATATAAAGATCTTTATAGGAAAGCTATCAAAATTTGATTGTAAATCCTAATAAATAGAAATCTTTAAAAATTAATTTAAAATTAATGATTATATCTCGTTTCTTTAGTTATGTGGAAATGAATAAAATAAAAAATTACAATGACAAGGCTCAGTGCAACATCCAAAAAATTATAATAATAATGGGTTTCTTGAATGCCGAGGTAGGTAATTAGAGGTGAAAGGGAGGCGCCCGGTAACTATGAATTAAGAATCTGCAATGAACGAGGAGAAAAATGGGTAAAAAAATGCACCGCATATTACCAGGTAAAAACTTAGATCAGGTTTCAAATAAACCCATGACGTCTATGGATGTGGAGAAGCCCAGGAGGCGACACGAAAAACCAAATAGACTACATGACCATAAACATGAGATTCAGAAATACAGTGTTTCAATGCAAAACCTATCCAAGTGCCGACTGTAGAAGAGATTACCTCCCAGACATCTGCAAACTAATATTTGTGAAGCTTGTAGTACACATCAATTCATGCCGTCGAGAAACCGCGACAGAGCATTCTCAAGAAGAATGTACTAAAATTGCTTGTAGAAATACCTGTGTGGTTTGTTTCGAAATCATAGTTTCTTACAAAACCTTAAAACTTTTTAATAGTTTTTAATTTTATCTTGCTTTTTTAATAATGTGAAAGTATATGCGATAAAGTTAAAATACAATGGAATTTTTATTGTATAAATAAGTCAATTTTAGTTTTGTTTTCAGTGAAACAGGCAAAACCAGTAACTCCTTATTTATTAAACATATTCATACGATCGTTTTAGACACTGTAGATAATTCATGATGCTATACTGTCACTATATAATATTTTTACAATATGTATAAATCTTCATAGAAATTCCCGTGATATTTTTTCTAAATCATAATATGCAATGATTTTCAAGAATTATTCATAATTATTGATTATATCTTTCTACTATAGTAATATGAAAATAAATGAGATAAAAATTAAAAACAATATTCAATATATGGTAATATAGAAAACAAATGATTATTTATATTCTATTTTCATCATATTTTTAGCATAATTATAATTATATACAAGATTTTAGCGGTTGCATTTAATCTGACAGTATTGAAATAGTCAGAATTTTTGTTCCAAAAATTAATTATATCATGTTTTATTATTTATGTGAAAACAAATGAAATAAAATGTTAAATATTATACATATTGTTCTTGAAGTTGACACGTGGTTATTTACATGACAGGTCGAGAAAGTGTTTTCAGTCAGCAATAGTAGTAACAGAGATAATAAAAGAGAGGGAGAGATAGATAGATAGATAGATAGATAGATAGATAGAGAGAGAGAGAGAGAGAGAGAGAGAGAGAGAGAGAAAAGTGGGAGAAATTGAGAGTTCTATTTGGCGTTGCTTCTAAATTGTAATAGAAATGTTCAGGAATTATTTATCAACACGAAGGATTTTTCAACATTTTTAAATATCTATGCATTATATTGAAATTCTTTACTAAAGTGAAAAATGAATGTAATAAATATTATAGAAAACCTTGACGGTTTGCTTTTATTTCATAATTTGCACGAATCTTCAAGAATTAATTACTCATTATTGATTTTAACATAAAAAGACTTCAACCATTAAGACAAAATTATGCATTATTTTGTGTTTCTTTATGAATGTGAAGATGAATGAGATAAAAATGAAAAATATGATTGAAGTATTTATTCTATTAATGACCCAAATTTTATTTTATTTACAGAGAATGTGACAAACGGACGTAAGTTTGTTTCTTTACCTATTAACCATATTGATAGAATGGTTTTATAGAATTTGAATAAATCCTGATTTTATATTCTTTCTATGATATGTTTTTCTATATATATAAAGATCTTTATAGGAAAGCTATCAAAATTTGATTGTAAATCCTAATAAATAGAAATCTTTAAAAATTAATTTAAAATTAATGATTATATCTCGTTTCTTTAGTTATGTGGAAATGAATAAAATAAAAAAATTACAATGACTAGGCTCTCAGTGCAACATCCAAAAAATTATAATAATAATGGGTTTCTTGAATGCCGAGGTAGGTAATTAGAGGTGAAAGGGAGGCGCCCGGTAACTATGAATTAAGAATCTGCAATGAACGAGGAGAAAAATGGGTAAAAAAATGCACCGCATATTACCAGGTAAAAACTTAGATCAGGTTTCAAATAAACCCATGACGTCTATGGATGTGGAGAAGCCCAGGAGGCGACACGAAAAACCAAATAGACTACATGACCATAAACATGAGATTCAGAAATACAGTTTTTCAATGCAAAACCTATCCAAGTGCCGACTGTGGAAGAGATCACCTCCCAGACATCTGCAAACTAAAGGTGAAACTTCGGAGAATCAATCAGTCTAGTGCTGCACCAAGACTTCATAAAGCACGCTCGTGAATGACATCAATTTGCAGAAAGAATACACTGACAGCGTGAAAAACAATTACGAAGAACAAATTGGAAAAGGAAACTCGAAATGGGACTCACTAAAGGAAGCGCTAGTGACATCATTAAACAATATTGCCCCAAAGGAAATCAGACGCAGAAGAAAAATCTAGTAGATGACTGAAGAGATTTTGACATGAAGCAAAGGAAACAGAAATTGATGCATAAATATGGAATAGAATACAGAAAATTACACAAGGAAATAAGGAGCAAATATAGACAGGCTAAAGCGAAATAGCTTAACAACAAATGTGCTGAAGTAGACAGATTGAGCAGGACTAATAAAGCAGACATGCATAAAGAAATAAGAGAATTGACAGAACAAAAATCTGCTCCTCAACAGGATGTATGAAATCAAAGGATGGAACGATCATGTTAGAGGAGGAAATATTCCAGCGATGGGAAGAATATATAAAAGATCTTGTCCACGACAAGAGAAAGTAACCGATAATGCACAAAGATGAGAACGGGTCGGATATATTAAAGTTCGAAGTGTAGGCCGCAATAGACAAAGTGAATAAAAACAAAGCAGCTTGACCAGAGGACATTGTAATAGAGTTGCTGATAGCCCTGGAAGAATTCGGCGTAGAGAAAATTACAGAAGTAATAAGTGAAATTTACAATAGTTGTGTAATAGCAGACGGTCTAAGCAAGTCAATTTTCATATCACTGCCTAAAAAGTCAATTACAAATGAGTGCGAACTCTACCAAACAATCAGTTTAATGAGCGACATTACAAAACTGATCCTCCGAATCCTGATGAATAGAGCGAGAAGTAGAATCAGGCCAGAGATAGGATACGAACAGTGTAGGCTCGTCACAGACACTGATACAAGGAACGCCATATTGATGATAAGGATGCAATATAAAGGAAGACAGACTTGAACGTGTTTTTCATCGATTATGCGAAGGCGTTCAACAAAATACGCCACAAAAATTGATGGAGATGCTCAGCAGACTCGACATATTTGGGAATGACATAAGAATAATAAAGAATCACTACTGCTTTCATAGTAGACACAGAGATCTGAAGGCGAATTGGCATGATGAAGGACGCATTCCAGCAACTGAGTAGTTGGAATTTCACTAGAAATAAAGAAGAGAGTACTGGATTGCTATGTGATGTCAGAATCATGACTAAATAAATCAGAAATGACCCTAAACCAGTTAAATCCAAACCACCTAAACCCATTAACCTTTCCTTCACTAATATCCGGGACATTCATACTTACTTTCCGAGTGTAGAAGCGTTCCTGCATGAAAAGTCCCCTGACATCCTTGCGCTCTGCGAAACTAACCTCAACTCAGCTATTCCCTCCTCTGACCTCTTCATCCCTGGTTATCTTCCCCTTTTAAGGAAGGATTCCACTGTCCACATGCATGGGCTGGGTGTCTATGTCAGCGAACACCTCCCCATAGCTAGGGTGACTATCACTCGAATCTACTGACCACCAATACATATGTCTCCGCCTGTCTCTCCTCAGTTCGGTTAGTTACCTATTCTTTCTTTATCGTTCTCCCTCCTCTCCTGACTGCTCCTTACTAGATAGCATTGCTGACGACATAGATAAGGCTATTTCCTATCACCCATTCGCCCACATATTTGTATTTGGAGACCTCAATGCCCATCACTCTGAGTGGCTTGAAAACGCCGTTACTGATCCAGCGGGCATTCACGCCATGAACTTTACTATTTCCCAATCCCTTACGCAAGTGGTGGACTTCCCCACTCGCTTCCCAAGCACTCCCTCGGGTCATTCCTCACTACTAGATATATGTTTCACCTCTGCGCCTGACGCCTGTCAAGTCTCGCAGCTTTGCCCTCTCGGCAACTCCGACCACGCTGTAGTCTCTTTCAGTATTTCTTTTCAATCTCACTCCCCCCAGGAGCCCCCTAACTATAGGACCTTCTACCTCTACCAAAAAGCTGACTGGGATGCCTTTCGCGAGTTTCTCTGCGACGTCCCTAGAGGAAAAGTGTTCGACCTATCAGTTGATGACTGTGCCTCTGAGGTCTCGTCATGGGTGAAAGCTGGCATTGATGCCTTCATACCCACCAGGAAGTATTGCTTAAAACCTCATTCCTCTCCGTGGTTCTCTCCGGCCTGCTCAGCCGCTATTGCCCACAGGAACCATTACTTCCGTCTATTCCGGAGACAGTCAACTGATCACAATAGGCGCCTGTTCACATCTGCTCGCAATGAGTGCAAGAGAACCCTAAATGACGCCAAACAGTTGTTTGCTGAGAGAATGCGACAGCACATAGCTGACCGCAAGTTCGGCTCCAAGGACTATTGGAGGATTTGTAAACGAGTGCTCAACAATAGGAAATCCTCAATACCTCCTTTAATCCATGTATTTGAGGTTCTCACGTCATCTGCGGACAAAGCTGAGTGCTTTGCCCATAGATTCTCATCCAACTCCACATTCGACTCGTCCGGAGTACACCCACCCGACTTCCCTATTAGAACTGAGGCCAAACTGCACGACGTATATATTACCCCGACAGTAGTATCCAGAGTAATTTCAAAACTCGACCCCCATAAGGCGTGTGGAGACGATGGAATCCCGGTGATAGTCCTTAAGAGGTGTGCTCCTGAACTTTCCCCTGTCCTCTCTAAACTATTTAACTACTGCCTTTCTGCTTCCTGCTTTCCTGCATGCTGGAAGTTCTCTTCAGTTGTTCCTGTATTTAAAAATTGTGGTGAACCCTCGGACCCATCCAACTATCGCCCTATCAGTCTTCTACCGATATTCGGGAAAGTATTCGAGGCTATAATCAATGCTGAAATAGTTCATCATCTCACCGCCCACAAACTGTTCTCCGACAGGCAATATGGATTCCGCTTTGCCAGGTCCACGGCCGACCTGCTAACAACCGTAACGGAGTACATGCTACAGGCCCTTGAGGAGTCTGACGAGGCTCGCGCGGTTGCTCTGGACATCTCCAAGGCATTCGACAGGGTTTGGCACTCTGGCCTCCTATGCAAACTACGCGGTTATGGTATTACCGGTCGCCTGCTTGACCTAATCCAATCTTTCTTAAATAACCGCAAAATGAAGGTCGTTCTGAATGGGCGTGCCTCTTCGTCCTACAGCACGAATGCTGGTGTCCCACAGGGCTCTATCCTAGGCCCGACGCTCTTCCTTATTTACATCAACGACCTCCCAGATGAGATCAAGTCCCAAGTAGGCATCTACGCAGATGACACTACAGTATACTCCCGCACCAGTAAGAAACCTGTCGTGGCGGTCAGACATAATCTCGCTGCTGACCTTGAACGGGATCTATACTCTGTGGTGAACTGGGGCAAGAAGTGGCTTGTCAACTTCAATTCATCTAAGACCAAGCTGTTGTCTGTCAACCATTACAGGCAACCTCTCCTGCCTCCCATAAGCATGGACCAAGCGATTCTCCCAGAGAGTAATACGCTACGCCTCCTCGGACTTACCCTGTCCTCAGACCTCAAATGGAACCAGTATATTGAATCCATAGCCAAATCTACTGCTAAGAAGGTTGGGTTACTATGTCGATGCAGGATGTTTTTTCCACCTGAATCCATCCTGCATATATACAAGTCAACCATTCGTCCGTGCACGGAGTACTGCTGTCATTTATGGTCAGGTGCCCCTGCCGTTCTCCTCAGTGTTCTTGACAGGCTCCAAAGGAGAGTCTGTAATGTGATAGGTACTGATCTGGCGGCTCGACTGCAGCCACTTCCCCATCGTCGAAATGTGGCCTCCCTTTGTCTGTTCTATAAATACTTTCATGGCTTCTGCTCAGACGAACTTAAGTCACTGATGCCTCCTCAACAGGTGTTTACTCGTGCAACCAGACTGGCAACTGGGTCCCACCCATTCACAGTCAGGTTAGCCAAATGCAGACGACAATTCTACTCCTGCAGCTTCTTCTCTCGCACTTCACGCCTGTGGAACTCGCTCCTGTATTCTTGCTTTCCTGACGGTTACAACCTCCAGAAATTTAAATGCAAAGTCAATACTCATCTACTAACCACTGGACTCTAGCTCTTTCCCCACTCCCGTATAATCTTTTCTTTCTCTCCACCTATGTATCTGTCATCGCACCTGCTTTCTCAGCTTTCTATTGTTCCTTTCTAACTAGTTTGTACTCCTCACTCTTTTCTAATTAATCTTTCTACATTTATGTAGCCCCCTGCACATCAGTGGCGTTTCCGCCTTGCTCGGGGTGAAATGATTTTTAAAAAAAGTTCTTTAATATGGCAGCGAATGCTGGACAATATCATCAAAGATGAAAAAAACTTGAAGGAGGTTAAATGTGGTTCTATAGAAGAATGCTGCGGATATCATGGATCGAGCATGGGAGCAATGATGAGGCGTTGGAAAGGATGGAAACGAAAAGGAAATTAATATTGAGCATCAGGAAGAGACAACTAAAGTTCCTAGGACATGCAATGAGGAGGAGGGTATGTAGAGCATGATACTAACAGGCCAGATAGAAGGAAAAAGTGACAGAGGAAAGCAAAGGATAACTTATTTTAAGGGCCTGAACCAGGTGGATGACAGAACGGGGTTGCATAATGTAACAGAAAAAAAGCGTGCTAAGAGCCTCCACGGATAGGGTGACGTGGAAGGCCATGATAGCCTACGTCTGGAAAGGATAAGGCACATAGAAAAAAGGACATAGCGTCCGTGAAATTTCCACGTGTTAGTTTGTCAGAGTTTACATCGGCACATTGCTGTTTGACAGTACTAGTAGTAGTAAGAGTTGTATAAGAGACAATGTGATACAGAGAGATAGAGAGATAGATTTTATTCCAAGCGTCCACCGAGGTAAGAACCATGGACGGATGACATTGTATCGTCTCTTGGCTAATCGGAAAACTGATATAAATTTCTGATATTATGTTCTCTCTGTGATAAATTTTATTTATAAAAGCAAAATATTAAGAGCGAAATCTGAAGTGAATTAGATACATAAAATTATTTTTTAATCAGTTTTATCGTCATTTTATCCCAAGCAAGGCAGGACCGCCACTGGTGTGCAGCGGCTCACTATGAGAGAAAAACAAGTTACAGGAGTTCTCGAAAAATTATAAGAGAAGGACGGGAATCAAGGAAAAGATTGCAATTGACTTTTGTTTTAAACTTTAAAGAATGAAGCTATCAAGGAAGCGAACCAATGAAAAGCATTCCTACGAACGAAAAATACGTGAAAAGTAACTGTTAGAGTAGAAGATAAGGTTACATTTAACTATTTCGATGGTAAAAGTGGGGTAACTTGAGGCTCATCTAGTCGCATGAGTAAATATGCATGCTCAGAGAATCAGGCAAAAAAGCTTGTCAGAGCAGTTTCCATGAAAATATTTACAGAAAGGCAGAAAGAAGCCACATTGTGCTGGTGAGAATGTAAGTAAAATCAAGCTGCTAAGTCAGGATTGATTATATTGTAGATACTCTTGAATTTTGTCGATAATTTTAAGATGAATAGCAGTAACACCCGATCATTTATGGCTACAGTATTCAAAGCATGGACAAATACTATGTTTATAAATTTGGAAAATGGACTCTAATGACTCTAATGAAAAAATCTTGCTGGCCCAACGCAGTGACTTAACATTCCTAACAGTAGATGCAGCTAACGGGTTTGATGTAAAGATTACATTTGAAATTATTTGAAGGAGTACGGACAAAGAGGCGATATCTGTTGCTCTCAAGAAGACGAGCGTCATCCATTTTGAGTTTACGCAGGAAAGTTACTCAATGGTGGATAAAGGAGAGCATCCTCATTTTGGAGGCATTATAATTTTGCAAAATCTATTGAGTTGAATAATTAAATCTCAAGGAAGGTAATAATTTCGATTTTTTATTAAAAATTAATTTTATCACGTTTTACTAGTTATGTGAAAACTAATGAAATAAAAAATATTAATTTATGATACATACTGTTCGTGAAGTTCACACGTCGTTGTTTTTTAGATGACATGTCGTCAAAGTATAACTGAGATAATGAGATAGATAGATAGATAGATAGATAGAGAGAGAGAGAGAGAGAGAGAGAGAGAGAAAGCTAGAGATCTATTTGACGTTGATTCTAAATTCTAATAGGTAGAAATTTGCAAGAATTATTTACACATTATTTATATCAATACGAAGAATTCTTCAACATTATTAAATATCTAAGCATTATATTGAGATTCTTTTACCAATGTTAAAAATGAATGAGGTAAAAATTATACAAAATGTCGGTTTGCTTTTATTTCATAATATGCATAAATCTTCAAGAATTAATTACACATTATTTATTTTAACAAGAAAAAATCTTCACCTATTAAGAAAAAATTATGCTTTATTTTGTGTTTCTTTACGAATGTGAAAATGAATGAGATAAAAATGAAAAATAAAATTTAAATATTTATAATATAAATGAGTGATTTTTCATTTTTTTTTGCAGATGGTGGGATAAACGGAAGTAAGTTTGTTTATTTACCTACTAACCTTATTCATAGTACGGTTTTATAGAATGGAAATAAATTCTGATATTATATTATTTCTAGATATTTTACTATATATGTAACGATCTTTATAGGAAAGCTACTAATATTTAATTGTAAATCCTAATAAATAGTAATTTCAAAAACGATTTGTAAATCAATTATTATATCACGAGTCTTAAGTTATGTGAAAATGAACAAATAAAATATGACAATGCCGAGGTTCAGTGCAAAAGACAATAAATTAGAATCATAATGGGTGATTTGAATGCCAAGGTAGATAAAGAGAAAGAACGGGAGCCACCGGCAACTTCGAATTAGATATCCGCGACGAAGGAGAAAAATGGGTCCAATAGTGCAAAGCAAATGAATAGGTACTAACTAACAACTGGTTTCAAGATCACACACAACGTCTATGGACATGAAGATGACCAGGAGGTGACACGAAAAATCAAATAGACTCCATAACCGTAAACAGAAGATTCAGAAATGCAGTTGTTTAATACAGAATCAATCCAGGTGTCTATTGTAGATGCAACCACCTCCCAAATATCTGCAAACTTTGAGTGAAACTCCGGAGAATGAAGAAGCCTAGTGCAGCACCGATCAAACACGCTCGAGAATGACCTTACCCTGCAGAAAAATATACTAACAGTGTGACAGACAAATACAAAGAGCAAATTGAAAAAAGTAAACTCAAAATGGGACTCACTAAAGGTAGCGCTAGTGATATCAGCAAACAACATTGCCCCAAAATAAATCAAAAGAAGAAAAAAAAGTGGATGATTGAAGAGATTCTCGACATGATGCAAAAGAGACATAAAATGATGCCAAGACATGGAATGATAAACAGGGTAATAAGGAGCAAATACAGCCAGGCTAAAGAGGAATGGCTCAACAACAAATGTGCTGGAGTAGAGAGATTGAGAAAGACTTACATAAAGAATTAATAGAACTGACAAGACAAAAGATCTGCTCATCAACAGGATGTACAAAATCTAAGGATAAAACGATCATATTGGGGAAAAAGAAAATACTCCAGTGATGGGAAGAATATATAAAACATCTTTCCCACGACAAGAGAAAGCAACCGATAATACACGAAGATGAGGACGGACCGGATATACTAAAAACAGAAGTGAAAGCTGCAATGGCCAACCTGGATAGAAACAATGCAGCTGGACCAGACGGCATTGCAATAGAGCTGCTGATAGCCCTGGGAGTATTTGACGTAGTGTAAATTACAAAAATAATAAATGAAATTTTAACAGTTGTGTAATACCAGACTACCTAAGCAAGTCGTTTTTCATAGCAGTACCTACGAAGCCAGGTGCAAAAAAATGCGAACTCCACCGAACTATCAGTTTAATTAGCCACATTTAAAAATGAATCATCCGAATCCTAAAGAATAGAGCGAGAAGCAGAATCAGGCCAGAAATAGGACAAGAACAGTGCGGGTTCGTCAAAGACACTGGAACAAGGAACGTAATATTTTTTATTAGGAGGCTCTCTGAAAGAGCAATACAAATGAAGAATGGGTGTACATGTGTTTTATCGATTATGCGAAGGTATGGAACTCAACAGATATATCAAGATAGAAAGGGGCGTAATACAAAGCTGTGTCTTTTCAGCGGATCAATTTATCTCGTAGAGCGAGACTATTCTGAAGACACTAGATGTTATGCCAGAATTTGTTATTGGAGGTCACAATTTGAACAACATAAGGTACGCAGTTGATACAGTTATGATAACAGAGACGGAAAGGAAACTACAAGATCTCCTACAGAAGATAACTAAAGAGAGTGACAAGAAAGGACTACAAATAAACTGCAAGAAAATCGAATGCATAGTCATCAGGTAAAAGAGCAGATCAAAATGCCCAAAACAGATGGGGGATACCAAAATCAAGCAGGTACTAAAATTTTAATGCCTGGAAAGTGTTCTAACAGAAGACAGTGCGATACAGATATCCGAAGGATAATTGGAATGGCGAAGAACGCATTCCAGAATATGAGTAGAGTATTAAGAGACAGGAAAATTTCAGTAGAAACAAAGAAGAGTGTACTGGATTGCTATGTTATGTCCGTTCTTCAATATGGCAGTGAATACTGAACAATATTATCGAAGATAAAGAAAAAACTTGAAGCGACTGAAATGTGGTTCTACAGAAGGATGCTACAGTTATCATGGATCAATCATGTGAGCAATGATGAGATTTTTGAAAGGATGAAAACGAAAAGGAAATTAATTCTGAGCATCAGGAAGAAACAGTTAAAGTTCCTGGGACATGTAATGAGGAAGAATGGTATGGAGAACCATACAGAACCATAACAGGCCAGATAGAGGGAAGGAGAGACAGTGGAAAGTTAGTAACGTACTTGACTGGCCTGAGCGGATGGACGACAGAACGGGGGTTGTGTGGTGTAACAGGAGAAAGCGTGCTAAGAGGCACCAGGAATAGGGAAACTTGGAAGATCATGATCGCCTATGTTCTGAAAAGGGACGAAGCACAGGACTGCCACTGGTATGCAGCGGCTCACTGTGAGAGAAAAACAAGATAAAAGAGTTCTCAAAAAAGTGTAGGAGAAGGAAGGGAATCAAGTAAAAATTTGCAAATGACCTTTGATTTAAACTGTTAAAGATTGAAGCTATCAAGAAAACGAGCAAATGGAAGGGATTCAAACAAACAAAAAATACGTGAAAAGAAACTGTTAGAGTAGAAGATAAGTTTACATTTAACTACTTCAATAGTAAAAGGTTGGGACCTTCAGGTTCATCTAGTCGCATGAGAAAATATATTTTGTCAGAGAATCACAAAAATAGCTCGTCAGAGTAGTTGCCTTGAAAATACTTACAGAAAAGACAGAGGAAAGCCGGTGAAAAGGTAACTGAAGTCCAGCTGCTAAGTCAGGATTGATTATTTTGTAGATATTCTTCTGGATTTTACCGATAATTTTAAGATGAATAACAGGAACACACGACCTCTTGTGGCAACATTATTCAATGCAAGGACGAATGGTATGTTTATAAATTTGAAAAATGGACACTAATGAAAAAATTTTGCTGGCTTGACACAGCAACCCAACATTCCTAACAGCAGATGCAGGAAGGGGTTCGATGTAGTGGTTACATTTGAAATAAATTTAAAGAAAACTGACAATGAGGCGATGTGTGTTGCTCTCTAGGAGACTTGCGTCATTCATTCTGAGTTTACGCAGAAAGTTACTCTATGGTGATTAAAGGAGAGCATCTTCAGTTTGGAGGCATTATTATTTTGCAAAATTTATTGGGCTGAATCATTGCATCTCAAGGAAGATACTAATTTTGATTAGAGACCAGAAGTTGCTAAGATTGAACGAGAATGTGGTGACTTTAATGAGTAGAAATAACTATAAAAACAATAGTAGATGACGGGCAGTTGACGTTGCATATAAATATTTAGAGATCGGAGGCAGCATTGAAGCAAGCAACCGAAAGTTTCCTTCATGCGCAAGAATTGCGAGAAAGAGAGATATGTAAAACGATTTGAAACTAGAATTTTGGAACATATTGGCTAAGCTTGTAGTACAGTTAAGAAAATACGTATAAAACCTAAAAAATTATTTAAAAGTTTTTGATAATATCATGCTTCTTTAATAATGTGAAAGTATATGCGATAATATTTAAAATACGATGAAATGTTTATTGTATAAATGAATCAATTTTAATTTTATTTTCAATGGGAGAAGCAAGTGTAGTAACTTCTAAGTTATTAAACATATTCATATGATGGTTTTAGACAGTGGAGATAATTCATAATGCTATACTGTCTCTATGTAATATTTTTACTATATATACACATCTTCAGAGAAATGCCCGTGGGTTCATAATATGCAATGATATTCAAGGATTATTCATAATTATTGATTATATCACTTTACTTTAGTAATGTGAAAATAAATTAGATAAAATTTAAAAACAATATTTAAAATGTGGTTTTATAGAAAGGAAATGATTCTTTATATGTATTTTTCATCATATTTTTAGAATATGTATAAATAATTATAGATAAGATTTCGTTGTTTGCATTTAAATCTTACTATATTGAAATAGTCAAGAATTGCAAAAATTAATTATATCACGTTTTATTAGTAATGTGAAAACGAATGAAATAAAAATTTTAAATATGATACATACTGTTCGTGAAATTCACATGTCGTTATTTTTTGGATGTCAGATCGACAATGTGTTTTTATTCAGTAGTAGTAGTAGTAAGTGAGAGCATGAAAGAGAGATTGAGAGAGAGAGAGAGAGAGAGATTGAAAGAGAGATTGAGAGAGATAGAGTGAGAGAGAGAGAGATCTATTTGGCGTTGAATCTAATTCCTAATATATAGAAAACTTCAAGAATTATTTACACATTATTGATATCAATACGAATAATTCTTGAAGATTATTAAAAAATCTATGCGTTATATTGAGATGTTTTACTAATGTGAAAAATGAATTAGTTAAATATTATAGAAAATCTAGTCGGTTTGTTTTTATTTAGTAACACGCATAAACCTTTACGAATTGATTACGCATTATTGATTTAAACATGAAAAAAATTTCAACCGTTAATTAAAATTATACATTTTTCGTGCTTCTCTACTAATGTAAAAACTAATGAAATAAAATTGGAAAATATGATTGAATTATTTATTCTATTAATGATTGAATTCTTATTTTATTTACAGCGACTTCAGCACCTGCAAGTAAGTTTGTTTCTTTACTTATTAAACGTAATCATAGTATGGATTTATAGAATGGCAATAAATCCTGATATTATGTTCTTTTTATGATATATTTCAATAGATGTATATATATATATTTATATATATACACTTTGTATGAAAGTTGCTAAGGTTTGATTGTAAATTCTAATAAATAGAAATCTTCAAAAGTTTTTTGTAAATTACTGATTATATCACGTTTCTTTAGTTATGTGATCATAAATGAATATAGTCAAAAATTAAAATGATACATAGTGTCTGTGAAGTTTTCACGTGCTTCTTTGTCAGAGATTATATCGGCACATTGCTGTTTGACAGTAGAATTAGTAGTATAATATATATATATATATATATATATATATATATATATATACTATTTTTTTCTTTCAATTGTCTGCGAAGATGAAAACCATGCACAGGTGACTTTGGTTCGTCTCTAGACCAATCGGAAGACGACTCGCATCGTTAATATAATTCCTAATATTATTTTCTCTCACCTCCTCATATTTTCTTTATAAAAAAAGTTGGTGATAAAGCAAAATAGTAAGCGCGAAAAATGAAGTGAATTAGATACATAAAATTATTTTTAAATCTATTTTACAATCATTTTACCACAAGCAAGGCAATACCACCGCTAGTGTGCAGCGGCTCACTGTGAGAGAAAAACAAGATACAGGGGTTGTCGAAGAAACTAAAAGGGGAGGATGGGAATCAAGTAAAACATCACAATAGGCCTTGGATATAAACTTTTAGAGATTGTAGATATCAGGGAAAAGATTTCCACAATCAGGAAGTACGAGAAAAGAAACAATTAGAGCAGAAGTAATTACATTGACGCTTGTAGCACACTTAAATCGATTGAGGAACCACGACAAAGCATTCTCAAAAAACTTTCCTGGAATAATTTGTAGAAAACGTGTGGCTTATTTCGAAATAATAAAACCTGGAAAACCCAAAAATTGTTTAATAGTTTTTTTTTATTATATCTGGCTTCTTCTATAATGTGAAAGCATATGCGATAAAATCTAAAATAAGATGAAATTTTTATTCTATGAAGAATCAATTTTAATTTTATTTTTAGTGGGACAGGCAAGACTAGTAACTCCTTAGTTATCAAACATATTCATATGATGGTTTTAGACAATGCAGGTAATTCATGATGCGATATTCTATGTAATTTTTTACAATATATATAAATCTTCATAGAAAATCTCGTGGTTTTCATAATATGCAATGATCTTCAAGGATTATTCATAACTAACGGAACCCGTGGAATTTCCACGGAAGGATCATTATGATTTCCTGGAAAAAAATTACTTTGTCATACTACAAATGATAGTAACGTCTTCAAACATCAAGGTATTGCTTAATAAAATAACGACAACACAGAGTGTAATCTTATTAAAATATCTATAAAAGTAATGCCCATAACCAAAATACTGTAGATCATTTTGTGAGAGATGTTGAAAGAGAAAATGTATATTTTATTACTGAAAACTCATGGCTCCAGTGTCCATTGTAAACAGAAAAGACCACTGAGTAATGGCCAAGAGTGTAGAGGCTAGAAGTTTCGTTATTAGGTCGCAGGATACAACAAACCACCTATTTTTGCTATATTGTACATTACACACACTTATACGCACACAATTGCTGCTACAACCACCGGCTACTGCTACGGTAATGATATAGGTTCTCTCCTCCTACTCTCTCACTCTTCACTACCCTTCCGTTTGGCAAAGGTGACAGTAAGGTTGGGAGAGTAGTGTTTATAGATTATAAAAAGATAGAGGAGAAGGAAAAGCTCATGTAGAGAGAGTAAGTGTTATCTTTCTTCAGTGGCGTAACGGACGAAGCAACTAAGTAACTAAGTAGCTAACTAAGGAATGAACAAGCACTATTATTATATGATTACTGATTACATTACCATATTATTGTGAAAATGAATGAGATAAAAATTAAAAACACTATTCAAAATATGGTTTTATAGAAAGGAAATGATTCTTTATATCATATTCTTCATCGTATTTTTAGAATATGTATAAATAATCATAGATAAGATATTGGTGTTTGCATTTAAATCTTATTATATTGAAATAGTCAAGAATTAATTGCAAAAATTTAATTATATCACGTTTTATTAGTTATCTGAAAACGAATGAAATAAAAATTTAAAATATGATACTTACTGTTCGTGAAGGTTGTTTTTAGATGACATGTCGACAAAATGTCTTCACCCAGTAATAGTAGGAAATGAGATAATGAAAGAGATAGAGATAGATAGATAGATAGATAGAGAGAGAGAGAGAGAGAGAGAGAGAGAGGAGGAGAGAGGGAGAAAGCTAGAAATCTGTTTGGCGTTGCTTCTAAATTCTAATATATAGAAATCTTCAAGAATTATTCACACATTATTGATATGAATATGAAAAATTCTTCAACATTACTAAATATTTATGTATTATATTGAGATTCTTTACTAACGTGAACAATGAAATCTTCAAAAGTTATTTGTAAATTAATTATTAGTTTTTAGTTAAGAGAAAATGAAAAGTAAAATATTACAATGAAAAGGCTTAGTGCAAAAGCCATGGAATTAGAATCATAATGGGTAACTTGAATGCCAAGGTATATAAAGAAAGGGAACAGGAAATGACCGGCTACTTTGGATTAGGAATCAGCAAAGAACGAGAATAAAAATGGATCTAAACCCCAGCAGGCGACACGAAAAATCAAACAGACTACATAATCATGAACAGGATATTCAGAAATGCAGTAGTTTAATGCAAACCCATCCATGTATCAGCTGTGGAAGTGACCACCTCCCAGACATCTGCAAACTAAGGGTGAAACTCCGGAGAATAAAGAAGCCTAGTGCAGCATCCAGACTGCAATCCAAACACGCTCTAGAATGACCTGGATCTGCAGAAAGCATACACTAACAGCGCGAAAAACAAATACGAAGAACAAATTAGAAAAAGACACTCGAAATGGGACTCACTAAAGGAAGCGCTAGTGACATCAGCAAACAACATTGACCCAAAAGAAATCAGACGCAGAAGAAAAAACGAGTGGATGACTGAAAAGATTTTCGACATGATGCAAAGGAGACAGAAAATGGTGCCAAGACATGGAATGGAATACAGGAAACTACATAAGGAAATAAGGAGCAAATGCAGACAGGCTAAAGCGGAATAGGTCAACAACAAATGTGCTGAAGTAGAGAGATTGAGCAGGACTAATAAAGCAGACATGCATGAAGAAATAAGAGAACTGACAAGACAAAAATTGCCCCTCAGGAGGATGTATAAAATCCAAGGATGGGACGATCATATTGAAGAAGAAGGAAATACTCCAACAAAGGTAAAAACATATAAAATGTCTTTTCCACGACAAGCGAGAGCAACCGAAAATACACAAAGATGATGACGGACTGAAAATATTAAAGTCTGAAGTGAAAGCTGCAATAACCCAACTGAATAGGAACAAAGCAGCTGGACCAGATGGCATTATAATAATTTTGCTGATATCCCTGGGTTTATTCGGCTTAGAGAAATTTACAGAAATAATAAATGAAATTCATAATAGTGGTATAATACCAGACGAGCTAAGCAAGTCGATTTTCATATCACTGCTTAAGAAGCCAGGGACAAACGAGTGTGAACTCTACCGAGAGTATTAAGTGACAGGAAAATTTCACTAGAAGCAAAGAAGTGAGTACTGGATATATCTTATGTCAGTTCTTTAATATAGCAGTGAATGCTGGACAATATCATCGAAGATGAAGGAAAACCTTAAAGCAACTGAAATGTGGTTCTACAGCGGGTTTGGGTAGTTCACTCAACTGCGTCTGCTGCGGTGAGTCGGTGATCGAGACTTTGGCTCGTCCATTGACCTATCAGAAGACTAGTTAGATGCCGGGCACAACAAATGCCATTAAATAAACCTTTGGATTACATTTTTATGTTGACCAATTACAGAAATTTCCCCTAAGAGCGGAAATGGTTTTAATCCGCTTAACTTAGGCGGAATAAAAGTGCACTTTCAGATTTCGATATAACGCCCAGCACAAACCTTTTATCTCCAGGTAATGTAGTCCATTTGAAATTCACAAAGGATAAAATTTCAGTATCAGATTCATGTGATTCAATAAGTGCCAGAAGTCAAAGACATGGTGAAGTTTCCATGTCGTTGATTGTCATTGGTTCGATCGTCATATTTTCCCGAGTTGAACGTCAAAAAAGAGAGTTTTTCTAATTTCCTCCAAGTTGGAAACAGTCAGAGTTGTCATTGTCTCGTCTAATAACCAACTACATTGATAGGCCAGCGGATTGTCCTCTTTGAAGTTCTGTCATTTAAGCGGCACCCACTTTAACCGAGGATGATTAGGAAATAATGTGATTTTCGGAAATTAAGTGGCAATAAAACCAAAAATATGCTATATTCGGTCTATATTGACAGTTTTGCGTAGGATTGTAGAAAATTCTGGCCTGCTCTTAGTGGGAGGCGGATGTGTTCGACGACATGTTTCGAAGCCTCTATTTCGTATAACTAGACCATGGTGTCGAAATGAGTAGATGGGCAAAGAGTGGTATAGGGAGTAAGAGCTGACGTAGCAGAAGTTTTCCAAAGTATCACCTATCTATCCACCTCTTAATCGGCGTCTTTTTAAAGTGACGAACGAAAGAAAAAGAGGAAGAATGACGTTGTTGCTTCTTTATACGCTTCTGCAAGCGATTCGTACTGGTTCTTTGTGTAAGTAATGGAGTTTTAATATTACCCTCTCTTAATTGTTATCACTCTACCCCCCCCCCCCCCGAACTGACAATAATTTATTAATGGCATGTTTAATAAAACGGAATTAGCAAGAGATTGTACAAATATGTTAGTTAAAATATTTACTCGATTTATTGATTGAATAACTTTATCCATAGCTCATTCAGTCAATGTTATGTTTCGAAGGCAGGTATATGTACCCAACAAAATGTAATACTGTAACCCGGCGTGTATAAGGCGTGGGCTTTTTCATCCAAAATTGTTTCCTAAAACATAAAACCTAAGCTAATCACCTGCAGTCATTTTCGATATTTAGATTTTAAACTGAATTTTTAAAAATAAAAAATTATTCCTGAAAATTTTATTTTAGTTTTAATTGAAAGCTAAATGATTAAATTTAATATTTCCAGTAAGCAAATTACTCTGGTGTATTTCAAAGAGAAATTATATTGATTGAAATTTAAAATGTTTCGTTTTTTTTTAATCTTTCAATTTTTAGGACATTTTTAAGCGATCGACACATTTGTAAACAAAACTCAATTCTTAAAAATCTTAGCAAAAATAAAATATACATCTGCTAGACATTATTTTTGAAAGATTTGCAAGTTAAATGTTAAATTAATCTGATTTACACAAGTATTACTTATTTATAGCATGGAATTTAGAATAAAACTATTTCTTAATCACAGAGTTGTACTTTTTGACCTGTCCGCCGTATATCAAATGTGTTGTCAGATTAGAGATAAGATAAGTGTATGGCAACCACAAGTGACATAACTGTACAAATCTTTTTTCGGACAAGGGGGGGGGAACACTGAATAACATGAACTTTTAATTTACACATAGAAATTAACATTCAAAGAAAAATACACACAAAAATAAAAAAAAATTAAAAATAAGGAGGCGGAACGATTATTACTAAGCTTTTAATTTTCGATTACTAAATATGATCTTCGTTTATCAAAAAAAAACTTTGAAGTATTTTAAAAATATTTTTGAAACTTTATTAATTATTATAATTAAAAAATTTATATATTTTCCCTTGTTCTATAGAATTGAGAGCAAAATAACAAACACTATTTATTTATTAGATTGTTTATTTGAATGCTTGGTAAAATATCGTCTAATTTCCAATTGATTCGAACTTTATAAAATGGCAAATAGTAAGGATTTCTCGTAGTTAGTTCACATATTTTTATAATGTAGAATATATTGATAAATTTATGGATAAAATTGTTTTCATACTCATTTCTTTACTAACTAGTAGATGGTAAATATTGCATTGCATTAGTTCTAACTGTATTAGTTTTTAGAATGTTGTAAAAATAAATTTATGCTTGTAAATAAATGAATGTATATATGTAGATAGTGTTTAATATTTTGTATAGCGTTTAATATTTTGTTGTGAATTTCAAAAAAGAAAAGAAAAAGAAGATATAAATTCAGTTTCATCAGGTTTTATTATAATTTTAATAATTGCTTTTTAAAACAACAGCCAGCATATTGCGTTTTGTAGACACGTGACAGAGAAACCGAACAAGATATAGATAAATTTTCATTAAGATAATTATAGAATCTAATTCTTTATATAATTGTGATGTTTTCATGTCGATTTGTATTGACTATATATATATATATATATATATATATATATATATATATATATATATATATATATACTATAAATTATGTTTTAGAACATGTACATAATTTTTTCTATATATGTCCTCTTCTCTACAATCATATGGTTGTTTCAGTGTTTGGACTCCAAGACATCATCGGGAGAGGGAAAGAGTAAGAGTTTGGAATCATTCTCTGTTTATATTTGGTTCGTTGTTGTCGTGGGGTTGGTTGGGGTTATTGATAATTAAGTGAATGTGTCTTTCGTTTTGACCGTTAGACTTTTGAAGAACCTGGTGTGTAAGTGTTAAATTGTTGATTAATTGTATTATCTGTTGGAATGTACGTTTTATCGGTCGGGTATATCTTTTTATATATATATATATATATATATATATATATATATATATATATATATATATATATATATTGTCATCCGCAGACAGATTTCTTTCGCAGCTCATCAGTACGGTTAGACAAGACATCCAATTGCTTCCTGGATTGTAATAGGACCGAAATGACATCAGTCGGCGATTCGACCTCTGAGCTATGGGCGCTCAGTAGAAGAAGGCAAACCTTTAGCGTGTTATATACAATGTAAACAAACGCCAGTATCTGAGAGTGTTCTAATTCATTACTGCATGAACGATGCGTAGATGCTTGAGTAGTTACTGTTTTTACAAAGTCTACCATTCTTTCAGAATACTCAATCAGCGTGTGAAACCTAATAATAACACGCCAATATACAGTCCCTTTTTCTCACTTTTTCTCGGTTCCTGAAGAAGGTTTAATAAAAGTTTAGATTGAGACACCTTTCCTATTTGTCCATTCCATCATCTTGTCGGATTCTGATCCCTATATTCAACTCATATATATATATATACCAGCATTCATGAAAATTAACATATTTTTGTGAGAATTTTTGAGATGAGGAATCATTGTTATATAATTTACTAGTCATACAATCATGCTCATTTGGTTGTTACACTGACAGCATTTCGGAATTTTTACTCTCTAAACTTTTACATGTATTTCTGCACTCGGTAACGTTCTTGAAATTCTAAACTGAACATTTATTTAGTTCGAGGCTGTAGATAGTTCTAATTCAGTTTCCAACGCTTAGAGGATAATTAATAGGAATAAAAATGCACAATTCTTAATATAAATTAAAGTGCACATTTCTTATCTCGCTTTGTTTCATTGGCCCGTTTCTTCCACTGAACCAGAGGAGATTTTCAGCACCAACAAACCTAAGGACCCCCTAGCAATTATATGTTCAGCACCAGCGTTTGCCGCTACATATCGCAACGAAGATGAGCATGTGACAGAAATAAATGGGGCAAAATTTTAACATTAGCAATACAAATTCAACAATTTTAGTAAGGATCATTTACCAATTTGAAATTTACAATAACAAAATGTATTTCCAAAACGAAAACAAGTAAATAGAAAACCCATATTGTTATTTAATTAATTCTTAAACTTGTTTTAATAGTATTATTTTTCAATTTTTCAGATGGCAGCGGTAAGTAACTGATTCGTTCAACATTTTTGTCTCCTGATATTAAAAAATAATTATGGTGCGTTTTCATAGTGAAATATTAGAAGGTTAGCTTTAAAATATCACAACTTTTAGTTTCAATAGCAGTGAAATATTATTGTCGCAATTAGTATGAACTTAACATCCACTGACAAAGAAAACTATTTAGTGATCAAAAAGTTTAAACAATTTTTATAAAGTTTCGATAATAGAAATTGTAATATTCATGGGATTTTGTTGTAAAGTTATAAATGTATGGCAATAATTTAAATATTTTATCAAAATTTTTCATTTTGTCTTTAATTTAAAGAAAACAGTATAAGATGAATTTTAAAAAATGAATACTTTTGCGTAGATAATAAATTGTTGTTAATTCAATCTTATATTTTTTTTTGTTCTTTAGTTCCTATGTTAGTTAATTCACACGTACGTTACGCCTTGTCATTACCTCATATTCATGGGAGATTCAATTTGACGGCCAGGAAAGACGGGAAAGACATATCAGAAACGCTATTTCATTTCAGTGAGAAAAAGAAAGAATGAAGCGATGATAGAAGGAGCGATGATTGCAGCATCACAAATTTCAGAATAAATGCAAGGAGCAGATTCCGTTTTGCCCTTAACCGTCATCCAAAGTACTCATTCAAAATGGCGGTTATGGTTTTTAGACCTTGAGAAACCTTAAAAACGTAGTTTTCAATTTGCTCCAGACATAAATATTAAAACGAATAGTTTTATCACCTCCATTTTGGATTTACCTCTTGTTCAAGTTGATGCAAAAACAAATAATGAACAAATAATAATATATACCACGAGGCGTCAAGATGGCGTAAATTCGGATAAATATGGGGTTAAAAATGAATTAAAAAGAGTTTTAAATTATTTTATGAGTAGAAAAATATTTTAGTAATAATTGTTGCTATTGTAATTCAAAGCAGAATAAAAGTTTCAGTGATAGTTGAAATTTAAATACATTTTCAAATTTGTAATAATAATTGTGTGATTATTGCTATGCTGTGGAATATGTTTAATATGGTGGAAGTAAAATCATCTTTTAAGAATCTACCATTCTGAACTTGAAGAGAAAAGTTCTCCATTAATATCATCAGCTTTCTAAAGAGAAACATCACACATAAAATGTCAAGTATGAAGAAAGTTTGGCAAAATATTTTTTTTAAAAGATATGACAAGCAAAAAGGTAGTAAATAGTACATGATTGAAAGAGAATAGGAAAGTGTAATATTGCTGTTGATTAGGTCAAGGGGTACAGATGATATATTTGTTTGTTGCTAAAGCTCAGAGAAGTTCAAACAATAAAAACAAAAAACAAAATACAAAAAACTGCCATGTTCTTTTTTTTTTATCAATAATCAGAAACCAATTGCCTTATAAAAGAAACGAATAAGTAGAATTAGTTTTATACATTCACATCAACTTTCCATTCAATGAGATTCTAAAAGTTTTGTATTGAATTGTATCATGGAATGTATCGATGTTAAAGAACACAGATTCCTTGAGCACTTTACCATATATTTACAATGTAATATGTTTATGTTTCATTTTGATGTGAAAAGAGTGCAAATAGTAACAAAAAAGCTAACTCATATTAGGGTAACTGACAGGTTTATCAAAATCAAGATAAACTCTTTTTTAAAACTCTTATAATAATCATTTTGATTTCTTGAAAGTTATTGACTAGTTTATTTCTATTTTCTTTTTCTTTTTTAGGAAATATTGTCAAAGCTTCTATTTTGATGATTTTTATATCCCTTGGAATTTGGACCAAACTCTAAAGAATTCAACATGGACAACCCTTTTTCTGTTTACTTTTTCAATCAACAATTTTTTGAAATTTTTTTTACCTCAGAATTGATGAAGCAAAGTTGTAGAAAAACATTAAAAGTTTCTTTACTGCTGAATTTAGAGATGTTATATAATTGCCCAGAGTCAACAACAGCGATCGATTTTAGCAATTTCAAGGTGGCAGTAACCCTCAATTATTTCTTTACAGAAATCACAAAACAATCGTTTATTTTCTGTCTGTTTTGTCAAAGAAAACTGGTTTTACTATTTTTAATTTTGCATAAAACCATTACATAATGTGCTATTTTGGAATTGTTTTTTTAGACTTTACATAAATAATAAAATAAAGCCGTTTTTAACAATATTGCGTCATCCGTAGAGAAGTTTATTATATATATATATATATATATATATATATATATATATATATATATATATATATATATATATATATAATCTTCTTTAACACTGAATTCTTGGGGTAGATTGTTTGATTTTGCCAATTTTTTATTATTTCTGACAAATAGATAATTCAGAAATATTTTCGTCTATAAACTGGGTGCTGACTGTGCGTACAAATGTCGACATCATTCCAGTTTTATATTGATGACTATTGTTCCTGTGAAATGAAATTGTCAGAATGTTTTTTTTCTTAAAATTTATTTGCGACATAACATTGTTAAGTATTACGAGTTATCTTTTGTTTCTGTAATTCCCAGTTACATGAGCAACAAAGAAAATTCATTGGCTATTTTTTCTGTAGATGACTTACTTTTTAACATAACTTGTTGAAAAATAAAATATTCAAGCAATCTAATTTTATTCTTGTTGTTCCTTGAAAACTTCCAAAAAATAAATTGACGATATAAACCCTAATGTGCCATGCTGCAGTTAATATACGACCGGACTTCTTCAGGCTATCACCTTTCTGACTAAACCTGTACTGAAACAATTTGGAATTCGAAAAATATAAAAACAAATGAATAAATAAATAAAAATTGAGTAGTAATTAATAAAATCTAATTTAACATCTTATGTAGCTGATGTAAAACAACAAATCCAATCTTTATATGATTCAAATGTATCCCGTTCTACCTCGCCAATATCGATTTGATTGAAATAAAGTCCATTTTTGTGATGACACTCTTTGAGTTACGAAACATGTCACGTAATTGTCTTTTATATTTACCATAAACTCTACATCACAAATTCGTGTTATATGGAATATTGAAATTAATATGTGATGCTTTTGTAGGCTTTACATTCAAATAAGTTGAACTAACAGTTGAAATAAAGCATCTAATCTAATCCAATATAATGTTATATAACACCGCTGGTTCTGGAAGTCGATGGACAACGGTCGTCTCGATCTACAACGAGGAACTAGAACACGTATAAATAAAAATATAAACTTATATTTTTATTCTTTGTCTTGACGGTTGTGTTGAGTAGGAGGGTAGCCGGAGAGAATCATGCACACGCAGAAGCTTTCGGAGAGTTCTCTTTTCTCTCTTTGTGTTCTCTTCTTCTCTTCTTGGCCAGAAACCGCAGACTTATATAACCCGAAATTCGTACGCATTTTTACTTTTTAGGACTGTCGCTTAATTGACGTCAATCATATCTTTGTCGGCTATGTTTTTTGTCTTTGATGTTGCGTACAATCCACAGCCGGAATATATTTTTTTCAATCATATTTTCGCCGGTCAAAGTTATAAATTACACTCCACGCCATGTTATTTTTAAAAATGTTCATATATAAAAATTTTAAATGCATATGTCTCCCACCCACATCACTCCACACAGCTGATGCAATTGTACAAAGACATCTACCATCTACACATAAAGACATACAAAAAGTTTTCAAAAACTTTTATGTTCATCTCATCTCTCCCTTTCTGGTTACGACACTGCACGAGCACATAAAATCAGTCAATAATACAGAACAATACATCGAAACAAAAGTAATACAAAATTATCAATATCAAAAGTGACACTTTCCTCACTTCTCTACTTTCTACAATTGTGTGCCTATTTCTTTCTTATCAATTTCATGCAAAGAGACACTCTCCCCAATGTAAACTCTTAGACTTCTATGTTAGGCATATTAATGAATCAAGCCAGAACGCGAGTTGCATTAAAAAATATTTTTTTAAACATACACTGAATATGTCGTACTCCTACACATTCTGAGAAGCGTTGAGCACAACAACGCGGTGTAATGGTTAGAGGTAGAACAATTACAACTGATTCCTGAGTTCGAACCTCACTAGGTGCTCCATAATTTTGACCTGATGCCACATCTAAGCTACACTTAGAAAATCACTTTTTGAAGAGGCGTGACTACATAATTTATAACTACAAGAGAATTTATCTCGTGCATATTTTTCCAACTTCCCAAGTTTTCTGCTCGTTTCAGACTCTAATCACATCCATGATTTATAGCATCTTTTGCCACAGCGATACCCCCACCTTATCAGTTAGACATTAACTCTATTTTTTCATTGTTCACTTTTGTTCTTTTATTCTTTCTTTCTTTTTTTCACTTATTTATTCATTCATTTGAGTGCTAACGCAATGGACTGTAGGCTTTATACTGGCCGTCACTCCTGCCAACTAAAGGCCTGATTTTCTTCAGATCGCCTTCGTTTTTTGGGAGTTTAATATCAACATTACATCATCGACCAACTGCTTTGTTATAATCTGAAAATAATCTTTTAGTAAAAATTAAATAAATAAATAACTGAATAAAAATGTAACGCGTTGAAGAGAACAGAGAGAGAAAGCGAGAGAGAGAGAGAGAGAGAGAGAGAGAGAAATAGAGAGAGAGAGAGCACCTAACGTTTTCTGTTATTATTATTACTTTTTCTTTTTTTTGTTCTTTTCTTTCAAAGTTCGTTTTAGAGTCTATCAATCCCTTGCTACTTTTTCTTTTTTTCTTTTTTTCTTTACTTGATTTTTTAAAGAACATACACATCAGAAGAATGTTCTGTAATGTTCAAAAGTTCGTTTATTCTCCGCATTGTATCATACAATCATAAGTGGTAACCACGCCCCAATTTACAAATTGAGATAAATTGAATAAATGACCTTCGATTAACGACATGCTTGCCTCCACTCAATTTTAACGTTATACATATAATTTATTTAATTTCAACCATACTATGTCTGAATAAAAATATACCATTACCTGCAGCACATGTTATTCAAAGTCTGGCCGAGAAAACAACTACAAACAAAGAAAAAACTAAGAAAAATTACCTAAAGACCTCGTTGTATCTGTTGATGATGGGCATGCGGTTTATTTGTGGGATTAATCGTATCATCTAAAGTTTCTAACTAACTTAGTCTAAACAATGGACCCGTCACTCTTTAAATAGTATTGAACTTAATGTTTTCCACACGGACTGCATATTCCGCATCATTGTTACAAGAAAATTAATCTAACTCTCTATCTCCTGCGCACCTGTAGTTTTCTTCTCTATCTTATTTTACAGCATATCCGTCACTAAGACTTTTCAATTATTCCTTTTTAGTCTTGCGGTTATTTATGGGACGTATAGTTGCTTCAGTTTTTTTTTGTCCTCATGGATATTTTCTAAACTCCATTAATACAAGTGTAAGCCACATTAATAGGGAAACGCATTTTTATATCAACGTTTTGAATTTCTTTTTTAATCGTTTCACCCCGAGCAAGGCATTGCACTTCCACTATTGCGCAGGGCGTTACATAGGGTCGAGGAAGTGATGAGAAAAGGATGGTTAGATATAGGAAATGTCAGAAGGAGGGTGATAGACGGGTAAAGGTACCGAGAATGAGGGTTGGTTAGATGGTGAGAGTGTTTGAGAGAATAGATGCAAGTTAGTGTGTTAGGAGGTGTCTATTGACCTTACATTTAAACTCCTGGAGATTGTAGCTGTCGGGGAAGCAGGCATGTGGAAGGGAATTCCAAAGGCGGGAAGCGCGAGAAAAAAAGCTGTTGGAGTAGAAATTACGGTTACATCTTATCTGTTTCACTGTAAAAGTGTGGGACCTAGTTGCTAATCTAGTATCTCGTGTAAATTCGTACCTAGGCGGCACCAATGACCTAAGTTCATCGGAGCATAAGCCGTGAAAGTACTTATAGAAGAGGCACAGAGAAGCCACGTCACGCCGGTGAGAGAGTGGTTGCAGCCGGTCCGCCAAGTCAGGATCGATCACGTTACAGATTCTCAGTTGTATTTTGTCAAGAAGCCCAAGGAGAGTAGCAGGGGCATCCGACCAGATGTGGCAGCAGTATTCAATATACGGGCGGATGGTAGATTTATATAAGTGCAGGATAGATTCAGACAGAAAAAATTTCCGGGCCCTACACAGAGAACCGACCTTCATAGCAGCGGACTTAGCAATGGATTCGATATAGTCATTCCATTTGAGGTCCGCTGAGAGTGCAAGGCCCAGGAGGCGTAGTGTTTTACTCTCAGGGAGGCAAGCCTGTTTTATTCTAATGGGAGGTAGGTGCGATTGTCTGTGATGGTTAATTGATAGCAGCTTCGTTTTGGAAGCATTGAAATTCACAAGCCATTCCCTACCCCAGTCCACTACGGATTGGAGGTCATTTTCAAGCTCGGAAGCGAGGTTCGATTTGTCGCCCACACCGGTTTTTGATCGAGGCGAGAGTAAATTGTGGTGTCATCGCCGTACATGCCTACTTGGGATCTAATGGTATCTGGGAGATCATTAATGTAGATCAGAAAGAGCGTGGGACCTAGGATGAAGCCTTGAGGGACGCCAGCGTTCGTACGGTAGTTTTGGGAGGCATGTCCGTTTAATACTACCTTCAATATGCGGTTAGAGAGGAATGACTGGATTAGATCAAACAAATGTCCAGTTATACCATAGCTCCGCAGTTTGCATAAAAGGCCAGCATGCCAGACTCTGTCGAACGCTTTGGAGATATCCAAGGCAACGGTTCGTGCTTCGCCATTCTTGTCGAGAGCCTGGTATATGTACTCGGTAATGGTCGTTATCATATCAGCAGTAGACCTGGTGAAGCGGAAACCGTACTGTTTGTCCGAGAAAGTCTATGGGCCGTGAGATGCTGAATCACCTCGGCGTTGATAATGGCTTCGAAAACTTTGCCAAAGATCGGAAGGAGGCTGATAGGGCGGTAATTAGCGGGGTCCGAGGGTTTGCCAGTATTCTTAAATATAGGAACTACAGAGGAGGACTTCCAACAGGCAGGAAAGCTGGAAGCAGATAGGCAGAAGTTATAGTGTTTAGAGAGGACAGAGGAGAGTTTTGGGGCACATTTCTTCAGGACTATGATTGGGATTCCGTCACCACCGCTCGCTTTGTGAGGGTCAAGTTTTGAGATTATCTTAGAGACCAGCGAAGGTGTAATGTTGACGTTATTCAGTTGGGCCTTAGTTCTAGGTGGGAAGTCAGGAGTACCTACTCCTGACGAATCCAGTGTCGAATTGGTGGAGAATCTACGAGTAAAGCATTCAGCCTTGTCCGCAGAGGAGGTGAGGATCTCAAATTCATTGATTAGTGGGGTTATTGAAGTCTTACTCTTGTTGAGCACGTTTTTGCAGAGTCGCCAGTAATCTTTGGCGCCGAACTTAGAGGATGCTATGCGTTGCTTCCTTCTGGCTGCAAACACCAGCTTAGCTTCGTTTAGTATTTTTTACACTTATTACGAGCTGAGGCGAAAAGGCGCCTGTTTTGGTTCGACGAGTGGCTTCGATAGAGCCGGAAGAAATGGTTCCGTTGGGCAATGGCGGCCGAGCAAGCGGGCGAGAACCAGGGAGACGAATTTGATTTAAGCTGGAATTTCCTGGCAGTGATGAAAGCATCGATGCCAACCTTAATCCAAGAGGAGACATTGGACGCACAGTCTTCGACGAGAAGACCGAAGACGTTGTTCCAGGGAACGTCACAGAGGAAGTCTCGGAACGAATCCCAGTCTACTCTCTGGTAGCAGTAGGATATTCTGCTGGTCTGGGTTTCTTGGGTAGAGTGAGAGTGGATTGAGATGTTGACGGAAACTACGGCGTGGCTAGAGTTTCCGACAGGTCAGAGCTGCCTGGTAGTGCAAGAGTCTGGGATGGAAGTGAAGCAGAGGGCTAGTAAAGAGTCCATTCCGTTAGGGTCATTAGAGAAACGAGTGGGGAAGTCCACCACTTGCGTAAGAACTTGGGTTATTGAAAAATTCATGGTGCGGATCCCAGTAAGGTCAGTAACAGAGTTTTCCAGCCACTTGGTATGGTGGGCGTTAAAGTCACCAAACACAAATATATGGGCAGATGGACAGAAGAAATGGCCTTGTCGATATTAGTAAAGATGCTATCAAGTTCCGAACAGTCAGAGGAGGAGCGGGAGCGGTAGAGGAAGAAGAGGTAGCTAATCGAGCTTAGAAGTGAGAGACGGAAAGAATGATCCAGGGATTCCAGAGATGTGATCTTGGCTAGAGGGAGGTGTTCGCTGACATAAACACCAAGCCCATGCATATGGACATTGGAGTCCTTCCTGAAGAGGGGAAGGTAACCAGGAACGAAAAACTCAGAGGGGGGATAGAAGGGTCAAGGTTAGTCTCACATATAGCTAAGATATCAGGTGAGTTAGTTTGGAGGAATGATTCTTCGCTGTTAAAGTTTGCGCGGATACCACGTATGTTTGTGAAGGAGACGCAGATAGGTTTGGGCGTTTTCTGACTAGCCGGTTTAGTTTTGCTATTTCGTTTGTTTGATTTCATAGTGGTTTGGTTGGAGAGAGAGGGAGAGAGGTCTAGAGTAGAATCAGACGGTCACTAATTGCAACAAGTGAAGGATAAAAACTGGCGCAGCCTGCAGCATAATGTGGCCTCGGGGTTGCTCACCGGAGGTTCATGCAGGGACGCCCGTCCATGCGCGAAATGGCACTACAGGAACCCCTGTATTATTCAACTGTTGATCAAAGAGACCTCTCAAGACGCTACGCAAGAGTTCGGGCTCCTAATTACCAGTCGGAAGCAGCAACCAGGAAACTGCCAACCCGGTACCCTCAGAATACACAATTTAAGGAAATAAGGTCTTCTTCTTCTTCTTCTTCTATGTGCCATGTTCTTTCAGGACGCAGGCCATCATGGCCTTGCACGTCTCCCTATCGCTGGTGGCCCTTAGCACGCTTTCTCCTGTTACCCCACCCAAACCTCGCTCTGTCATCTATCTTCTAAGGCCTATCAAGAATGTTACATGCTGCTTTCCCCTGACTCTCTTTCCCTCAATCTGAGCTGTGAGTATCAGATTTTTTAAGCCCTCCTTCTTCATGGCATGCCCCAAGAACTTTAGCTGTCTTTTCCTGTTGCTCAGTATTAATTTCCTTTTCGTTTTCATCCTTTCCAAAGCCTCATCATTGCTCACATGCTCGATCTATGATATACACAGCATTTTTCTGTAGAATCACATTTCAGTTGCTTCAAGTTTTTTCTTCATCTTTGATGAGATTGTCCAGCATTCACTGTCATGTTGAAGAACAGACGTCACATAGCAATCCAGTACTCTCTTCTTTGTTTTTAGCGAAATTTTTCTCTCTCTCAATATTCTACTTAGCTTCTGGAATGCATCTGTGTGCATGACAGTTTGTGTTCGGATCTAAGTGCCGCAGTTTTCGTCTTCCGTGAGAGTACTTCGCAGGTATTTAAATTTTTGTACCTGCTTGATTTTAGTGTCCTCCACCTGTATTTTGGGACACTTCTTTTTGCTGATGACCATGCATTCGGTTTTCTTGTTTATTTGTTGTCCTTTTTTCACTTTCTTCAGTTACCTTTTTTTTTATAGGGCCTTGTTTCTTTTCCATGAAATTGTGACCACCGATGATGAATCCTAGCATAACTTCTAGGGTTCTAGGGTTACATGTTGAATAGCTCCTTGTGTTACGCCCTTTTCTATCTTTATATATTTGCTGAACTTGTTTCCTGTCTGTATGCCAGCGGTTTGCTGTCAGTAGAGATTATTGATTACTCTAATGTCTTTCCCAAATATGTTGGGGTTGCTGAATTCTTTGTGGCGTACTTTGTTAAACGCCTTTGCATAGTCTATTGATTGATATAAGTCTTTTTTTCAATTTTATTGCTCTTTCTGATAGCATCCTAAGCGTAAATACCGCATTCCTTATTCCAGTGCCTTTGTTTTGTTGTATGGTTCATTAAACTCATTGTTTGGCGGAATTCGCATTTGTTCGCACGGCTTATTTGGCAGTGTTATGAAAACTGATCTGCTTAGGTCGTCTGGTATTATACTACTGTTATAGATTTAATTTATTATTTCTGCAACTTTCTCTATGCCGAAATCGTCTAAGGCTGTCAGCATCTAAATTAGAATGCCGTCTGATCCACCCGATTTGTTTTTGTTAGTTTAGACATTGCAGTTTCCACTTCGGATTTTATTATTTCTAGTCCGTCATCATTTTTGTGTATTGTCGGTTATTCTCTCTTGTCGTGAAATCTTGAAAAGTTAAAGTTAATGGGACGAAGACTGATGAAAGTTACAGAATGATAAACAGATCATATTTATTCCGATTTTTGAGATAAAGTGTAAGTCAAATATATGTTTCTATAGCTTGTACTTATCAGATTTATTTATAAATACATATTTATGCGCACTTAGATGTATTGCGTAATAAAAACTAGCACCTCAAAAACAAATTATTACTAATAATATATTTAGTGGATATTAAATGTATGGGCTAATGGTGGATTTATGAATTTGAAAGAAAGCTAAATCTGTAGCGACTTAATCATGGGTGAAGTGTTTTGCTCCCATATGCCTGGTAACAGACAATGGGTTTTAAAATATAAATTATGTGATGGGAGAGGTAGCAGAAGGTCTGAATATGACACATATCACAATTTCCTTCCTTTCACCATCCCCAGAGCAACGCCAAGGTAGAGAGGTTGTTCGTGCAGGCCAGAAGGCGAATAAAAACAGCCCAAAAGAGGAGAAATGACAGGGTGAATGCCAATAGGAAAGGGGTGGAATTTAATATTGGAAACCTCGTGTACTACAAGGTTCATTTGAGGGAAGGAAAGCTTGACATGAGATGGGAACCATACTATAGAGTGGTAGAGCAAACTAGTCCAGTGTCATGTAATTTTGGATCAGGTGGCTGGTCTAATAAAGAGATCTCATGCCAATGATTTAAAGTTAGCTGAGATTACTAATTGGGAGATGAGTGAGCCAAAAGCCCAGAAGAGAAAAACAAGTAAAACAATCCTTATAGAACCAGAAGAATTAGAATCAGATGACGACTGAGAGAGAGGAGGAAGAGGGGGATGGAGGGATGCATCAGCAATCCATTACAATGACCCCTAGAGGCCTAAACGGGACGGACCATGTGTCAGAGCAACATCCCCCAGCGGCGTTCACTCGTCGTCTGTGTCGTTGCAGGGGGTGCCTAGTAATGCTATTGTTCCACCCCGGGGGTCCAATAAAAGAAGGTCTAAAGAAACTCATGGTGAACCCCCAAAATTGAAGTTGAAACTTCGTAAACAAGAATCAGAAGATGAATCTAGTGAATGAGAAGAGAAGGATGAGGTACCCCTCCTCCAACTCCGAGAGAAATGGAGAGAGGAAAAAGAATCGGAAGGCGAATCAAGTGAATGGGAGGAGGAGAATGAGATACCCCTCCACCAACTCCGAGAGAAATGGAAAAATGAAAAGGTGTTAGACACCCAACCGACAGAGAATGAGGAGGCCCAAAATTTACAGTCATAAGCGCCCGAAGAAAAAGGAAAAAAATACTAAAAACTGGAGAGAAGTCAGGGATAGAATTACCACTTAAACAGCGACTGAGAAAGGCAAAAACACCCAAATCTCAGTAAGGAGGAAGCGGTGAATAGGGACCCCTTAGAAGTTCTAATAATAAAAGCAAAAAAAGGTGGCGGATGGCGTGTCGCGGTGAGAATGAGATCGTTCGACGATTTCACTGATAGGCAAGCAGTGGTACCGCCGGGGGTCGCTTCCACTGTGGCATGAGCAACGCTCACTTGACCGAAACAAACACCCTACTAATGATTAATAAGCGATAAAAGAAAAAAAGAAACTGAGGTCTAAAAAGGACAGAGAGAGAGAGAGAGAGAGAGAGAGAGAGAGAGAGAGAGAGAGAGAGAGAGAGAGAGAGAGAGAGATATTAAAATTGATTAATGAACTATTAAGGAATTACATGTGGGATATCTGCTACAGACTAGAGGAAAACGAGCATTAGTTCTCATAGTTTGGAAGGCCCTAAATGTTCTCTTTGGAACAATAACAGAGGATGAAAGAGAGGCTCATAAGGTAGAGGGAATTAAGAGGAATTGTAGGTAGAAGTGTTAACAACGACAATGCTGCCCACAGGCTATTAGTGTGTCCGATGGTGTGTGGGCAGTAGCAGTCCAAAAACCAATTGGTTTATCCAAGGTATGTGGTAGGAAACCCACTGGGACAGAAGAAGTGAGGCCGCCGCTGTCTTTAGCAAATTTGCCCCTGGGGTGCTCAGCATTCGGAGTATCCACATCCCTACCTCACTATTACAAAGAGAGGAGAAATATGAGAAAAAGGATCTGGTTCTAGAATTGGTTAACAGGAATTTAGACAATTATACAGAATTGTGGAATCCCATAGTTAAGGAATTCCCCAGCATTACGTTAAGGCAGATGCCAGCTCTGTTGGAACCCATAGAGAAGATAAATATGAATCAATTAAAGGATCAACTAGAGGCATTGAAAGAAGGAGGTATGGTCTGGGTGGATGGTAACAAAATTCTAATAAATTGGTCAGCAGTGTTAGGTATTTTAATATTCATTACTGTAATAGTAGCAGCAATATGAAAATGCTAAACGGAGATCGATTTTGGAAGATTTTGGCAAGTTGCACTGAAAAAAAAAAGAGAAAAAGGGAGATACCATACAGTGTCTACTTTCCTGAAGAACCAACCACAGCGGAGCAGAAAAGAACATTTTCCAAGAAGGACAAGTTAAAAAAATAAAATGTACCTCCAAAAACACACACACACACACACACACACACACACACACACACACACACACACACACACACACTTTTTAAAATTTTTTTTTAGCTTAACAGAAGAGACTTTTTAATAGAGAACTTTTTATTGGAACTTTTTGTTGAAATTGCATGTTTAGGTTTGAATAGAATAGACAGAGCCGAGTAAAACAAAAAAAAAAAAAAAAAAAAGAAAAAAAAAAGAAACCTTTTCCAGTTGTCTGCAGAGACTTTTAATAAAGAAACTTTTTATTGAAGTTGAATGGTTAGGTTGAATAAAATGTAAACGGAACCAAAGGTGGAAAATGAACCAAACGCGAAAAATGAACTTTTCCAGTTAGTCGAAGAGACTTTTAGTAAAATGACTTTTTTTGTTGAATTTGCATGTCTGAAAAAAGTTCTATGTTGAAATAGTGTTTTGGATTTATAGTGTCATTTAAATACTTAAATAACAAGAGGTGTAGGGAAGTAATATAACTCTATTTCCACGTAGATATATATTTTTTAGTTTAATACAATGGAGTGATGGAAATTGTTACTAGTGGTATTGTTAATTTTGCAGATTACAATATGAGTGGAGAAAAAATAAGTATAATAGATGATAAAATTGCAATATGATCGCGGCTAAGAAATTGTGAGAAAAAGTATATCTTGCAAAATATTTTTTAAAACCTTGGAAACCCGCTGGAAAGTGAATTGATCAAAACACTTTTGCAGGTGTAAGGTGACAGATCAAATGGGGTCATCATATCGACGGCTATTGTGTGATATAAAGCGGAAACTTTGGCCGCTAGTAAAATCAAAAGAATAAACTTTAGCTGGAATATTGTTTCACGCTTGTCATAAAATTTGATGAGGTCAGGTAAGGTTAAATCCTCAAAATTATTCCTGAGAACAGATTCTAAAGTCAGAAAAATAGTTGACGTAATTGAGAGGAAGAAAAATATTACGTCATGTGAGGTGTTGATATTTCATTCGTTGAGCCATAACTCCCTCTTAAATCGTGAGGGTAAAAAATAATTTAATTGGTCAAAGTTTTGAGTTGCATAGATCCCCAAAGAGAATTGGGGACAACTATAAAAAGTCAAAAATTCAATGAAACAAAATCAGATTTTGTGTATTTTTCAGAGCTGTCGTGTGACAGAGACAAAACGACCCACCGTCGCCGTCATCATCATTAGTCGCCACTGACTCCGTAAAGTTTGATAAAAGCTGAAAAGACGTGTTTTTATTTGGGAAATTGAAAGCTCTGATAAGTTTTAACAAAACTTCGCTCCTTTAGGAAAAGACATGTCTTTATTTGGAGAATTGAAAGCTCTAATTATTTTAATGAAACTACGTACTGTTATGAAGAGACTTATTTTTATTTGGAATATTTGAAAGCTCTGATTATTTAAACGAATCCTTCTCTCCGTTGTAAACTGTGAAATTCGGCGATTGTACATTCTGCTTTTATAATTAATTATTATTTTTTATATATAAAGACTTTCTTTCGTAACTCATCCAGGCGTTTCGAAGTTATTCATTTATTTTTTTGGTGCCGTATTTAATTTTTAACACAAGTGTCCGGTCTGGTTTGATATGGTACGGAGACGGCTACCGGGTTTTTCAACGTGACTCTTCTGAGATCAAAAGAACACAACTTGGGCAGAGAGCTTCATTGTTGTAATAGACGTCTTGAGAACCGGCTACTGTGACGAGATCATCACGACTAGCGGCTCGAAAGCGTCGTCATAATTGGTGCCGTTTCGACAGCATCAACCAGTCAGGTTCCGGGTATCATCATCGCAGCAGTTTCCGGACCAGGGGCAGCGAGCTAGGCGAGCCGAGGTGTCACATTATGACCAGAAAATTTGTCTGGCATGACAATGAACCAACTTTTCTAGCATCAGACATCACAACTAAATAATTCCAGTTCATACCATTGGGAAACAAATGTTATATAAAGAAGACATTATGAGCTGCTCTATTACCAATATCAATTAGTTAATATCAATTTCAATTTTACGGAATAAAAATATGAGATTATATATTTATAAATATTCAATGTAATAACATATATATTTATAATTATAATTAGTTTTTGGTCATAATGAAATTAGACCAGTATCCAGTTTTAGACTGACCAAAATACTCATGAAATGTGACTAAATCAGGTTTATTTTTAGACATAGTCCACCTTGCGGTCTATACAGTTCTTTCAATGATGCTTGGATCCCATATGTGAAGAAGATTTAAATATGTTGGTCAAAGAAGTCATCAACAGCAGCTATGACGTTATTATGACTGCGATACTTGTTCCCAGTAAAGTGTTTTTTCATATTGAGGAACAGATGATAACCAGATAAGGCCAAATCAGGAGAATAGGGACGGTGATCAACACTGTATGTATTGTCTCTTTGTCTCTGGTTCAGTGATGAACTCAACACTCATTCTGGGCAAGGAAACCAACTGGATTTGCTTCAAACAATGTCAGCTTTTTACGTGATATGATCAGCCTGGTGCGCTTTTGATTAGATGTCAGAAGACGTGGTATCTACCGAGCAGAAATCTTCGTCACGTCAAGTTAATTGCGCCGAAAAATTTCAACTCTCTCACAATGTATGCTAGTTGCATTGGCTATTTGATTTATTGTCAACTGCTTGTCATCCATCACCATTTGGTAAACAAGATCAATGTTTTTCTCTGTGAAAGCAGTTGCAAGATGTCCAAACTATGGGTCAGATTCAAGAACACTCTTTCCCCTTCTAAATTCAGCTACCCACTTTTGCACTCTTGATAAAGCTAGTGCTTTATTCCGTAATGTAACAACCACATCAGCATGAATGCACTTCGGCGATAAACACATTTTCTGATGGTACTTGATAACATCACGATGCCAAATGTTATCCATTTTCAAGAGAAGTCGCTACTAGTTACGTCTGAATTCTTCTTTAAATAATCAGATATCAGCTTACCTGAAAAAAAAATAACAAAAAATAAAAAAATAAAAAACAAAAAACAATGCAGTTATTAATAAGAATAGTTGAAATTAATGAATGCAAGTCTCAACCCTTAAATTAGTCTTTGTAAATATTTCTAAAAACAGTTGTTATCAGTTAAAATTCATCTAAATTATCTAAATTTATTATATAAGTGTATACTGAAAGCTATGCAAACACGTGTTAATACCAGTTTTTTGTGAAACAAGTAATACGGCTTTCGTTTTTCGAGGTTAGCTGCTGATGTACTGTTGATAAATGAGGAAAGAGTCTGTCATGCTCTAAATAAAAAAGGTGAAACCCGGGCTGTAGCATTGAACATGTTGAAAGCCTTCGACAGGATCTGACATACAGGTCTTCTCCACAAGTTGAAACATTACAGTGTCTCCGGACACATTTTTGAGCTGATCCAATCTATCTTATAAAATAGTGTTATGAAAGTTATCCTGAACGGCCACTGGTCTAGATAATTTTGTACCAATGCGGGTGTCCCCCAGAACTCCGTCCGTGGTCCTACGCTGTATTTAATTTTCATTAACGACCTTCCTGATGACATCAGCTCTCAACTTGACATCTACGCTGACGACAGAACCGTTACTTCAGCCACTATAGTAAGGTTTAGTTCGAGAAGGACAAAATGGCAGCTGTTGTCCAAAACGACCTCAAGTCGGTCGTTAACTGGGGCAAAAGATGTCTAGACACTTTTAATATCTCTAAAAGTAAACTTCTCCTCATTAATCATCTACCTTCCATCAGCATGGTTAATGCTAACCTTCAGGAAAGTAGCTCGTTGCGCCTTCTCTGGCTATCGTTCTCAGTTGACTTAAATGGGAACACTGTTATGAATTCATTGCTAGGTCAGCTGCTAAGAATATCGGTTCACTTTTCTATAAAAACTTTCATGGAAATTGTTCGGATGAGCCCTTCGCATTACTACCTTGACTTTATGAATTTAAGCGCAATACTAAACTGGTGTAGAGATCTCATCCATTTAAAGTTGAGTTGGATAAATGTAGCCGTCAGCTGTATGCTAACAGTTTCCTTTATCGCATTTCTCGCGTGTAGAACTCCTTTCTGGCTTCATGCTTTTTAGCTAACAACGCAAAAATGTTAATGGCAATGCCAATATCTATATACTCTCCTTCTGATTACTCATTTCTATTTCTGATCGCTATTATTATTTCTGTTCCTAATTCTTCCACAACTCTTTGCGTTTCAGTGGCTTTGCTTACTTGCTTGGGATGATATCGATTAAAAAACCATAAAACCTTTATTTTTACAATTAAATCTGACATAGTGGATAGTGATATATAATAATAATGACAAATTTCTACAAATTATTGCTTTTTAAGGAGATGCCAAAACAAACCCTTTTATAAAGGACATACTTCTAAACTAAATTCACTCCCTTAATGTGTTTGCAGGTCATTTATTACGATTGTATTATTGACCTTCCTTTCACATACTCAATCTTGTACGATGATACAACCATTTTGTTTATTTGTTAAAAAAACTATTTACTAGTGGGATGTGTGTTGTGGTGCAATGGATATCGGCTCGGAATGAGAAATCAAGGAGCCGAGTTTGATTTTATGCATAAATACCATTGGGAAAGGTATTAATCTGTCTCTTCTCCCTCTTTCTATAGGTTGATCGGCAACCAGTATGCCGCAGAAAAAAATAGCAGTCTACTAGGGGAAAATGTTCTGCTTAGTAAGTCATGGATCAAAAGAGACATGATTGCCAAGCGTGTATCACGGCTAGCACTTAACTGACTGACTGTTAATGAAATTAAAGAAATAGAACAAATGAAAGATTTTATTTTTCTTGTATTTTTTTTAATCTATTTCCAATGCTTTCATTGGAAATTTTATAAAATTAATTGTCGTGTGCCATTATTACAAAATAAAACACAAGTTAAAAAATTAATCCATTGACGAGTATAAAAGTCTAATAATTATTTCATTTTAAAAATTATTTTCTAAATAAACGTATTTACTCGTAAAAGTTGACTCACATTTTGCGTACATATTTAATATTTCCCATTTATCCAATGAAAAGAATATTTGGGGGTATTGTTTAAGTTCGCTCGTCAAAAAGTGAATTTGTTTGTGTTAGTGCTTTTGTTGATTAGCACTCACCAGACTTTTCTCTACACTCGATATGTGCCAGAATTGAAAGATATTTATTTTATAATTTTAGAAAGGAGTTCTGTTTATAATATGAACAACAACATTTTCGCGCTTGTATATAAATATTTGTTACAGAATAAAATTCTTGCATTTACCTTCATAAAGTCCCTCAGAAGACAACAGTTTTCTTTTTCTATATTCATAAATATAATGTAAATAATATAATGGCCCCATGTATGCTAAACAATAAAAATTAGTTTTAAAATTCGTAAGGCCGAGTTATGAAGTCAGATATCCCTGATTTTGTGAAAAATAGAAAAATAATTTAATGCATCAAACACTATTCTAATCTAACTTATCACGTACCTATTTCTTTGTTTCGTTTTTTTTATTTATTTATCTATTACCGGTTTAACACAAAACATTACATTTTAGATAAAAATTGGAACATTTTTATTATCAGTAAAATTAAGAAAAATACTACGGAGTTTTTTTTTAATTTTAAATATTTTTTAATAATGAATGTCGAAGCCCTTTCGAACAAACACACTTTCGCATTCTCTCTCTCACACACACACACACACACACACACATACACACACCAGTGTTCCAAAAAGTACTTATGTGTTTCACTGCTATGAATTATGAGGCAACCAAATAAGGGACAACCAAACTTGAATGGTACGAATGATATAAAAAATTAGGTTCTCATCTCTTCTATGCGACATTGATTCGTTTATAATGCCTTTCAGACTTTAACCACACGGTAGATTATACAGTTAAATGGCAATATATTGTACATTGCTAACAATATAAATTCCGAAACAGCAGTACTGCTATAAAAGCATTTAAAACATGTATTCTTTGTATATGGATACAGTGAATGTTTATACATGTCAGATGTAGTTTAAAATTATCAATATAGCGATTGTGAAATATTGGACAAGCTTTACTCTTGAAGGTGATTCAATTTAAATTTATTTTTTGGAAATTGTCTGCTGAAGTAGATCCACGTCAAAGCAGAAAAAACTTTCCTCAGCTGCCGTTTGCGCTTCTAAACTAACTGGATTGAGTCGACGGCTATAGTCAGCAGCAAACGACCTAATTTTCGATTTGAGTTTATCCTACCACCTATTTCCAATGACAGCCTTAGTCAACTCCCGCTGTATCATTAGTAGAAGATGGTTCTGGAAATCTTGTTCATCAAATAATGATGCGTTCAATTTCCAGAATCCAGCCATTCTAGGCTAAGGCTGATCTAAGTTTACCAGAACCCGGACTAGCCTATGATCTAAATAAAATATCGAATGAAAATTTGGACACTCTAAGAGGCCTTCATCAAGTCTCTTTACTAAAACTCAGTCGAGGTAACTAGAACGTACCTTCGTAGACGATCCGCCCCTATTCGTCCAAGTCCACACTACAATCCTGGGAATGCGCGTTACGATACTTATCGACAAGATCAAACTTGTCGATAAAGCCCCGAAACGGCTTCACCTCAGGATTGTTAGTACCCGTATTCGAGCTTATACAGTCTAAATCGGGGTCAAGGACGGCGTTCCAATACTCCGCTAAAACTACCGAACGAGATGTCGTCCAAAACGGATTGATCTGCTGAAACAAATCAGGCGGCTCAGCATGGACATTGGCCACATAAATCCAAACGAGCCTTTATTTTTTATAGTAACATCTAGCACGCAAAGTCTGCACGCCAGATCTACGAAAAAAGCACACATCTCGTCCAAAGACTTGCTTATCAGCCAGAAAACACATGTTCATCAAAACTTTCTGAATAAAGGATAAACGATTTAAACAGATTTTTCTCATCACCATGAGTTGAAAACCGGGTCTTTTGCAGCAACATATATTCACCCCAGACTGAAGATCGCGCGTGAGTCTTACCTTGCGAGACTGATCTCAGACGCTGGCCATTCACGCTAGCCAACCAAAGAGCCATTATTGAAACGATTAGGGTTGCTCTTTTGCATTGAATATGGGCGGGAAGAGGACACACACGGCATGTTCCATTGAGCCGAGATCCATTTCACTTTTAATAGTACCATCATGAAACAGCCCACCAATGTCCAGGAGAAAGGTTAGTTTCAAAGCTCTGTAAAGGGAGGGGTGAACATAAAAAGAGGTCGTCACAGAACAATACAGTTGTAGATTAGCCTGGTTTTCATCGTTAAAGAATGCAAGAGGGGGCTCATAGGAATGGAGTCACTGGCCTTCCCCCCTCCTCATGCTCCATATTTGTCTAGTACCCGCTCCTGATCCAACCACAGTTAGAATTCTTTTCGCCTTTGGGAAACTACGCCAGTCTTCTACATCTTAGTCAATTATTCTTTTGAATTTCAAGGGTGTTTTCACTCTCTTGGAATGGCTGACCGCCTTGATGCCAGTGTCTTCAGAGACGCGGCAAATATCCTGACCCACATTATAAAGGGGTTTCAGTTGTTATCTTCTTTTCCCCACTCCCCTCCTTTGGGCTTATTTGCCCCTTAGACGAATCCTTTTTTGATGGGGACTGAGGTGTTGGTGTAGGGGTAGGAGAGACAAATGGTAAAAGAACTGGAGAAAAGGCTGGAGATGTTAGGCTAATAAAGACTCGCGAAAATTACAAGTATAAAAATTCATCAAAGGCGCCAAACTAAAAGAAGAATAAAAAATTCACACTCAGACGAAAAAGTAGTCAAGAGACGAACAACTAAAAATAAATGAAGAATAAAGTACGTCCAAAGACGAATTAGAAAAATAAAGAATAAATTTCAACTAAAAATAAATTTGCCCCAAAAGATTTAACCTGCACTGAAAGAGCGTGATCCAGAGTCTCCACCTCCCCAGTACAGCGCACGCAGCTTGGAGTCTTCTCCAGATCCGCTGCACAAAGTCTTTTACTGGCCTAGAGAGCCCTACAGATCACTATCCAGGTGAGAGATGCCTCATCATTAGTGAGGCAATTCAGCCCGAGCCCCCCAGGCCATATTGTATGATCCTCTTGCTTCGTAAGATCGAGCTCGCCAATCAAATCATCCTGAGCGGATCCCCTGACTAACACATGATATAACGCTTTACGTGACAACGCCTAGACGCCGAAGGGGCCTTTTACCGCCCACAGGAGTCGTTTCAGTGCTATCCAACATTCGCGATAGAAGAAGCACTCATCTTATAGTAAACAGTAGACCTCTTCCTCGGAGAAGTGCACACTTCTCAAAATGGGAACTTCTTGCAGGCATCTTCCTTCCATAATTCGTCCTCACTTTCTGTTTGCTGACACATTCGATCCAGAAACGCGAGGCGAAGCATATGTTGACAGATCTCGACGCTAGGCATGCCTAAACCACCCCCAGAAGGACAGGACAAATAAAATAAACTGCTTCAAAAAAATAATTGATAGTGTCTTTTTAAATTTCTTTTTAAACGTTCGCTTTTTTACCTTTAGGTCAAGGTATAACTTTAAAGGTAAATTTATACAAAAAAATAAAAAGGAGAGAAAAACAGTCAGAAGATAAGACTTTACGTAAAAATAAAATAAAAAGGAGGACCGAAACCTACGAAAAAAAAAAAAAGACTGAAAAGAGAGACACAAATTAAAATTCAACAAATATCAAATAAAAAGGAACAGAATATAATGAATTAAATTAATTCAAATGAAGAGTTTTTTTTTTCCCGTAATCCAAAAACTGGTTAGGACTGCAACAAAAAAGGTCAAAACGTAGTCTTAAAAGTAATTACCAGGCGACCTGCGTTGGGTTTTTCCTCGGCTATTTATATATACGGGTCAGTGGTGCACTGTTGATAATCCTTCTAAAAGTTATTTTGTGGGAGTAGTTTGTTTATTTATTTGGATGAATTTATTTTACTTGCTTTTATGTTTGTATTCATTTAATCTTTCCGGTTTTCGATGTTTAATTAATTTATTTGGAATTGTTATTTATTTATATTATTTATTTATTATTTTTATTTTATCTCTTCTAATGGTTGTTATGGTAGCAGTGGTTTGTTATTTGTTTATTATTTGCTTGGATCAAATTATTTGATCTTTATTACTATTTATTTATACTTTTCAGTTTTCAATTTTTTAGGTAATGTCAGAAATGTTCGGAGTACATACACCAAAATTTATCATCTATGACTGAGGCGCAACTGAGTAATATAAATATATATATAATCCCGTCTCTGGTCGCTAACATAATTTCTAAGCTTGACTCCTATAAGCCAAGAAAAGGTGATAGCATTCCAGTCATCGTCCTAAAGAAATGGGCCCCTGAGTTGGTTCCAGTTCTCTTCAAACTCTATAACTATCTCCTCACTGCTTATTGCTTGATGGAACCCCACCTCTGTAGTTTTTTATTATTTTATTTTATATTCATGTTAATATGGTCATCCTAAGAGTCTATAATATACTTGAACCTTAGTCAGACCTTGATTTTTAAAAAAAAGTTTAAACTATTTAAAATTTATGATTGTATTTAGCAGGTTTTATTGCTTACCACAAATTTTCTTCGCACGAATTTTATTTTCTATTCTCTTTTAATGGTGGACCAATAGTCTTACATTAGATTAATATCTGAAGAAGTATTCTATTAAGTGTTTCCTTGTTTTAGTTTTTGTCTGTCGGTTTTAAAGGGTGTTAAGGCAAGGTGGGGCAATATTTAATTTGCAAGATATGGAAATATGTTTGGCATGAATATACTCTTGAATTTAAAACTTCATGATTGTGATTTATTTAGTTTAAAATCATTTTAATTAAGGATTAAAAATGATTACCTTGATAAAATGATCAAGTTGGAAGGGACTTATAGTTTTACTGACTACAATAATAGACTACAGCAGTTTTTCTTTAAATACCGTTGGTTGACTGTTTTCATGAAGAAGATTATGTTTCCATAGCCTCACTATCAAATCCACCCATCTACATTCATTAAAAATACTGTTGAGAAGTCCTTCCTCTGCTTTTTTGTCAAACGTAATGTTTCTTTTTTAGATGTTTCTTTAAAGCATGTGCATTGTGGTGTAATGGATATACCGAGTTTGAATTCCAGTTGAATTCATTGCATTCACTTACGCGCAAGTACCTTTAATGAATTATAAAAAAATCTCTCTATTCTTCCTTCAACTATGGGTTGAATAGTCTACCGGGAAAGAAACAGAAAGCTACTACTGGAAAATCTTCTACCTAGTAAGTCATGGATCAAAAGAGACATGATCGCTCCAGCGTGTATCATGTATAGCACTTAACTGACTGTCTGTTCACCATTGCATCAAGAGTGACATGTCTACCTTTAAAAAGGTTACTATGAAAACTGTATATTTGTTTTTTGTACGTCCAAAATCAACTTAAAAATTCTTCATATTCAAGAAAGAATTCTCTTATATGTAAAAAGCAACTTGTTTCGAAATGGCAATGAAATCACTTTGCGAGAAAGACGAAGCAACTGAATATATCACCAGACAAGAACATGCATGTAAAAAGAAGTTAAAAATCGCATGCATAATAAACTTCCTTGTAAACTCTACTTCATTTGTAAAACACATTTAGATTCCAGGGTAGTGAAGTTAGAGTAGATTAGACACTGGACCAAGGAGCTTATTTTGGTAGGCCTTTAAAATCAATCATCTCTATCTGTTTGTAATCGTAATCCATAATGTCAAAATCTACTACGCCAGATAATACACCAGGCAAGGTTTTTACAATAAATTTGGTATTAATTAATATGCATTTGCATAACTTTCAACACATATAACAAGCAACAAATAGCCTCTGTGAATTTCTACTTATTTTCTAATCATTTCACCTCAAGCAAGGAAGTTTTACTGCCATTAGTTTGCAGGTGGTTACATCGGAGGATAGTCATAAGAAAGAGGAACACGTTATAGTGGATGTGAGAGAATGGGTAAGAGAAGGATGAGAATACTGATGTGATGAGAGTAGAATGGACGGAGAAAAGAACACGAGGGAAAGGATGCTAGTCAGACATATAGGATGTGACAATTGGCCTTACATTTGAATCTTTGGAGATTGTAGCTACCAGGGAAGCAAGTATACGGAAGGTAGTTCCACAAGCGGGAAGTGCGAGAAAAGAAGCTGTAGAAGTAGAAGTTGCGGCTACATTTTATTGGTTTCACTGTAAATGTGTGGGACATAGTTGTTAGTCTACTAGCTCGAGTAACTTCATGCAGAAGGGGCACCAGTAAGCCAAACTCGTCGGAGTAGAAGCCATGTAAGTATTTATAAAAGAGACATAGGGAAGCCACATTACGACGGTGAGAAAGTGACTGCAGCTGAGCTACCAAATCTGGATCGATCACATTGCAGATTCTCCACTGGATTTTGTTAAGAACCCTGAGGTGAATAGCAGTGGCGCCCGATCAGATGTAGCAGCAGTATTCAATACACAAGCAGATGGTAGGTTTATAATCGTGCAGGATGGATTCAGACGGAAAAACTTCCTGGCCCTACACAGTGAATCGACCTTCCTAGCAGCAGATTTAGCTATGGATTCAATGTACACATTCCAGTTCAGGTCTGCTGAGAGAATTAGACTGAGGAGGTTGTTTTTTTTTTCGAGGAGACTGGCCTGATCAATGTTAATTGGGTGGGGGTGTAGGAGCGATTGTCTGTGATGGTTAATAGATAACAGCTTCGTTTTGGAAGCATTAAAATTTACGAGCCATTTCTTACCTCAGTCTACCACAGATTGAAGTTCCTTTTCAAGCTCAGTGTATTTTTCATAGAGGCGAAAGAAAATGGCGGTGTCATCAGCGTAGATGCCTATTTGGGATGTAATTACATCAGGAAGATCGTTGATGAAGATCAGAAAAAGCGTAGGACCTAGAATAGAGGCTTGAGGGACACCCATGATTGTATGATAGTATCGGGAGGCATGTCCGTTCATTACCTTCATTATGCGATTTGAAAGGAATGACTGGGTTAGATCAAGCAATCGTCTAGTTATACCATAGCCCCGAAGCTTGCGTAGGAGGCATGTCAGACTCTGTCAAACGCTTTGGAGATATCCAGGGCAATAGCTCCAGCTTCTCAGTTCTTATCGAGAGCCTGGTATACATACTTACTGATGGTCGATAGTATATCACCAGTAGACCCGGTGAAGCGGAAACCAAACTGTCTGTCAGAGAAAAGACTGTGGGCTGTGATAAGGGCCTCGAACACTTTGCCAAAATCGGTAGATAATTAGAGGGGCCTGAGTGTTCTCCAGAATTCTTAAATATAGGTAACACAGAGGATGACTTCCAGCAGGAAAGCAAGAAGCAGTATTTATAGAGTTTATAGAGGACAGAGAAGAGCTCACGGGCACTTTTCTTCAGGACAATGACAAGGGTTACGTCATCTAGGCTCGATTTATGGGGTTCAGGCTTTAAAATTATGTTAGAGACAAGCGAGAGGGTAATGTGGACGTCATTCAGTTGGGTCTCAGTTTTAGGTGGGAAGTCGTGTACAGATACTCCAGACGAGTCCAGTGTCGAGTTAGTGGAGAATCTGTGAGTAAAGTACTCGGCCTTGTTCGCTGAAGATGTGAGGACCTCAAATTCATTAATTAAAAGGGGTTGTATTGAGGGCTTACTGTTATTTAGTACACTTTTACAGAGCCGCCAGTAGTCTTTGGAGCTGAACTTATGGGATGATATACGCTGCTTCATTCTGTCAGAAAACATCAGCTTAGCTTCATTACGAGCTGAGGCAAAGAGGCGCCTGTTATGGTTCGCGGCGTGGCTCCGATAAAGCCGGAAGAAGTGATTCCGATGGGCGACAGCGGCCGAGCAAGCAGGGGAGAACCAGGGGGACGAATGGAGTTTAAGTCGCAACTTCCTGGCTAGAATAAAAGCATCGATGCCAGCCTTAATCCAAAAGGAGACCTCGGACGCATAGTCTTCAACGGGAAGACTAAACACTTTGTTCCAAGAGCCCTCACACAGGAAATCGCAGAACGAGTCCCAGTCTGCTTTTTGGTAGCAGTAAGATATTCTGGGTGGAGTGGGAGTGGAAGGAGATGTCAACGGAAACTACCGCATGGTCAGAATTTTCAAGAGGGAAGAGCTGCTTGACATTGCAAGAGTCAGGGATGGAAGTGAAATAGAGATCTAGCAGTGAGTCAGATATATAAGGTAACCAGCAACGTAGATCTCAGATGAGGGGATAGAAGGGTTAAAGTTATTTTTTTACTGAGGGCTAAGATGTCAGGTGAGTTTACTTGGAGGAAAAATTCAACGCTGCAAGATTTGGTACGGATACCTCGTATGTTCGCGAAGGAGATGTTGACGGGTTTAGGTGTTTTTTGTTTAGCTGGTTTAGTTTTGTTCTTTCGTATGTAGTCATGGTTAGAGAATTTTATTAAGAGAGAGGCCTAGAGTAGTATCAGTCGGTCGTTGTATGCAACATGTGTAGGAAGGAAACTGGAACAGACTGCAGCATAATGTGGGCCCAGGGTTACCTACCGGAGGCTCTTGCAGGGATACCTATCCATGCTCGACATGGCTCTACAAGCAACCCCTTTATTATTCAACTGTTGATCAGACCAGCCTCTCAAGGCGCTACGTATGATTTCGGGTTCTTAATTATCAGTCGGAAGCAGCAACCAGGAAACTGCCAACCCGGTACCATCATAATGAAGAGACGTTGCCACCATTCACAAACATTGCTAAAAGTTTGCGAGAGTACTAATACTAGGGTCAGAGAAAAGGAAAACAGGGAACCCTTTCCTAAACAAGAAACAAGGCATGCACATTTAGTCCTGTTCAAATCGAGAGGGAGGAGTATGAACCGGGTTATAGTAGCTTCTATCTACTCCAATTACAAAAACACTACTAAGTTGTAAGTCAGTAGAAGCCTTCAAACCCAATATAAGGGTTTTTCAGTGCCTTCCCTTACAAGTTCAAAGAAAAGAGTAAACAAATAAAATTAGCCTTTGCTACCACAAAAAGTACTAAGATCTTAACTGGTAAGAATCAATTTTTTAAAATTTAACCAGCGCTACATGTACAAAAACAAACAAATGTGAAAAAAAATTCAGAATTAAACTAGCAGAAAAAGAAAAAAAAAGAATCTAAGAAGCTTACCAGCCACCTAAAACTGAGATAAGTGAAACTTCAAAGTCATCATGGTGAATTCCATTTCACTTTTTTTTATTTACGAATAAAGTAGTCGACTCATAAGTGACCATAGTGCATGTCCGAGAGATTAGCTTAATCAGTGCTGTAAGATTATTTTATACAAATAGAATATCGTTCGCCATATTGTAATTAAATATATATAATATCAGTATTGATTTTGAATTTTTTTTGTTAGCGTATCCTAGGTAGTGAGTGGTGAATATTTCGTTTTTTAATATATTGTTGACTCTGCCGATTCAGTTTTTTGCATTGTGTATTTAGGACTTTCTTAAAGAATCTTTTACTAGTTTGACCAGTACCTCTTTTACTGTTGAGATTTCACTTATTTTGTAGTGCATTTTTGTTACGCTTCTCAAAATATCTTGAACAACTAGTATATTTTAACACCTCGTACGGGTCTGTGAGTATTGTGTCACTGGAGCAGGATTCTTTCCAACACATTATGGCGCTTAAGAAATTTAACGAAACAGAGCAAAAGTTTAATCGCCCAAGAGCATCCCAGTACCTAGCAGAGATGAATTTCTACGAACTTTGTGAGATAATATCAAGAAGTTCATTATTAAAATTAGGTGGAGAGCACTGTTTTCATTGTATAAATATGCAAGAAACAAGAAAGAGAGGGAAATGTTCCAATTTAACACCAAGAAATACTCACTGCTATTGAAAAGCTAACTGGCTTTGAAAAGAAAATGCTTGGTATAATGGATAAGATCAAGTTTAGGAAGAATATGGGTCTTTTCCAAGAGTACCTGTCGGCTGAAGTAAGAAGATGAAAAAATGCACCAAAATTAGTAGTCAAGAGTGCCAAAATCGAATATATGTATATGATGAGCTCTGAAGTCTTCGGGGGAAAATACATGAGGAATTCAGATCCTGGGAATGGCAACAAACTGCATCCATCAATAAGGCCTCTTGAATGGGAAGTTGTGAGGAGGATGGAACCACCTCTTAATTGCTGTTGTTCCCGGATCCACCTTGACCCAGGGTGGTAGCACCTGTTAGGTTCCCAGCTATGGGCAAATATTTTATACCCAAACTGAGGTCAAAACACTTTGAAAGTAAAAAAATAAAAAATATATATATTTTATAGTAGAAATTCCAGTAATACATTTTTGAAGGAAAAAATGAACAGTAATACATTTTTGAAGAACATTTTTACCAGCAATAAATTTTAAAGGTAAAATTACATAACAACAATATAAATTGAGTTAGCATTGTTTTTCATGAAAGGTTAAAAATTATTTGAAACTAAGTCTAACGTTACGTCTAATAAATCAACTTGTTTATATTAGAATTAATGAGTATGTTATTATAACTATATTATTATTATTAGATTTAATAACTTTATATTATAATTAATAACTATGCTAAGATCAACAGATTTAAAAACTCTATGAATTGACTTTTTAATCTTTTCAACCTTACCTCCAGTAGAATTATGTTTATATTTTTTATTTCTTTACTTTTTATTTATTTGTTATATTTATATTTATTTTTATTATTTCTTTCTTATATATTTAACATTTTTTATTTTAATTTTAATAACATCAAAATGATTTTATTTATGTTATTTCAATTTAATTTAATTTAATTTATTTTTTCTAATTTATTATATTAGGTCTAACAAATTTCTATCTTTGTTTTGTGTTTTTTTAATATCCTTTATTTTACGTTTTATGAATAATTTTTCAGTTTGTGCATGTGACTTCATAATTCTTTGGAAAAAATGCCAAAAGATTTAAGCTGAAATATTGTAACCGATGTCAAGAGCGTGAAACCCAGGGTTACAAACTCATATCTATCTATCTATCTATCTATCTATCTATCTATCTATCTATCTATCTATCTGCTTATACTTTTCTTATAAATATGTTTCCTTAAGAAGGACCAACAAGGAATACTTTATTAATTTTTCTAGTATTCTTATATGTGTACTTTTTGTTAGAGATAACGAGAATTTTCCATAATCTTCGACTTTCCAAGTGCTTTCAGCTACTTTAGTGGTCATTTTTAAGGATGTTAGGTTTCGATGTTGTTATTGTCTCTTCATTTTTTAACCGTAACGTAATTTTTGTGGTTTTTTATTTTTGAAAAGGAGCTATTTTTTTTAAAGCTACCACGTGACGCGTGCGGCTGGGCATCGCGTGAGCTTTTGTTTATTTTTTTTAAAAACTATCAAAACTCCATTTCCACTGTTAAATAATGTAAGGTTGATGGTAAGAGAAAATTGTTTCATATATAATGTTTCTTTCATAGTGAGGTGCTTTTGATATTCTGATTTAAATAGTATTTTTGTATTTGCAACCAAACATTTTCTAAAGGATTCTTGTAGATTATAGGAAAAACAGTCTTATACATGGCGTTGAAATTCATACACTATATCAATAATCACTGGTTTATATTTGATAGGATTATTTTGATCAGAAACAACAAGGTTTGCAGTTTTTCATTTTCTGTAATATATTATAAATTTTACATGTTTTTGATGAACTATGGCAGAAATATGGTGTTTAATAATTTTTCGTATTGAAAATTCATCCTGTATATAACTGTTGTGCATTTGAACGCAATAAAATATATTAATGTATTTACGTACTTTTTTAATCAATCTGTGGGATATTTTCTTCATTTCGTAAATTTTGTTGTGTCATCTAGGATAGTTTGTATTTTTTGTTCTAATCTAGTCGGTTGAGAACTACACAGTTGTTTGGGTTTGATGACTCTCTCCTTTTATATGCAAATGCAAGTTATTATATTCTTGAAATAAATAAGTGATAAAATCGCTCAATAATTATTTATAACTATTCATATTGGGACTCATGCATACAATTACGAATAATCGTTAATGATATTTTAAATTTTGAAATCATATTTATTTTTTGTATATGAACTCTTAAAAACTGTTTCTAAATCTTTGATTGTCATTCAATCATACCGCCTCACCTTCTACTGCACATGCAAGATGCTGTGCTGAAGAATTGACTGGGTTCTTTCTTTGTTCATAACTTAAATTCAGTACAAATAATCTGACATTTAACAAGAATAATTTACAAAGTATTCTGCAAAGAAAGTTTATAGAAATCTTTATCGAAACCCCAAAACTTGACAAAAGCTGAACATGACGACCAGCAAGTTGTTGAAGGTACGAATCCTTCAAATAAATTGTATAATAACCCCATGGAGAGTATAGAGATATTTGAAAGAAAGAAAGAAAGAAAAAAAGAAAGGTAACAGTTTCAATTGGGAATTAGTGTTTATCTTTTGAAGTGTTAGTCATTTATATAATTTCTGTATAATGTATAAGACAGCTAAAAGAATGATTACTTGTATAATGTTGCACAAGTATAAGAGATCATTTCTTGTGCCAACATGAATTTATTTGCACTTACAGTGAATGATTTGACACTACTCATAAATAAAATGTATTGCAACTTTCTAATATGAAATGTCAAAATAGATACTAAAAAATAACATAGAAAAATTATTAAACCTCACAAGACAAGAAAGTATGGCCAAATTTTCCAAACTTAAATCCTTGAAGAAAAATATAACTATGAACGACAATTGTAAGTAAAGAAAGTAAAATAAAGTTGCATATTTAGAATAAGAAGTAAAAATACTAAAACAAATAAAAGAGAATGAAATGCTTATGGGGATTTTTTCAGCTCGCTGAAAAAATGGAATCTTCTTTAGTGTAAAATTCAAACAAAACGTATTAACAATAGTTTATGTAAAAAGGCATGAAATTATTTATAAAAGCAATGATAGTATTAAAACTGTATCAGAAAAAGATAATTAAAATACTGAAATTGTGTAAAAATTAATCGCAAAATGTATTTTAATAAAAATTTAATATAGAATTCTAATAATAAATAATAATTTTTAAATTCGAATTTAATAAATCGTTTCTTTTTCAAAGAAACTGCGAAATTTAAGCCAAACGGTTTATATATATATATATATATATATATATATATATATATATAATTCCACATCAATTTCCATTTATATATATATATATATATATATATATATATATATGTATATGTGTGTGTGTGTGAATGAAAATTGATGTGGAATGATTTGAAGAAAAAGTATGTTTCACATTGATGTTACAAAATCTGCCAAAATAGAGCAAGACAATTTTTTCGTCTTTCATATTTTCAAAAAACATCCAAATTTGAAGTGAAAACAGCACAATTTGATTTTTGTTTATGACCAATAGAAATTAAATGTATACGCATCCTAAATAACTAGTTTATTAGTTGGTTTTGATCCACTTGTTTGGTATATATGGGGAAAACTTACAACCTTTTTCACATTGAGATGTTAGAGTTAGGTCAGAGGAGAGAGTAGAATTGGTCATCAAGATATTTGGAAGTGCACATCTACATTGTATGTTTTTAATTTTTTTGTGGGGTGGAAGATGGGCAAAATATTGAAGAGGATTGTTTGGCAGAAATATACACTTGGAGTTAAATCTTCATGATTGATATATAGAGTAAAAAGAATTTAACCAAGAACTTAAAACAATTCTCATTATTTTTCTTGAAACATTTCTGAACTTTGAAGAAACCTAAAATTTTACTGACTAAAATACGCACCTAAGACTTTACTGCACCTTCCCACTGATGCTTGATTTAATCCTGTTTTTGCTTGTTTGGATTTTGTAAGTTTGTTTTAACTATTTCAAGGCAAGGTGGACAATATTTACCTTTTCAGGATTTGGAGAAATTTTTTGCATGAATATACTCGCGAATTTAGAACTTCATGATTACGATCTATAAAGTTCAAGATCATCTTAAGCAACGATTAACAATGATTCTCTGCATTTATATTGATACAATCAAGTTTTCAGGTACCTATAATCTTACTGACTACAATACTAGACTACAATATTTTTAAAGATACTGTTGGTTGACCGTTTCCATGAAAAACAGAACTTTAAGCCTCATTATCAGATTCAGTCATCTATATTAATCGCAAAATTTACTATTGCGAAATCTAATTTCATCTACTTTTTTGCTCAAATTAATGGGTTTTTAGGTGTTTATTTTAAGGATGTGCATTGTGGTGTAATGGGTATCGGCGTGGAACGGGAAATCAGAGAGCCGTGTTTGAACTCGTCGCATTTTCTTACGCGCAAATACATTTGGAAGGGTTTGAATTCATCCCTTCTCTCTCCAGCTTTGAATGGGTTGAATAGCAGGACAGACTGAATTCTATATATTAGATTGTCTACCAAGGAAAGGCATGGCAACCTACTACTGAAAGATCTACTCCCTAGTAAGTCATGGATCGAAAGAAACCTGATCGCTCAAGCATGTATTACGTATGGCACTTAACTTATTGACTGATTTACAGGTGGTAGTTTAGTTGTTTTCATGTATTTAATCAAAATTCTTTATATTCTGCATCGTTTCTTTTTGTTTGCATTCACAACCCCAACTTCGTTAAATATTTTCTTCTTGTGCCATCCAATTCTCTTGCTTATTAACCTTCACATTTTTCTCAAATCTCTTTTCATGATCTTCAAGTCAGCATTTTTTTCTCCCTTTTCTCCTGTTTTCATTTTTTAGATTGTTTTCTGTTTAAATTTATTGTGATTTTCAATGTTGTATTTGTGTCACTCAATAAAATTGAATTTGATTTCATTGAATTTTAAAAGAAATTCAGTGAAATCATATTGTACATTCAGCTCGCTTCATGTTAATTTCAATTACTTTTAAGTAATTTCCTTCTAATATCGTTTCTTTTTTGAGGTTATATCTTTCTTACAACACATGGAAATGTGTATATACCTGTAATGTTAAAAAATAAAAATCAATACCGTTATTATATATATTTAATTGCAATATAATGAACAATATTCTATTTGTATAAAATAATCTCACAGCAGTAATTAGGCTATTTTAAATATTTATAATATAACCGTAAGTTGAATTTCACAGAGGATAGTTATTATATAAACGTAACTATAGGCTGAAAGAATTACCAAAATTGATTGATTAATATCAATTTTATGATGAAAAAATGATTTTCATAACAAAATCTGATATTTAAACTATTTTCATTATTCGGAATGTTGCCCTCACCTTTCTTGCCATATTCACAACGTTTTGCCTGATGCACACTCCATACTTCTTCAGGTGATTTGAATTTCAAATCGAACTCTTTATTTCGTTTACCAGATTAAAATGTTCTAGTTCATCTTGCCATTCCTCTTTCGGATATATAAAAAATATGGAGACAATTTGAAAATGCCACCAGAATCTGACACGAATGTCGAACCATCTAACATTCATACACCAATCTAGAGACGTACGATTAATTCCTTCAGGCTTGGTACCACGATTTCCTGTCAATTCAAGGAGAGTCCGTCTGGCAGCAGAGAAAGCGAGCCACGCTCTTGTACGAGAAAGAATCCAGTACATCAGTTAGATAAAACAAAAACTACAACCCGTTATATCCCAGAAGCTCGATGATTCTTCAAAAGAATTACCGACAAAGAAGATAGAAAGAGGATTCAGCATGATCTGGATAAATCCTTCAGACATGAATTCTATGCAATCAAAACCCACCAAGTACAAAAATTGAAAAACATTGGAAGATCAGAAGATGATAGACAAGGTAAATCAACCCACTCCCCCCGCAGTAAAGGCAGTAATCAACATCAGTCAGCTGAGTGTCTTTGAAGAGTCAGTACTGAACAATGGTCTAAACTTCGCAACAACCATCAAGCGGATACCATACTTAGATATTATTAACTGAATCGATGAAATAAACTTGAACAATCTCCAGGCTAGGACGGATGAGCTAAGATGGAAAGTGTTTTACTTTCCATCTTGGCTCATCCGTCCTAGCCTGGAGATTGTTCAAGTTTATTTCATCTGAAGAAAGTCAAGCTGCCAAAATCAAACATCACAAAACTGGAGAGGATGGCAATCAAAACCCGATGGAGGAATGTCAACATGATCATACTAACAGGTGACAAAAACAATGCGACTGTAATGATGTACAAAATGAAATATACAGGAAAACTATAATTATCTCATTAGAAATGATAGCTACCGTTAAAAATAATCCAGCAATGAAAACAAGACGAAAATTGTCACAGATCTTAATAAAAACAAGGACCACTTCCCACCTTAAGACACACAGGCAGTTGTCATAACGTTACTGCAAGCTACCCCACATATACAGTCATCCCAAAGTCCATAAAGACGGTATTCCACTCAGACCAGCTTTCAGCTAACAAAACTCTGTGTACCACCCTCTGAGTTGCTTCCTTGTGGATATAAGTGACCCAGTTATAGGAAAGTCACCATCATATGGCCGAAACTACGCCCACTCCGTAGGAATAATCAAACATGCACCCAACCCATCCAACCGAATGGTTAGCCTAGATGTGGTGAGTTTGTTCACCAAGGTGTTCACAGAAGAGGCGCTATCAGTATTAAGGGACAGACTGGCCTCAGATTCATCCCTAGCAGAACGTGTCAGTATAATAATAGATAACCTGATAGAGATGCTGATTTACGTATACAAACAACACACTTCTTTGGAGAATTTTTGTCTTTATTTTCAACTGAAATTAAAGCAAAAATACGACGTTTAGAACGGCTCATGATTAAACATAATAGACATTCATTGTCTCTTATATTTAACAGCGTATGTTTAGAATATATATATATATATGGGGGGTATGTGTGTGCGTGTGTGCGTGTGTTATAGAGAAATTACATTAGAATTCTGAATTCTATTTTTGATTCAGAGTGAAAATATTGTTGCTTTTATTAATTTTTTTATTTTTTTATGTTATTTTTACTCAAATTTCCAGAGATTATTTTCTGCGAGGTAAGTGCATGAGAAATCGTTTTTTTCCCTCTCCGTTCTGTCTGTAATAATTTTCTTGGCTTGTTTTTTTTTTTTTTCTCTTACTAACATTTTCGACTTTATGCTCTGTTTGGACTTTAACTAAGTTAAAACTTAGTTAACTCATCACCCCTAACTTTTTTATTTCTTTTTTTTTTTAAATTGGAGTAAATAGCCCAAACTACCGCACGGTTCACACTTCTCACACGTCTATTGAACAGGAGTAGAGGCTTGCCCCTTGTTCCCTGTTTAGGATGTGGTCTCCGGCTTTCTCTTCTCTCACTTCTGACTTTAGTATTGGTGCTTCCGTGATTTTCCTGCGATCTGTCTGGTTGGTGGCAACGGCTCATCATTGTGAGGGTACCGGGTTGGCAGTTTCCTGGTTACTGCTTCCGACTGCTAGTTAGGAGCCCTAACTCTTGCGTAGCGTCAAGAGCGGCTGCTCTGATCAACAGTTGTATAATATCGGGGTTCTTGTAGTGCCATGTCGCGCATGGATAGGTGTCCCTGCAAGCGCTTTCGGTGGGCAACCCTGAGGCCACACCTTGTTGCAGCTCTAGCCAGTTTCCCTCCCAGCACAGATCGTGGATAATGGCCGCCTGTATCCTCTACCCTAGGTCCCTCACTATAAACAAAACATATGATGAACAAAAGCAGAAACAACCCTAAACCAGCTAAAATCAAAACACCTAAAGCCCTTAACATTTCCTTCACTAATATCCGGGGCATTCGTACTAACTTTCCTAGCGTAGAAGCTTTCCTTCATGAAAAGTCCCCGGACATCATAGCGCTTTGCGTAACTAACCTCAACTCTTCTATTCCTTCCTCTGACCTCTCCATCCCTGGCTATCTCCCCCTCTTAAGAAAGGATTCCACTGTCCACATGCATTGCCTGGGGATCTACGTCAGCGAACACCTCCCCATAGCTAGGGTGACTTCACTTGAATCTGCTGCCCACAAGTACGTATGTCTCCGTCTGTCTCTCCTCAGTTCGGTTAGTTACTTATTCTTTCTGTACCGCTCTCCCTCCTTTCCTGACTGCTCCCTTCTAGATAGCATTGCTGACAACATTGATAAGGCTATTTCCTGCCACCCATTCGCTCACATATCTGTATTCGGAGATCTCAACGCCCATAACTCTGAGTGGCTTAAAGACTCTGTTACTGATCTAGCGGGCGTCCACGCCATGAACTTCGTTATTTCCCAATCCCTTACGCAAGTGGTAGACTTCCCCACTCGCTTCCCAAGCACTCCCTCCGGACACTCCTCACTACTAGATATATGCTTTACATCTGCCCCTGACGCCTGTCAAGTCTCGCAGCTTTGTCCGCTCGGCAACTCCGACCATGCTGTTGTCTCTCTCAGTATTTCTTTCCACTATCATTCCCCTCAGGAGCCTCCTACCTATAGGACCTCCTACCGCTACCAAAGAGCTGACTGGGATGCATTTCGCGATTTCTTCTGCGACGTCCCTTGGGGAAAAGTGTTCGATCTCCCAGTTGATGACTGTGCCTCTGAGGTCTCGTCATGAGTGAAAGCTGGCATTGAGGCATTCATACCCACCAGGAAGTATTGCTTAAAACCTCATTCCTCTCCGTGGTTCTCTCCAGCCTGTTCGGCCGCCATTGCCCACAGGAACCATTACTTCCGACTATTCATGAGCCAGTCATCTGATCACAAATAGGCGCCTATTCACGTCTGCTCGCAATAAGTGCAAGAGAATCCTGAATGACACCAAACGGTTGTTCGCTGAGAGAATGCGACAGCGCATAGCTGACCGCAAGTTCGGCTCCAAGGATTACTGGAGGATATGCAAACGGGTGCTTAACAACTGCAAATCCTCTACATCTCCTTTAATCCATGAATTTGAGGTTCTCACATCATCTGCGGACAAAGCTGAGTGCTTTGCCCGCAGATTCTTATCCAACTCCACGTTTGACTCATCTGAAGTATGCTCACCTGACTTCCCCGTTAGAACTGAGGCCAAACTGCACGACGTACATATTACCACGAAGGTAGTATCCCGAGTAATTTCAAAACTTGACCCCCCATAAGGCGAGCGGTGGCGACGGAATCCCGGTGATAGTCCTTAAGAGGTGTTCCACTGAACTCTCCCCTGTCCTCTCTAAACTCTTTAACTACTGCCTTTCTGCTTCCTGTTTTCCTGCATGCTGGAAGTTCTCTTCAGTCGTTCCTGTTTTTAAGAATTGTGGTGAACCCTTGGACCCATCCAACTATCGCCCTATCAGTCTTCTACCGATATTCGGAAAAGTGTTCGAGGCCATAATCAATGCTAAAATAGTTCAACATCTTACTGCCCACAAACTCTTCTCTGACAAGCAATATGGCTTCCGCTTTGCTAGCCCCACTGCCGATATGCTAACAACCTTTACGGCGTACATGCTCCGGACTCTCGATGAGTCAGGCGAGGCTCGTGCAGTTGCTCTGGACATCTCCAAGGCTTTTGACAGGGTCTGGCACACTGGCCTTCTTTGCAAGCTACGGGGTTACGGCATTACCGGACGCCTACTTGACCTAATCCAGTCCTTTTTAAACAACCGCAAAATGCAGGTCGTATAGAATGGCCATACCTCTTCATCCTACAGCACGAATGCCGATGTCCCCCCAGCGCTCTATACCACAATATACTCCCGCACAAGTAAGAAACCTAGTATGGCGGACAGACATCTCTGCTGACCTTGAACGGGATCTACACTCTGTGGTGAATTGGGGCAAGAAGTGGCTAGTCAACATCAATGCGTCCAAGACCAAGCTGTTGTCTGTTAACCATCACAGGCAACCTCTCCTGCCTCACATAAGCATGGACCAAGCGATTCTTCCTGAGTGCAATATACTGCACCTCCTCGGCCTTACCCTATCTTCTAATCTCAAGTGGAACAGCTACATCGAATCCATAGCTAAATCCACTGCTAAGAAGGTTGGGTCACTGTGTCGATCCAGGATGTTCTTTCCGCTTGAATCCATCCTGCATATATACAAGTCTAGCATTCGACCCTGCATGGAGTACTGCTGCCATTTATGGTCAGGCGCCCCTGCCGCTCACCTCAGTGTTCACGACAGGCTCCAAAGGAGAGTTAGTAACGTGATAGGTGCTGACTTGGCGGCTCGACTACAGCCACTTCCCCACCGACGAAATGTGGCCTCCCTTTGTCTGTTCTATAAGTATTTTCATGGCTTCTGCTCAGACGAACTTAAGTCACTGGTGTCTCCTCAACAGGTGTTTACTCGTGCAACCAGAATGGCAACCATTCACAGTTAGGTTAGCTAAATGCAGACGACAATTCTACTCCTGCAGCTTCTTCTCTCGCACTTCACGCCTGTGGAACTAGCTCCCATATTCTTGCTTTTCTGACGGCTACAACCTCCAGAAATTTAAATGCAATGTCAATACTCATCTACTAACCACTTGACTCTAGCCCTTTCCCCACCCCGTATATACTTCCCTTTCTCTCCCCCCCTTGCAACTGTCATTACACCTGCATTTTCATCTTTCTATTGCTTCTTTCTAATTGGTTTGTAATCCTCTTCTCCCTCCTCTAATTAACTTTCTTTCAGTTATGTAGCCCGCCCGCACATCAGTGGCATTTACGCCTTGCCCGGAGTGAAATGATTAAAAAAGAAAAAGCATAAACAGAGATTACTGGTTGTTTTTTAAAACAAAAATGAAACGATAATTTGCATCAAAACTTAATCTGGATCAACATATTTCCACAGATATTTATTTTTAGGCCTGTATGTAAAAATGAATACATTTCTCTTGTTTTATAAACTCGGGTTATATAAGTGTTTTAAGATAACTGATTTTTCAGCAAGGAATAAATTACATCTATCGCCTTTCCATTGTAAAATTTTGCTCGTGATACAATATTCTTCGTAACACTGGGTGTATTACCACCATTCTTTAATTACCATAAATATTTTTAGAGAGCAGTGCTTTTTGTATTTTACATTGCCTAAAGTTATTTGATGATGGTAGAAACGAAATTTCCAAGGATTTTTAGTGGAATCAAAATATAATTTTGATATCGTTACAAGAACGTATGGTTGTTGTGACCAAGTGAATGGTTTAAGAAATGACAAAACATGTGTTATAGATATATTGTATATTTAACAGTAAACACATCGGAAGTGTATTACATGACTAGTGCGTGTCTCGGTTGTCTAGTATTCAATCAATATTCGACTGTTCCCCCAAGGCCTCCTCTTCAACTAATCTTATAGTAGGCGGAAGAGCCCAACACAGACTCTTTAGAAGGAGGATAACACAACAATGCTACATCGGTATACACTATTATCAGTCATGCATTGGCCGCAAGGATTTTATTTCGTGACAGTTCTTTATATACAATTGAAAAATGTCTTTTTTTTCAGAATTTTTTTAGACATTATAAACGTTCATAAATATACTTCAGATTAAAATTTTTATTTTATTTTATTCATATTGTTTTTTTACAAATATATTTTATTTATATTTTTTACACACGCACGCAGGTTATTCTTATCTATGAAAAATAACTACATTATTTTCAGTTCTTAAAATGTCATTTAAATATTATTTTAATTTGTTTTAGACAAAAGGAATGTCCTCAAATTAACGAAAAAAATCAAAGGATTTTCTGTGATTACACTTTCTATTTAACTGGACAATTTTTTCTTTGTATTCCTGTTGATCAATTCAATTCGTTTACATAATTTATGGTGAAATATTCTAATTGTTAGATTATAATTTGTCCTCATTGAAAAGAAAAAGTTTGTTCGTTAAAAACACAAGATTAAAATGTATTTTATACCTTATAACATTATTTTTCCTGTGTATATAATTAACATATACTACCCTCTCCTTGGTTCAAATCCTTCTCAACTTGTTCATTCAAATGTTTACTTAATATAGCATATTTACATTTGTTTAGATAACTATCAAGCTTGGGTTGTTTGTATCTTGCGAAAAAAACAAAAAACAAAAAAACAAAACAAAACAAAACAAAAAAACTATTATTACTAGTTCTTAAATGTCACTTTAATATTATTTTTTAGATAATTCAGATTAACTCATTTTTTCACATTTGGTCAGATAAAAGAACCGACATCACTTCATGACATTTAATAGCAGCAACAAATAAAAGGGATATCACATGTAACTCGAAGAGAAAAAAAGAACATAATCAAAATGTTGACGTTTCCCACTACTTCAAACAAAAGGTTAGGAAAGCAAACTTCATCAATACTGGAAAGATCAATAAAAGAATTGAGAAACCTGTTTTCCTGAAAAATTATTTTACGAGAAATATTTTATAAATTTCAACCGATAGTGCCACTGGCTGCTCGGTTCCATGCTTTTACCGTTCAAATAATTAAATGTAACCATCACTTCTACTCCACCATTTTCTTTTCTCGCACCTCCCGCCTGTAGACCGTTACTTGTTCCCTGAAAGCGACAATCTCCCAAATTTAAATGCAGCATCAATTTTCATCTATCTTTTTGAATCCCACTCACATTTAGCCTTTCTTCAATACTCCTTGTAATTCAGGCTTTTCTCTCATTGTAACCCCACACACTGGTGACAGTCCCGCCATGCTTGGGGTGAAACGATCAGACTAATAAAAATAAAATAATTGATATTGATAGATATTTTCAATTTGGTGGCATAAGAGAGAAAAGTTGATATGAATGATTTGTGGAAAGAACCAACTCGAACAAATGTTCTGGAAGTGCGCACTAAAAGTAAAAAGTGTAAGTTTCTTTTTTTTAATGACTTGTGATGAAGAACATTCATATGACGTCAGCTAATTTTGAGAATCGGAGACTAACAGAAAATCGAATTTTGAGCTAACAGACAAAGAGGAACAATCGCAGTAATACAACAAATGAATTCTTCAAGAATCTCTTTTAAAAGTATTTTATCGAGAGATGTCTCAAGGCCTTTATCTTTTAGACACATATTACCAAAGTTTCTTTAATCATAATAAAGAAGGAAAAAGATTCATTATAAATGAAAATAAACTGGCTGATAGCCTCGTTTTAACTTTAACCATTGAGTACCTCTAAAAGTGATACTTCCTTACGAAAGGTAGTTGAGAGGTTTACCAATCATCTCCGGTTGGGAACGGGGAAACTCCTTTCTGCTCAAAACTGAGTCTCATTGTATATCAGAAAGGACGATAGAAAATGACGTCTCCAAGTTAGAGATTTTTGTAAAGCTAGAATTGTTTGGGCAGCCATTCAAAATCACGTGGGTTGGAACATAAAACTGCGATTTCGATAATGGTTATCTGAGATCTACTTCAGAAGTAATTATGGAAGGAAAATCATTACTTTTACTAATTTAAGGACAATTATAATGATATCTACAACAACACTGTGTTTTGCTAATAATGTAGTCATATGATCATTCTAAAATATAATAATATTGGAATATTTGTATTGTTTCATATTTTATAGAATTATCATTATATTATCTAGTTATAATTTTATCTAGGAAAACCCAAGAAGGAAAATGTGATTCGAGTTCAAGTACTGCTTTTATTTGTAGGAAGCTCTCTCGATATAGACTTGATAGAGTTACAATTTCAGAAACGAGGTCTCCGGCAAGGATCACGTTTCACCAGCGAATCTATTATAAAACACCCACTCTACTACATCTCAATTTTCATAAGATAATAGTCATATAAAATACAAATTTTACTGAAACCTAGTTATGTACAATAATGGATCATATGCAATATTGTTGAACAATTCAACTATAATAGAAAAACTAAAAAATATATAGAATGTCTGTTTATATTTCTGAAATAGGTATTGTAACTGTTTAAATTGTTCGAACTGTTGTCCTCATTATTAATGTAATATTCACTTTCTCGGACTATGGTATGACTCACTTTTTCTGCAACCAGACGGGTTCTCCTTTAACCGACCAGAAATATTTGTGCCAAGCCTGAATTGATGAGTCGTAAGTTTTTGTATAGTTGTAGGAATGTTATCTTGTTCATCATTCGTGCCAGATTCTGGTGGAACTTTTCTGATTGTCTCCATATTTTTTATATATAGGGTTCGTTCTGATCCTTCAATATTTTTCTAAATTTCTGAGATGAGATATTATAATTACTTACATTACATTGTATGGGCTGTTGTCCTCATCTTTATTGTTATATTCACAATAAAGATGAGAACAACAGTCCGAAGAAGGTAAAGGGGTAAACAGTATATATCTATATACAAAGTTAGAGAACTGTCATAATAGATCATTCCGTCTTAAATAAATCAATTATGTTTTCTGGCAATTTAAAAGAATCAACTTAAAATATGCTTTATTAATTTTAGTACATTTAACATTATGGATAAAAGTAGCAAATTTTATATAGTTTTTTCGAGAGCCAAAAAAAAAATCTCAGATTTTTGAGAGCCAAAAAAAAAACAAAAAAAACCCAAAATCCCAGATTGGAACAATAAAAACGGACCTGAGAATGATGTCAAAATCTTCAAAAAAATTATTCTTTGGTAGTTGTACTGAGTTTCATTTGTAACATATATAAATGTAAGTAGAAAATGAAAATGTTGACAAGATAGCGAAAATCACAAAGCACTGCCCGGAGCCTCCAATCAGGCTTGCCCCCAACCCCCAGTTGGAGGCTCAGAGGTAGTTCGCTACAGCCTTGATTGCCTTTCCAAATGAAATAACAAATCACAGTGCTCTCTTTCAACATAACAGACACCACAAAGTAGCGCTAGTGATCACATTTGGAAACATTTTTTTTAAAGGATATTTTTCTATATTTCTGAGGTGAGGTAGTATTTATATTATTTACATTGCTTGGGCTGTTCTCATCTTTACTACTGGTGTTAATAAAGATGAGGACAGCAATCCGAACAATGTAAATAACTTCTTTATGGCTTAGCATCAATGAAGTATCGACAGCATAATTGATTTGATCTCGCGTCATAGGAGAGGTTTGGTGAAAACTTATCACAATCACTTTTTTTCTTGTTTTGTGGAGGGATGGTTCTAGAGCTAGTTTCACGTGTCGTCAAGTTGTAAATTATGCATGACATCTTCCAACTTTGATTTACATTGTCACCACCCAAGTTAGTGCAAAGAAAAATATATTGGATTGGAATTGTGGCACGTTACTAAGTAACGTTACGAAGTCAAATGTGAGCATTTTTTAAAAATGCAGGCAAACTAATAAGAATTCTCGCATCCTACTAAAAGTTGATATTGCAACCAGCAGCACTAATACAGGTAAACTTGAAATTATGTCCGAATTACAGAAAACTATATTTCATAACGTGCTTAAAAATACTATAAAAAAAAAAAAAATTCAGATAAAGCTTTCAGTTAGGAGTTAGTCTTCTCATAGCCTGTGGGCTCTGTCAAGGCTACTTTTTACAAGGACTTCAATTTAGAGTTTTCATTTCTTGATCTATACCACCTAAGATTAGAAAGATAAGTCTACCCTATTATTTAATCCAGAGCTGGGGGTAAATTGAATCATGATTTTCTAATCGGATTTGTATGAAGTAAAAGAAATAAGTTAATCACTGGTTTGGGCAGTGCTTACTTGCACTCAGTGGAAAATGGTCGAGCTGAACATTACTAAAGAAAGTCTACCCCCCGTAGACTGAATATCGGGTTCAGTTCAGAATTCTCTACACGTTACCCAGATCGATATACACATGAAAAGAAGGCCGGAGAGCACAATGAAACGTTATGATAACAACAACAAAGTCGAGGACAATAGTCTGAGTATCTGTCAGTCACTTAAGTGTCATGCGTGATGATGTCAGGTAAATTTGAGAACTGGAGGCTAACACAAAAAGCGAATTTTGAGCTAACTAACAAAAAGAAAAAACCGCAGTAATACGACAAATTAATTCTTCAAGAATCTCTTTTAAAATAATTATATATATATATATATATATATATATATATATATATATATATATATATATAGATAGATAGATATTTTTACTGGGTGAGGACTCAAGTCCTTTATCTTTAGACATATATTGCCAAAGTTCCTTTACTCATAATAAAGAAGAAAAAAATTCAATATAATTGAAAATAAACGGGTTGATAGCCCCGTTTTAAGTTAGACAATTGACTACCCCTAAAAAGTGATATCCTCTTACGGGAGGTGGTTGAGATGTTTACCGATCATTTCCGCGGAAGTTACTTTCTGCTGGAAACTGACATCGCTTGGGCGATTATGTCACTTTCAATCCATGACTGACTATGGAGAAGATTTTCCCGCACTAGGTTGCCAATCTGTGGTATACTGGTTGCCAATTAAGTCTGTATAAACCAATCTGTCTGCTATTCAACCCATAGCTGAGGGAGAAGAGGATTTAAACTTTTCCAAGTGTATTTCCGCATAAGTGATTGCAACGAATTCAACTGAAATTCGAACTCGTTCCTCCTTCTTCCTGGTGAGAGACACTTTCCCTTGAATTTTTTATAACCAATCAAAAGATTTATTACTTTCTGGGAGGTAGGTTTTAAAGATAGAAAGTAGTTTTCTGGTTGATAACAAAGATAGTTGCTATATACAAGGTGTGAGTCTAATCTTGTATAATCTAAGAATAACTGATCACTCAGAATAAAATATGGATTTCTCCACATAACCCCATATACATACACACATACATATATATATAACCCCATATATATACATACACTTAGACATTCTTTTGCTGTCAGAGATAAATGCAATGTCAAATTTTGTAGCATATATAAACCCAACACTTGTTATTTCTCAATTTTTCCAATCAGTCAGTGACTGAGAAAGCATCATGATGAAAGTAAGCCTCGTTTTTCTGCTGATTTGTTTGATCAGCTTATCACTATGTAAGTACTTCAGGCTTGTTTAAATAATAATCTTTTTTAAATAATTACATGAATTTTACTTTTCAGATTTAAACTCTATTTCAAATTAACATTTTGTGATTTTTGTAATCTTTTAAAATAATTTTTCTGATTTAAAAATTCCACGGAAATAATTGTCATTGGAAGTCCATGCCAATAAATTTGCAAAATCTGCCAACAATTTATCCAAGAAATGTATGACAAAAAGGGAGTGAATACATTGGAATACTTCGCCAATGAGGAAATATTTTTGTTTAATATAAAATCAGGAGAAATTAAGTAAAAAACACATATGTCCTGTCAGTATCATATGTTTGTTGCATTCTTTCCTCATTATGTGTCCTAGAAATTCTAGTTGCCTCTTCCTGATATTAATTATAAATTTCCTTTTTGTTTCCATATTCTTCAAAACATTGCTCCCATGTTCGTTCCATTGTATCCTCAGTATCTTTCTGTAGAACTACATTTCTGTTGTTTCGTCTTCTTAAACTTAGAGAAGGTTGTCCAGTATTCACTGGCATATAGGAAGAAAGATATCATGTAACAGTTCAGTAATCATTTCTTTCTGCCAACATTTGTTCTGTCTTTTCTCCTTCTTGGCAGTAATCAGTAACGGATCCATACTTTCAATTCACTCACTTTCTACATGTCTCCACTACTCTATGGTTTTCTCTGACCATTTTTCTTTAGATCTTTACTAGTAAGGCAAATACGCCTATTCTACCTCTGACGATAGTTTTTCTCAAAGACAAAGTCTTTGATAGAAAACATACTTTGAGAGTAACATACGTGACTTATTCGCTATGCATTATTATGACAGAACATATTCATACCCTACATTGATTCAACCAAAGAGTAAGGCATAGAATTTTCATATTGTCAATCCATAATTACAATCAACCCCTAATTTGTTTTAATATAACAGACGTAACAAGATAAAATAGAAGAGTAAATAAAAAAGTAATGGCATTTTCCATACACTTTTGAAGAACAAATGCACATGTCCCTTTCTCACATAGTGCCCCATCCAGCGTGATGCACTTCTGGTATCGTTTAAAGAGCTTCTTTATCTCTTCTGAAAAGAAGATTTTGTTACGAGATCACGTTTGCACCGCTTTTATGTTTAGATTAAATCATCAGACACGACAACATGTGCAGATGCATAACCGATGGCGATGATTGCCGCTACTTGTGGTAATATGATTAGTCGGTCATATCTGATCAAGGTATCCAACTTCTAGATGTGTTCTATGCCCAATGATAAAGTGTTAGCGTATAAAGCAGTGATATTTGATATTGACGTTGAAAAGATTATGAAAATGACATAAATGTGTAAATATATTTGCGAGGAGAATATCTTAATTGCTACATTGTTTATTAAATTAGAATTAACAGCATAAAAATATTACAGTATCAAATTGGGATAAATGTGTAAATAAAGGTTTAATATTGCCGCTGAAAAGATTTTAATTGATAGTGTGTTTATTAAAACAGGAGAAACAGCAAGCTTTTATATACTTGGTCATGGGTAGTGCAAATAAATAGTTCAGTTAATGGGAGAGAACTGTTACTGGGATATTTTGAAGAGGCTTGACCCATGTAAGCGAATGATATGAAAGTTGAAAATATAATACTTACAGTTCGTGAAGTTTCCTGGTGTTATTATTTGTCAGAAGCCAGTTTGGCACAATTTCACCCGTCTTCTGCCAATACTCAAGATATATATATATATATATATATATATATATATATATATATATATATATATATATATAATATATATGTATATATATATATATATATATATATATATATATATATATATATATGTATATATATATATATGACAGAAATATGGGTTGCTTCCAACGAGGGAATGTGGTATAGAAGAAAAAGTGTAAGAAGGCGTGAACGTTTTATTTAAAGTGTAGATTTATTGTTGCTATTATTCTAATTATTACTTACTTTTTGTATGATATATTGTTATAAGTTCTTACGATGGTCAGTTACAAAATTGTTAATTATATCATGCTTCTTTAATAATGTGAAAGTGAATGTGATAAAATATCAAAAGAATTGAAATATTTATTTTATTAATGAAACAATTTTAATTTTATTTTCAGCGGCTGTGATAAACATCGGTAAGTTTACTTTCCTTATTTATTAAGCATATTTATGCGATGCTTTTATACATTGGAAAAAATTCATGATATATTCTCTTGATGAAATATTTTACAATATATAAAAATCTTTATAGGAAAGCCAGTGGGTTTGCACCTAAATCATAATATGTAAAAATTTAAACAAATTATTGAGTCATTATTGATTATATGTTGCTTCTTTAATGATATGAATGTGAATGGGATAAAATTTAAAATACGATTGAAATAATTATTGCATTAATAAATCAATTTTCATTTATTTTTCCTTAGTTATTAACCATAATTATACGATGGTTTTATACATTAGAAATAATTAATGATATTATATTCTCTTCATGAAATTTGTTATAATATACAAAATCGTTATAGGAAAGGCAGTTGATTTAATTCTAAATTATAGTATGTAGAAATTCTCAAAATTTATTTACTCAATATTGAATGTACCTTCCTTTAATAATGTGAAAGGGAATGAGATAAAATTTAAAATACGATAGAAATGTTTATTGTATTAATGAATCAATTTTCATTTTATTTTCACTGGGAAGAAAACGTAGTTATTAAACATATTCATATGATGGTTTTTATGAAATATTTTTTAAAATGTATAAAATCTTTATAGGAAAGCCAGTGGATGTTTTTCTGAATCATTATATGTAGAGATTTTCAAAAACTATTTCCTCAATATTAAATATATCTTGATTCTTTAATAATGGATTTTCTAATACTTTTGTTTAGTAGTCGCAGAAGGGTTTGCTTCTAAATCATAATATGATGAAATCTTCAAGCACTATTAAAAATAATGAATGATATTGCCTTTCTTTACAAGTGTATAATGAATATGATAAAAAATTTATTTGAAATAAAATAAAAACTCAATTGTTAGTGGAATAAATTCTATTAATGTTTTTAAATATATTTTATTTTCAGCGCCTATGAAAAAGAAATACGTTTATTCTTCTTTAATTATGATGATTTCATAGAATAAAAATTGTTGATATTTTCATCTTTTTATAACGTGTTTTCTTTATAAAACAAATCCGACGGCAAAGCTAAATATTAAGAGCAGAAACTATAACTAATTAAATATATAAAATGATTGGATTGAATCATTGCATCTGAAGCAAGGAATTAACGTCTATTTGTTGATGAGATTGCTAACACCTTAGAGCGCTTATATTAACATATTTTTTTCGTTTAAGTATCGTTTATATACAAGGCATACGCCACGGGATTGGCTCCGATTGACTTTTCATAAATAGTTTTCGTTAGGGTAACAAACTTTGTCAGTATAAATCGAACGTAGTTGAAAACACATAATTTATATCTGTTTTTATTTTTTAGCCAATCCGAATGCGTTGTTGCATGATTTGGTTTAAAGCCTGTTTTAAATGAGGTTTTACTAATGAGATAGGATCCTATATACCACCACTGCAGATCGAAAAATATTTGGGAAAATATTTTTAATATGTTACATAGGTTTTGAATCGAGCGGGACAATATTCCCTCCTGCTCGACTTAGTTGTTGTATCTGCAGGTGAAGGTATAGATAAAGTTTGTGTTGTTCTTGGTGGAACTGCAGGATTGCTTTTTGTAGAAGGTAAATCCATATAAGCAGGTTTCAGCCTATCCACCGAAACTGTTCGATTTACCGTGAATAAGTAGGGTGAGATACTTCGGCTTCTTATCCATGACTTTGTACGGACCAGAATAGGTAGAAGTAAGAGGCTTTTTAATGGAACAATTTCAGTGAAAACATGTTAACAGTTGTATAGATCCATTGGTGTGAAAACATCTCGAGAATTGGTTCTTGTAGGTGTCAATTGGAAATTATCCATACTCTGTTTGAAATTCTGGACAAACTGCGTGGTTATTTTTGGCTTTGCGTGAGTGTTATTATAGGCAAACTGTCCCGGAAGGGTCACAGTGGTTCTGAAAACTAGCTCGGAAGGTGTACATCAAACATCCACCGTGATTACATTTGGGATTGACAGCAGTACCAGTGGTAGATTGTCTAACCACATTCTTGCATCGTCGCTAGTTACAAATGCTGTTTTTATTGCCAATTAAAACACTCAACAAGTTCATTAGCGCATCGGTGATAAGCAGAGGTAGAGATATGTTTCACTCTCAGAAAGTTGACAAATTCAGTAAAACGAATAAACTGAAATTGTGGACCTCTGTCTGTCGTTATTATTGATGGACATCCGAAAATTGATATCTATTCTTTAAAATGCTTTGCGTGACGGTTTCTGCGGAAGTGTCTTATAAAGGACGACGCCCGGCCAACGGGTAAATCAATCGACAATTGTTTGTAAATAATGGTAGCCATTCACTTCCGGTAAGGGCCTCACAATATCTATATGTAAATGAGTAAACCGTTCATCTGGCCCTGGAAACTGCTCGGTAGGAGACTTTGTATATCAATTTATTTTGATGCATTGGCACTTCAAACATGTCTGTGTTCAGTATTTAATATCACTGGACATCATAGGCCTAACAAAACGGTTAAGAATTAATTTCAATGAGGCTTTATGACTTGGGTGCGAAAACGCAAAGAAATGTTAAAAGACTTTTGCACATTGTAAATGGTATATACGGCTGTGAGTAGCCGGTACCGACGTCAGAGTAGATCGTAGCCCGTACCGACGTCAGAGCTGACCGTAGCCGTGCTGATCTAAGCTGCTCTAAGCTGCAATAATGTATCGTTTTCATACTATCTAGCATGATGTCGCATCACTGTTCTTTCGCTCGCATGTCAAAATGTAAAGGTTGAGTTTGAGGTTTTTCTATTGTAGATATGGAAAGCGTATCAGCAACGAAGTCCTCCGGTTCCTTAACGAATATCTGACATGAATTGAGCTATGTAGCCTATTTGTCGGATATCCCGAGGTGCATATTTGTCGGTCTTGGTATGTAATGCGAAAACTAGTGTTTTATAGTCATTATAAAGCGTAGAGTTCAGACCCTCTAATAAATGTCTAAAATGATAATGGATTAGTCGATGGCTAAAAGACCCATTTGAAAAGGAACTATATTTGTTCTGTGTTGTGTTCAAGTTTACTGAAAAAAAGATATAGGTATTTTGGAATTGTTCTGCTTTTGGTGAAAAACTTCACCGATCGAATCACTGGATACATCGGTCGTCAGTGTGAGTGGCGAGTCTTAATCCTTTATAATCCTCTATAAGACAATTTAGTAAAATCTGCGAGGGCATTCTTCGCTTGGTGGAAGGCACCCAATTTGTCGTTTTGCAAAGTAACTTTGGATTTTTTTCTTTGGTTCTGTAAAATATTGTTAGGCAGAACCAATATTTTTGAACAATTGGGAATAAGCCTTCGGTAAAAGTATATTAATCTCTAAAATCGCGTTAGTTGATGAACTTTCATCGGCTCTGGAATGTTTCTAATTGCTGTTACTTTTTCCTGAATAGGCGTAATTCCAGTCTCGTTGATAATGCGTCTCAAGAAAGTTAGTTTGGAAACCGCAAAAAAATATTTTCCAACATTTATTTCAATCCAAAGTACCATAGCCTTTTAAAAATATGTTCTGAATGCTGTCAATGTTCGAAAATATGTTCTGAATGCTGTCAATGTTCGAAAATATGTTCTGAATGCTGTCAATGTTCGAAAATATGTTCTGAATGCTGTCAATGTTCGAAAATATGTTCTGAATGCTGTCAATGTTCAAAAATATTCTTACTGGCAATTAGGACATCGTCTACATATGCGAAAATAAATAGTAAACCGCAGAGTAGCTCATCAAGTAACCGCTGAAAAGTCTGGGCAGCGCTTCGCAGACCAAACGGCAGCCATGTAAATTTATACAAACCAAATGGAGTGGCGATTACTGTTTTCTTTACTTCTTCATCAGCGATTGGAATTTGGTCAAAGGTCCTTACCAAATCCAATTTTGTGAATACTGTTGCACTTTGTAATCCAACCGCAAAATCGTGCAGCTGGGGTGTTGGATATTTGTCAGGGATAGTCTTGGCATTCAAGTTGCAGAAATCGCAGCAACGCGTCCAAGTATCCACATCTGGTTTTAACACCATGTGCAATGGTAAATGCACAAGGACTGGAATATAGCCGGATGATCTCCAAACTGATCATGTACTGAAATTCGCTCTTGTTTATTCTGTACTTTGTTAGGCCGCAATCTACGTGGTGACACGAGCGTAGGTGGTCCTGTAGTTTTATGTAATTTTCTGCTGTTTGACATATAACTTAAAATTATTTGAAAGACTTTGTGATCTCCGGATACTTTCTCAATAAACTCTGTAAACCGTTAGCTGATGACAGTACAGCGCATATATCAGTTGAAGTATTAATAGAGGTAATGATTTTTCTCTTCAGGTTCGTCGTACTATCGTCCAAAGTGTGTGTAGACATATTGACAGATAATTTAAAATGCAATAGAAAGTCCGCTCTGAGAATAGGTGTTTTCACCTGAGATTTAGTAAATATCCATGGAAAGGATCGTCGCAATCCCAAATTCAATGTTAATGAAATTTCTCCAAATATGTCTATCTTCGAATCAAATAAAGTGAATAAAGATTTATTATTAAGCCTGTAAGGTGAATGAAGATGTATTGTTAAGCATAGCGGGTTTTGGAGGGATAGCGCTTATTTGAGCCCACTATCAATCCAGAACTGATATCCGGTTGTTCGATCTCGAACATAAAAGAGGCAACTTTTCAAACATCTACAGACAGAAAAGATCGTCTCTACTTGGTGCCGGAATTATCGTTTCCGGTGTGCTGTGTTGAATTGTTTGCAGAGGTTATGTCGAAATTAGTTATACCAGCACGTGTGAAATAACCAGCATGTGTGTAACACCCTCTCGATGCGGAAGGTGATTTGTGCTTTTTCTTGTGTGGCGAATAAGAGCGTCTGCATAACTTGCTTCGTGCATTGTCTGTTAGAGACTTTAACTGTAATTATAAGGTTTTCTAGACCTTACTCGATCTGCATTAAATCATGCGGGTTGCTAAAGGACGCAACATTGAGTGTCTGAACTGTATTTAAAACAGTTCCTCCTGGATTATTATTGTTAATTTTATCAACTATTTCAGCAAGTTCTAAATCTAGCTCGTCAGGGAATTAGGCAACTATCTGAGAGGTATATGTGTGTATCTAGTCTATCTATAATTTCTTTAGTACCGTGTCCGACATTGTTTGGAATTCAGAAGTGATTTAATCTTTCTTAGTAACTGTGAGGGTTTCAGGTATCCGAGGTTTATGTTGTTAAATAGGTCATGAAGTTCCCTTTTCTCTGATTCCACTGTGCGGTGGATAATTGCATTCCTAAGCGTATCGTAAGACACTTAATCATTAAGTAGGTCAGAAAGTTCCATTGCTACGTCCGCCGGAAGGTTTTCAACGACGTATATGCATCGGGCGGACTCGGAAGTTATCCTTTATGCACTAAAAATCGCATTTAATTCCGAAAACCAGACTTGTAAGTTGGTACGATTATATACTGTAAGTTTTGCTGTTACTGTCGCTTCTATGTTATCTTCTATAGTTGGATCCATTTTTGTAAGTTGCAGATTAGGCGTATTGTTTACTGATTTATGTTGTCTAAATCGATACTTCGTACATTCTTTAGTCAATATATGAAAATGACGACACGTACGATCTTAATTTCGGGTTGTAATTTTCCCACCTCATTATCTTTTGTTAGTTTAAATGACGTTTATATACAAAACATACGTCACGTGATTAGCTCTGATTGACTTGGCGTAAATAGTTTTATCTTTAGGGTCGCAAACCGAGTCTGTACGAATCGGACGTAGTTAAAAACATGAAATTTATATATTTTTTTCATTATTTTAGCCAATCAGTATGCATTTGTGCATGATATAGTTTAGGGACAGTTTTAAATGGGGCTTTACTAATGATATAGGATTTTGAGCGTAGGCAGCATGAAAGCAAGTAACGAGAAAAAGGAGAATGGAAAACGTTAGAATAGAAATTACGGTGAAGTAAAAAGTATTCAAAATTAAAATGGCGATACATTGTTGCAAATCTTGTAGTACTCTAATCTTGGAGTAATCTCAAGTTCACGCGGTCGAGGAACTGAGATGTAGCGGACATTATAAAAAATTCAATCCAAATAATTATAGGCAAACCAGATTCGTTTGCTTCTAAATCATAATATGCACAATTGATAAAAGAATTATTTACTCATTATTGAATATATTTTGCTTCTTTAAAAATGTGAAAGTGAATGAGTTAAAAGTTAAATACGTTTGAAATACTAATTGTATTAATGAATTAATTTTCATTTATTTTTCATTAGTTATTAACCATACTCATACGTTGGTTTATACATTAGGGATAATTCATTATATTATATATTCTATATGAAATATTTTTACAGTATATAAAATTAATGCAGGAAAGACAGTTGGTTTGCTTCTAAATTTGAATATGTAATAATTTTCAAAAATTACTCACCAATATTGAATATACCTTGATTCTTTAATAATGTGAAACGGAATGAAAAAATTAAAAATACTATTGAAATAATTATTGTACTAATGAATCAATTTTCATTTTAATTTCAGCGGGAAAAAATCAACAATGTAAGTTTATTTTTCCTTGGTTAATAACCATATTCATATGATGGGTTTCATGAAATAATTTTACAATATATACAAATCTTTATAGGAAAGGAAAGTCAGTGGTTTTTTTTCTGAATATTAATATGTAGAAATTTAAAAAAAACTATTTACTCAATATTGAATATATCTTGATTCTTTAATAATGTGAAAGGGAATGAGATAAAATTGAAAATATGATTAAAATATTTATTGTATTAATGAATCTATTGTCATTTTATTTTCGGCTGGAGGGATACCAAAACGAAAGTTTATTTTTTCTTAGATATTAAACATATTCATACGTAAGTTTTTCATGAAATATTTTTACAATATATAAAATCTTTATAGGAAAACCAATGGGCTCCCTTATAAATCAAAATATGTGAAATTTTTCCAAAATGTTATCCTCAGTATTCATTATATTTTGCTTTTTTAATAATGTAAAAATGAATGAGATGAAATTTGAAATACGATTGAAATATTTATTGTATTAATGAATCAATTTTCATTTTATTTTCAGCGGAAGAAATTCAACAACGTAAGTTTGTTTTTTCTAAGTTATTAACCGTATTACTACGGTGGGTTTATACATTAGAAGTAATTTAGGATATTATATTTTATATTCTTTTAATGAAATATTTTTACAATCTATAATGTATTTTATAAGAATGACAGTAGGATCACTTCTAAATCAAAATATGCACAAAAGTTTTCGAATTATTTACTCATTATTGAATATATCTTGAACCTTTGATAATGTGAAAGGGAATGAGATAAAATTTAAAATTCGATTGAAATATTTATTGTATTAATGAAAAGAAAATTACATTTTGTTTTCAGCGGCAAGGTACCAACTATCTAAGATGATTTTTCCTTAGTTATTAACCATATTCATATCATGGTTTTAAATGAAATACAATATAAAAAATATTTACAGTAAAACCAGTGGACTTGCTTATGAATCAGAATATGCAGAAATTTTTCCAAAATATTTTACTCAATATTCATTATATTTTGCTATTTAATAATGTAAAAATGATTGAAATGAAATTTAAAAGATCATTGAAAAATTTATTGTATAAATGAATGATTTTCTTTTCATTTTCAGCGCGAGGATATCAGCATCGTAAGTTTAACCTATGCATACACTGAGTTTATACATTAGAAATAATTAATGATATTATATTCTTTTCATGAAATATTTTTTACAATACACAAAAATCTTTATAAGAAAGACACTAGGTTTGTTTCTAAATAATAATATGCACAAATTAAAAAAAAATTTACTCTATATTGAATATATCTTGTTTCTTTAATAATGTGAAATGGAATAAGATAAAATTAAAAATACGATTAAAATACTTATTGTATTAATAAATCAATATTTATTTCATTTTCAGCGGGAGTAAATCAACAATGTAAGTTTATTTTTCCTTAGTTATTAACCATATTCAGATGATGGTTTTCATGAAATATTTTTACAAAAAATAAAATCTTTATAGAAAAGCCAATGGGCTTGCTTATAAAATCTTTCAAAATGTTTTACTCAATATTCTTTATACCTTGCTTCTTTAATAATGTAAAAGTGAATGTGATGAAATTTAAAATCGATTTGAAATATTTATTGTATTAATGAATCAATTTTCATTTTGTTTTCAGGGGGACCATATACACACCGTAAGTTTATTTTTCTTTAGTTATTAACCATATTCTTACGGTCGGTTTATACATTAGAAATCATTTAGGATATTATATTCTTTTCTTGAAATATTTTTATAATATATAAAAATCTTTATGAGAAAGTCCTTAGATTTACTTTTAAATAATAATATGCACAAATTTTCAAAAATTATTTTTGCTATTTTGAATATATCTTCTTTTTTTATTAATGTGAAAGTGAATGAGACAAAATTAAAAATACGATTGAAATATTTATTGTATTAATGAATCAATTTTCATTTATTTTCAGGGATAACGAAACAACTAAGTAAGTTTACTTTTTCTTAATTATTAACCATATTCATGGATTTTAGTAAATATTTTTACAAAATATAAAATATTTATAGGAAAGTCAATTGTCTTGCATATAAATCATAATATGTAGACGTTTTCCCAAAACATTTTTACTCAATATTCATTTTAACTTGCTTTTATAATAATGTGAAGTGCATGAGATGCAATTTAAAATATGATTGAAATATTTATTGTATTAATGAGTCAATTTTTATTTTGTTTTCAGCTATAAGGCATCAACAAAGTAAGATTTGTTCCTTAGTTATTAACCATATTCATATGATAGGTTTCGTGAAGTATTGTTACAAAATATAAAATCTTCATAGGAAAGCAAATGGGCTTGCTTATAAATCATAATATGTTGATGTTTTACAAAATAGTTTACTCATTATTCATTATATCTTGCTTTTTTAATAATGTAAAAGTACATGAGATGAAATATGATTGAAATATTTATTGCATTAATGAATAAATTTTTATTTTGTTTTCAGCGACAATGAATCAACAAAGTAAGTTTATTTTTCCTTAGCTATTAACCATATTCTTATATTCGGGTTCATGAAATATTTTTACAATAGATATAAAATTTTTATAGCAAGGGTTTTCAAACGGTGGTCCGCGGACCACAGGGAGTCCGCTAAGATAAGATAGGGGGTCCGTAGATTAACTCATCACGTGAAATTCAATGTCTAAATTCTTAATGTCTGGATATTTATCTTTACTTATTAATGTTATCAAATGAAAATTTAAATTTATCAATTAAAAGTAAGCTTAAAACCAGTTTTTACTACGTCAATGCAAAACTATAAGATATTTTAGTAAACATTTATGTATAAATTTCATAAGAATTTATGGTGAAATATAAAGGGGTCCGTTAGTCAAAAAGTTTGAAAGGCCCTGCTTTATAGGAAAGCCAGTGGGTTTTTTACTTCTGAAACACAATATGTAGAGATTTTCAAAAAATATTTCCTCAGTATTGAATATAATTTGTTCTTTTAATAATGTGAAAGATAATAAGATAAAATTATAAATACGATTGAAATATTTACTTTATCAATGAATCAATTGTCTATTTATTTTCAGCTGGAGGTACATCAAAACGAAAGTTTATATTTCCGTAGATATTAACCATATTCATACATAGGTTTTTTCTGAAATATTTTACAATATATAAAATCTTTATAGGAAAGCCAATGGGGTTGCTTATATATCAAAATATGTAGAAATTTTGCCAAAATGTTATACTCAATATTCATCATATCTTGCTTTTTTAATAATGTAAAAGTGAATGGGATGAAATTTAAAATACGATTGAAATATTTATTGTATTAATGAATCAGTTTTTATATTCAGTGGGAGGAAATCAACAACGTAAGTTTATTTTTCCTTAGATATTAGCCGTATTCCTACGGTGGGTTTATACACTAGAAATAATTTAGGATATTATATTCTTTTTATAAAATATTTTTTACAATATATAAAAATCTTTATAGAAATGCACTAGGTTTACTTCTAAATAATAATATGCACAGTTTTTCGAAAATTATTTTACTATATTGAATATATCTTGTTTCTTTAATAATGTGAAAGAGAATAAAACAAAATTAAAAATAAGATTAAAATATTCATTGCATTAATGAATCAATTTTCATTTATTTTCAGCGGCAAAGAAGCAACAAAGTAACTTTATTTTTTCTTAGGTATTAACCATATTCATATGATGGATTTCATGAAATATTTTTACAAAATATAAGATCTTTATAGGAAAGCCAATGGGCTTGCTTATAAATCTTGATATATAGAGGTTTTCCAAAAATAATTTACTCAATATTCATTATATTTTGGATTTTTAATACTGTAAAAGTGCATGAGATGGAATTTAAAATATAATTGAAATATTTTTTTTTAATGAAGCAATTTTCATTTTATTTTTTGGGGGAGGGACACCAAAACGAAAGTTTATTTTTCTGTAGATATTAACCATATTCTTACATAGGTTTTTTTTATTAAATATTTTTACAATATATAAAAGCCAATGGGCTTGCTTATAATTCATAATATGCAGAAATTTTTCCAAAATGTTATACTCAATATTTTTTATATCTTGTTTCTTTAATAATTTAAATGTGAATGAGATGAAATTTAAAATACGATTGAAATATTTGTTGTATAAATGAATCATTTTTTAAAAATTTTCAACAGGGAAAATAAATAACGTAAGTTTAACCATATTCCTGCAGTGGGTTGACATAATTAATAATATTATATACTTATTATGAAATGTTTTTTACAATATATAAAAATCTATATGAGAAAGACAGTAGGTTTGTTTCTAAATAATAATATGCAGAGATTTTTGAAAACTTTTTACTCAATATTGAATATATCTTGTTTCTTTAATAATGTGAAAGGGAATGATATAAAATTAAAAAGAGACATTGAAATATTTATTGTATCAATGAATCAATTTTTTTTTCATTTTCAGCCCAAGATACTAAACCACGTGAGTTTATTTTTCCTTAGTTATTAACCATATTGCTACAGCGGGATTATTCATTAGAAATACTGAATTATATTATAGTTTTTTCATAAAATATTTTTACAATATATAAAAATCTTTATAGAAAAGCCAGTAGATTTGCATCTAAATCATAATATGTAGAAATTTAAACAAATATTTAGCCATTATTGATTATATGTTGCTTCTTTAATAATGTGAAAGTGAATGGGATAAAATGTAAAATATGATTGAAATATTTATTGTATTAATGAATCAATTTCCTATCAGTCATAACATGTAGCGATCTACAAAAATTATTTTCTCAATAGTGAATATCTTGCTTCTTTAATAATGTGAAAGTCAATGAGATAATTTTTAAGATACTATTGAAATATTTATTGATAAATGAGTATTTACATTTTATTTTTAGCTATAGTGACACCAAAATGTAAGTTAATTTTTACTTAGTTGTTAACCATATTCATGCGATCATTTTGTATATTGAAAATAATTCATGATATTACATTCTCTTCATGAAAAATTAGTCTTCATGAAATAAGTTTTCATAGGAAAGCCAGTGATGTTAGCTTCTAAATCTTAATAATATATTAAATCTTCAAGATTGATTTCCACATGATTAATTTTATCGCTTTTTTTAGTTAAGCGAATAGGAATGTTATAAAAGTTTAAAATATTATTCATTCTGTTCGCGTAGTTTCCACGAAGCTGTTTGTCAGAAGTGAGTTCGGAACATTTTTTATTATTCTCTAATGTGGAAACTAAGCACGGCTGTCGTTGTCTAGACGAGGCGATCAGTTATAGGGAATACCGTTAAAATGATCTCTGGATTGTCCACCTCCTTTAATTTCTCATGTGATACCAAAGGTGTTTACTTCTAAATCTTAATAAAAAATAGTCTTCAAGTATTATAAAAAATTATGCTTTATTTTCAAAAAATTTAATAAATATATACAACACTCATATTTTTATTTATTTAATTCTTAAATTTGCTTTAATATTGATATTTTAAAAAATTTTCAGATGGCAGCGGTAAGTAACTTATTCTGTTCAACATTTTTGTTTTCTGAAATTAAAAAGAAAAATTTATGGGGCGTTTTCACAGTAAAACAGGTTATCTTTAAAACTTCACAACTATTTTAGATTCCATAGCAGTGGAATACTAGAGTCGAAATGAGTATGGACTTAACATCCATATTTAAGGACCAAAACGTTAAAGCAAGTTTTATAAAATTTTGATAATAGAAATTTATATGATCATGGAATTTTGATGAAAAGTTTCAAATGTATTGTAATGACTTAAATATTTTACCTGAAGATTTAATTTTGTTTTTAATCGAAAGAAAATAATAAAAGTTCAATAAAAAACACAACTTTTGCGTAGATGATAACTGTTTTTAATTCAATCATATATTATTTTTTATTCTTCAGTTCCTTGGTTAGTTAATTTATACGCACATTACTCCTTGCCATTACTTCATAAATAATTGAGTACTCTGTTTTGATGGCGAGAAAAGACGGAAAAGACTTATAAGAAATGCTGTTTTATTTCAGTGAGAAAAAAAAAGAAATAAGTGACGATAAAAGAAATAGAAAAAACTTTTTGAACTTCTTCAGCTGTACCCTTTTCCGTCTTAAATTAATGTTCTACATTCATATTCATGATTGTTTTTGCAATATTAAGTTGTTAAGCTCGGATATCTAACGATTTCCACGAGTATTTTATAGTGGTAGAACTTGCAGTGGTCTTATTCAATCATTAACTTAAAAATTATGATTCAGCAGAAAATTAAATGAGTAGAACCGTGAGTATGTTATGTGTATTTCTAGTATTACTTAAAATTTCCAGCTAACCCGAATAGTATGTCATTAATGACTAGTCAACACCATCACCATCACTATCACATCTACTGAAATTATGAGTTTGAAGGTAAACAGTAAATATTAATTTAGAAAAAGCGTGGTCTTTTTGTGATTGTAGCATGAGAAATTTCAGAATAAAGACAATATATTGAATGGAACAAAGAACAACTGGGAAATTAACTCAGTTAATGATAGTTGATTTACTAAGCGCCGCTTAGACGTGGCACAAGGCCAAACTTAGTCAATGATAGGACAAGGAAGGCTAATGCCTTCGCTTCGCAAAGAAATTTTGGCGACCAGCAAAATTTTTAATTCTTTTTCTTTTTGCAAATTTGTTTTACACGCAGTTATTGTGCACCAGATTGCTTCTTCAGTAATGTTTATTCTGGGATCATAGAAAGTTTCAGGCCTCCATGATATCAAACTTTTATTCTTATGGGTCCAACCGAGAGTAGTCATTTCTCGATAGCATTCTGGAATAACTTTTGCATGATTGTAAGAATTGTAAAACTATTTGTGCCTACTCCGAAGAGATTCTTTCACTCAATCCTATATATAAATTCTGAACAATTGGGATTTGTTTCATTTTTTACTATTGGTGTTTTGGCCAATTAGGGGTTGCATTCCATTTTGCCCTTAAACATTATCAGAAGCACTCATTCAGAATGGCGGTTATGGTTTTTAGACCACGAGAAAAGTAATTTTCTTTTAACTCCAAACTTATATCTATTAAAACTATTTATTTTATCACCTCAATTTTGCATTTACTTTTGTTTTTTGTTTTAAATTGATGCAAGGAATCACTAATGAACAAATAATAATATATACCAAAAGGAGTCAAAATGGGGTAAAATTTGGATAAATATGGGATTAAAAATGAATTAAAAAGAATTTAAAATTATTTTATGAGTAGAAAAATATTTTAATATTTGAATGAATAATTTTTGCTATTTTCTTGTAATTCAACTCAGAATAAAAAATTCAGTGATAATTCAATTTTTAAATACCTTTTCTAATTTGTACTAATAATTGTGTGTTTATTGCATGTTTAATACGAAGGCAGTAAAATAATCTTTTGAAAATGTACTTTTCTAAACTTGAAGAGAAAAGTTCTCTATTAATATCATCAGATTTCTGAAGAGAAACATCACACATAAAATGTAAATTATAAAGAAATGTTAGCAAAATGTTTCTTATGAACGGTATGAAAAGCAAAAAGGTAATAAATAGTACATGATTGAAAGAGAGAATAGGGAAGTGAAATATTATTGTTGATTAAGTTAAGGGGCACAGGAGATATGTTGTTTGTTACTAATGTACAGAGAAGTACAAGCCAAAATAACTGTCATGTTAATTTTTAATAATCAGAAACCAATTGTCTTATGAAAGAAACGTATGAGTAAAATTAGTTTCAAACATTCACAGCAACTTTCCATTCAATGAGATTCCAATAGTCTTGTATATAATTGTATCATGGCAAGTATCAAGGTTAAAGAATACAGATTCCTTGATCAACAAAGCACTTTACCATATCTTTACAATGTAATATGCTTATGTTTGATTTTAACGTGAAAAGAGTGTGAATAGTAAGAAAAAACTAACTCATATTAGGGTAACTGACAGGTTTATCAAAGTCAAGATGAACCTTTTTTAAAACTCTTATAATAATCATTTTGATTTCTTAAAAGTTATTGACATGTTTTTTTTTTGTTTTAGGAAATATTGTCAAAGATTCCATTTTGAAGATTTGTTTGTCCATTGGAATTGAATTCTAAAGAATTCGACATGAAAAACCTTTTTTCTGTTTCCTTTTTCAATGAATACATTTTCTTAAATTTTTATCTCAAAGTTTAGTTTTTGATGAAGTAGAATTTAGAGATGTTATAAAATTGCGCAGAATCAACAACAGCGATCGACTTTAGCAATTTCAAAGTGGGCATAACCTCAATTATTTCTTTACAGAAATCACAAAACAGTCGTTTATTGTTTTGTCAAAGAAAGCTGGTTTTACTATTTTTAATTTTGTATAAAATCATTACATAAATCTGCTATTTTGAATTTGTTTACTAATCTTTACATAAATAATAAAAGAAAGCCGGTTTTATCAACATTGCATCATCCGTAGAAAAGTTTATTATATATATATATATATATATATATATATATATATATGTGTGTGTGTGTGTGTGTGTGTGTATAGTCATCCGCAGACAGATCTGTTTTGCTGTATCACAGCTCATCAGTACGGTTAGACATCCGATTGCTTTTTATCCAGGCTTGAAACCCGACCGAATTGACGTCAGTCGGCGATTCTACCTCTGAGCTATAGGCGCTCGGTAGAAGGAGGCAGACGTTTTAGCGTAAACATTATCATTATACTCTCAGCCCAATAGCTGAGAGTGTTCTAATTCGTTGCTGAATGAACGATGCGTAGATGCTATATATATATATTTTTTGGATTTTGGTATGTATATTAATCCTTTGAATGAAAATTCTAATTATTTCAGAGAAATAGATAATACAGCAATTTCATCTATAAACCTGACTGTGCGTAAAAATGACATTTATCTGTAGATGATTTAATGTTTAACATAATTTGTTGAAAAATAAAATATTCAATATTCTAATTTTTATTCTTGTTGTTCCTTGAAAATTTCAAAAAGAAATAGATTGTTGATATAATTCCTAATATGCCACAGTGCAAGGTGCAGTTAATATACGACCGAACTTCTTCAGGCTGTCAACTTTTCTTACTAAGCCTGGATTGAAACAATTTCGAACACGAAAAAATATTAAAACACATGAATAAATAAATAAAAACTGTGTTATAATTCGTTAAATCTAATTTAATATTCGATGCAACTGATGTAAAACAACAAATTCAACCGTTATATGATTAATATGAATCCTGTTCTATCTAGCCAATATCGATTTGATTGAAATAAAGTCCATTTTTTTAGATCACTTTTTGAGTTACGAAACATGTCACGTTTTCAAACTCTACGTAACAAGTCCGTGTTATATGGAATATTGAAATTAAAATTTGATGCTTTTGTCGGCTTTACATTCAAATAAATTAATCTATTATAATATAATTTTATATAACACTGCTGGTTCTGAATGTTCTGTAATTTCAACTATACTATGTTTGAATACAAAAATATGCCATTACTTGTAGTACATGTTATTCAAAGTCTGGCCTAGAAAACAACAACAAGCAAAGAAAAAATAAGAAAAATTACCAAAAGACCCGATTGTATCTGTTGATGATGGGCATGCGGTTTACTTGGAGGATTAGTTCTTAACTAACTTGGTCTAAAAATGAACCCGTAATTTTCTAAATAGTATTTAACTTAATGTTTTCCACACGGACTGCAAATTCCGCATCATTGTTACAAGGAAGCTAATCTCACATTATATCTCATGCGCTCCTCATTCTTCCTGCATTTTTCTTCTCTAACTTATTTTACATCATATCCATCAGTAAGTCTACGAACCTTTTCAGTTGTTCCTTTTTAGTCTTGCGTTTATTTATGGGACGTATAGTTGCATCAGTTCTTTTTGTTTTAATGGAGGTTTGTCCCACTTGGACAACATCGTTTACCACCTCGCTACCGTGTGATCCATCAGAAACTTCCTCATCTACGTAAGTAGACTTTGATGTTCCACTTTTGGACAATCATTCTTGAGAGTAGATGAATAACTGGTTATGCTTCCCATTCCATCCTCTTTATCAATATTTAACATGTTTTTATTCGTTGTTTTACGTCGTGTCGTGATAGGCGCTTCATTAATGGGGTATCCGACTCACCGTCTGATTTCTTACGTTAGTATAAACACTTGCGTACTGGAAAATTAGCATGTTCCGCCTCGGATCGCTGTCAGAATTGCTGAATTCTACTGGAACAGCCAATACTATTTTCCGTATCGACCTCTCTGTAGTTGGAATTTTCCATTATCCAGAGTCAAAATAACATCGCTGCTATGGAGCAAGTAATATGTTGAAAATTTTGTGGTCTCGTTTACATGAAGCCGGACAGTTCCTAACATGAGGTAGATATAAATATCCCTTGACTGTTAGTTGTTGCCAATTTTCTTGGCTAGAACATTGTTCTATTGAATTTTTCAACCTTACCGTTGCTCTGAAGGTGATAAAATGCCTCAGACCAACCACAGCACATAATTATCAATGTAGCTATGTATTGGTTACCAGTATGAGTATTTGGGTCAAATCCATAGATATCCAAAAACAAACTTTGCAAAGGGAAAAAGGAGACAAATTGCACTCCTGCATATGGGGTTGCTGTTTCTTCAAATTCCTTGGCTGGTACAAAATAAATTTACCTACAAAATTACTAATTTCTCTTAGCAAACATGGCAAGAAATACTTCTGTTTTATTGAATGGAATGTTTTATCCACAGCCGTATGGCCACTGTCATCATGTTATTAAACCAGAACATTTTTTCTAACAGGAGAAGGAACATAAAGCCTAATGAAAGCTTCATCGTCAGGCTAAGACAAATGATGCACTATTTCATCTATTACTATGTACTTTCTCTGTTCTGCTTTGATAGACCTATCATTTTTTAATCTACTCTTAAGGTCTAGAATGTCATTGTTTGATACTTGTTTTCTAATTATGTCTATTCTCTGCAATCGTCGACATTTTTATAAGATGCAGATTTGTGAGATAATCTTAGATTTGTAAGGGGGAAATATTTGTCGTAAACAAAATGACAAATACAACGAAAACGACTTTTAAGATATTTTTTAAACTTAAAAATATAAACGTTTTACGCATTCAAATATTTGATTGAATTTTAGGTACTTTGGTATTAGTCTTATTTACAAAACCACTTACTGAGGAAATGTTAAAAAATTACCAATAAATTCTAAGTTTACTATAGTAATTCTAACGGACACGCTTTCATACTTGATCTGTTCTTTTCGGGACACATGTTATTTTTTGCAACTCTAACCTTTTGGCAACTTTGACCAGCAGTAGAGCATGTAGATATTTATTTCCACTCGTTTATTAGACAAATGTTCCCTATGAACATTTGATTTGTTTGAAATCTCAAGGATTTTAATGAAGTGTTGGAAGAAAATAGTTTTACAAATCCATATCTAAGCAACTGAAGTTTGATATTTTCTAAACTCTATAAATACAAGAGTAAGCCACATTTATAGAGAAACACCTTTTTATATCAACGTTTTGAAGTACGTAAAGATAATTTATTAAAAATTGTTTACCATTTAAAAAAAAATTATTTCTCTGAATTGATTCAAAAAATGAAGAGAATATTTATTATTATATTCCTGAGATGACAAAAAAAAAAAAAAAAAAGAAAGAAAATGGGGTAAAAACGAGAAAACCAGTTTATTCAATTTAGTATATAATAGTAAGATCACCGAAGTTAAACAACATCAAGCCTGGTCAGTAACTCAATAGGTGACCGCTTGCGAATATCAGGAGCTGTAAGCTTGGATGATCGGTTGGTTAAATAACCTTAAAAGTGTTGGTAAGCTGTAAAAAACAATCTTTTTATTGTTTTATGCTTTGTTATAATTTAAAGTCAAATAGTATTTACATGGAAGGCAAAACAAAAAATTGAATTCAGCGAGTTTTGTGGCAGCTTTTAAAAAGACATTTTCAAAACATGACACGACTTTTGATTAATTGATTGGGTAACTTCGTAAATAACGTTTACGAAGGCCGCTAAACCAAGTTTATAAATATATATACATGTATACGAAACGCCATAGCATTTCGATTTTACTTTTCATGTGAAAAGATAGAGGATATTAAGAACATGGTTAAAGACATGAAAGCACACAAACTATAATGTTTATGCAGAAAATACAACTATTTACTCCTGTCTTTCTAGCACGTCCGACATATAATTTATCTCTCCAGATAATAATCCGATGGAAAACCTGTGGTCGAACTTTATGCGAAATTCATATGAGAATGGGATACACAATTTAAGGAAATAAGGTCTTCTTCTATCTGCCATGTTCTTTCAGGACGCAGGTGACTGATTATTGATTACTCTAATGTCTTTCTCAAATATTTTGAGGTTGCTGAATTCTTTGTAGCGTACTTTGTCGAACGCCTTTGCATAGTCTATAAAACATTGATACAAGTTTTTTTTTCATTTTTATTGCTCTTTCTGATAGCAACCTAAGCATAAATATCGCGTTCCTTATTCCAGTGTCTTTGATGAAACCGCGCTGTTCTTGTCCTCTCTCTGGCCTGATTCTGCTTCGCACTCTATTCATCAGGATTAGGATGAAGTTATTGTTATGTGGTTCATTAAACTCACTGTTTGGTGGAATTCACATTGGTTCGCTCATGGCTTCTTTGGCAGTGTTATGAAAACTGATCTGCTTAGGCCGTCTGGTATTATACTACTGTTATAGATTTCATTTATTATTTCTGTTACTTTCTCTATGCCGAAATCGTCTAAGGCTGTCAGCATCTATATTAGAATGCCGTCTGATCCACCTGCTTTGTTTCTATTAGTTTAGACATTGCAGCTTCCACTTCGGATTTTATTATTTCTAGTCCGTTATCATTTGTGTGCATTGTCAGTTAATCTCTCTTGTCGTGAAAGCTCGAAAAGTTAATGAGACGAAGACTGATGAAAATTACAGAATGCGAAAACAAAAACACACGTCGTGTCCAAAAACTTGCTTATCAACCAGAAAACACGTCTCAAATGTTCATCAAAACATGCTGAATAAAGGGTAAACCCTCTAGACAGAATTTTCACATGATCATGAGTTGAAAACCAGGTCTTCTGCAGTAACATATATTTACCCGAGACTGAAGATGGCGTGTGAGTCTCACCCTGCTAAACTCTGATCACAGACCCTGGCCATTCACACTAGTCAACCAAAGAGCCATTATTGAAACGATTAGGGCTGCTCTTTTGCATTGAACATGGGTGAGAAGAGGACACACGGCATGTTCCATTGAGCCGAGACCCATTTCACTTTTAATAGTATGGGACAGGCCACAAATGTTCAGGAGAAAGGTTAATTTCAAAGCTCTGTGAAGAAAGGGGTGAACATAAACAGGGGTCCTCACAGAACAGCACTGCTGTAGATTAGCCTGGTTTTCATCGGTAAAGAATGCAAGAGTGGGGCTCAAGGGAAGGGATTCATTGGCCTCCCCAGAATGCTCCATATTTATCTAGTACCCGCTCCTGATCTAACCGCAGGTAGAATCATTTTCGCCTTTGGGAAACTACACGAGTTTTTTTTACATTTTAATCAATTATTTTTTTGAATTTCAAGAGTGTTTTCGGTCTCTTGGAATGGCTGATCGCCTTGATGTCAGTGTCTTCAGAGACGTGGCATATATCCTGACCCACATTATAAAGGGATTTCAGTTTTTTCTCTTCTCCTTCCCACTTGTCTCATTCGGGCTTCTTTGCCTCTTGGACGAGTCCTTTTTTGGTGGCGACTGAGGTGTAGGTGTTGGTGTAGGGATAGTAAAGACAAAGGGTGATGGAACTGGAGAAAAAGCTAGAGATGCTTTCTTCAATTTGGAAGGGGTAGAAATCAGGGATTTTGACATTGGTGGAGGGACCATGATATTTTTTTTGGGGGGGAGGGGAAGATAGGGTGTAGGCCGAAAGGCACGACGTCGTTGCTGGTTTGTTTTTCTTTTCCGCTGTTCTCTTGGCGTCCAAATCTTTCTTCAGCTTTTTGAGCTTTAGGATCTTGTCCCAATTGGGCTCTACTCGTTTCTGTATTTTCGTTAGTAGGGAATCGTGGTGAACCGCCGGGACGTCGCCCTAAGAGCTGACAGGTGGAGTGGGTTTGGAGGTGTGATTAACCTGAGGGGCTTCAGGAGACGGAGACCCAGATTCTCGGCTCTTCCCTTTGTTTTTAACAACAATGCGCTATTCTCCTTCATCCTTGTCCGTAACCACACTTTTGACAGGCTTTAGAATCTGAGAGGAATCTGAGAGGATGAGGTTTTACTGTCACTGGATCATTCCGCTGTTAGACCCATTACAGGCGCAGCGGAACTAATGATGTCAGGCTTAGGGGCATTTTGGTCAACAGCGGCTGGAGCACCAGAGGCCTTTTTCTCTAGAGAGGGAGAGGAGAGGTGACCAGTTTCTCCACACTTCCAACAAGTTGGTTTTTGGCCGCTCACTATAACCGACATTTTCAGCTGCAGTAGTCTAAGCAGTTGGGTATTGAACTGACGGTCGCCAGATCGATCATTATGTCGAATGTCCATGCCCTGTTCAGGTTATCAGAGGAGGTTTCCAGTATTTGGCCATATCTTTTAAAATATGAGAGCAGATGTTCCTCGGCAACATAGGGAGGTTATATACTGCTACAATGGTCTTCTTTCGACTCTCATTCTGTTTTTATTTTTAGGTCTTTTGTTACAAGCTTGTTGCTTACCATTTCTATACAATCTTCGGGTGTAGGCGTCAGTACATCCCACATTAAAAAGTCTGTTCCTTTTATTACTCTTTGAGGCTTGACCCCCAGTGACACCAGTGATCAAATCAATGTATCTTTCGAGGAGCGATGAACATTGCATGCACGCTTGTTCACCACGAAGATCGACACCATTTTCTTTTTGAACTTTCGTAATTCTTGGGAGTTGGGGGGGGGGTCCTAACAGAGGGTCGAAATGTTTGGACCTCTCCAGAAACTCTGCGATATTAATAAAGCAACTTAGAGGGAACTTCCAGCAAGAGGGCGAATTTACGACAGTCTTGCTAGTGTTTCAATTTCATTGGTTTGATTCTTTACAAAATCTACTTTACTTTTTTTTTACAGGCAGAGCAGGGAATTCATAATCATCCTCCTTCTGGCACCATGCCTTGTCTGGAGGATATTTCTTTGAAGAAGAAAGAAACAGGTCTTTTTTCACAGACCGACATTTGTCGGCAATTTTAAATTTTCTTAATTAAGCGCCAATTGAAAATCTTTTCCTGGGCTAGACTGAGTGAAAGTTTGTGGGGAAGGGGAAAAGAAAATAAATAGATATATAATAAAATAACAATAATAAAGAATTCACAAAAAGACAAAAATATATACAGTTCACACAACAACAAAAATTAATAAAGAAAAGTTCACGCAAGAACGAAAAAGCTAATAAATAAATATTCGCGAAAATTACAAGTATAAAAAATTCGCTAAAGGCGCCAAACTAAAAATAAGAGAAATAAAAAATTCTCACTCAGACAAAAGAATAAAGAATAAAATTAGTCCAAAGACAAACAACTAAAAATAAATGAAGAATAAAGTACGTCTAAAGACGAATTACAAATATAAATAAAGAATAAAGTTCCACTAAAAATAAATTTGCCCCTAAATAAGGTTTAACCTAATGAAAAATATAATACGTTAAAAAGAAAAAAGAAAGAAAGAAAGAAAGAACGACGAAAACTACAAAAAATGTAAATAAAGTTCACAAAGACAAAAACTAAAATGCACATAAACAAAAATAAGGTTCGTCGGATGACAAAAATGGAGTTCATCCGTGGGGAAAAAAAAAAGAAAAGATTCGAACGAAAAATAAAACCCACTCAAATATAAAATTCAAATATGTACAAATTAGAAAAGAAATTACAAAGAAAACAAGAAAAGCCTAGAAGAGATGAACGTTAAATAAAGAAAATAAAAATCAGCCGAAGACCGAGACAAAAAACTAGCAAGAAAAAGTTAAATAAACGAATTCATAAAGAAAATGTAAATGTCTTCGTTAAAAAATGTCCGTTGATTTTATTTATTTTTCTCTTTCTCTTCTTTGGTCCAAAAGTAAAAGACTGAATTGAACAAAAATAAAAAAGGTACAAGAACAAGAAAACGGTAAGACTTTATGTAAAAAATAAAATAAGAATAAGGCGACCAAAGCCGACTAAAAAATAAAAAACTGAAGGGAAAGAAAAAAATAAAAAAAAGCACTAAAAAAAAAAAAATTAAAATTAAACAAATATCAAATAAAACAAAACAAAACGAATTAACTTATTCCAATTCAAGAGTCTTTTCCAAATACATAAACGGTAGTTTAAAGATAGGTCAGAACTGCAACAGAGAAAAAGGTCAAAGCGTGGTCTTAAAAGCAAGAATCAAGCCATTATTTATAAGAAAAAAATACTATATACAAGAAACTGAACAAAACTGTCAGTAATGAACTCCGCAAAAATTCTAATCTTGTGATAGATATATCAGTTAAATGGACGAGATTGATGCTA